>QEPC01003796.1:753275-770952 GCA_003113815.1 Sphenodon punctatus | reverse complement strand
ACAGGGAAGGAATGTGATACATTCCTCCCAAATAACTCGTAAACAGGATGGAATATCCAATTGTTACAGCTGGAAATGTATTTTCAATTAATGTCTTATACCATCAGGACCCTTTATCCAATTGTTCTGAAAATTGGGAGATGTGTTAAGCTTCTTGAGGGACATATTAATCACAGGTTTCATACAAATTGGATGTAAGATGAAGAAGTCGTAGCCATGAATGTGTATGGAGCTTTTCTTAAAATCACAATGTTCAATTGCTTCTACAATCAGTTTCCTTTATATAATCTTTTCTAAATTCGGTACACATAGTGCTTTCTATTGGGGATACAACTCCTCCAAGTTTCATCAGAATGTAATAAGAAACAAAAATGTTATAGCCAGAAATACATTTTTCAGTTTTTCCCCTTTGTTTAAAAAACAAAATGTCATTTTCATTTCTATTTTTGTTATTATTATTTGTCATTTTTATTATTGCAATAACAATAATGAAAATGACAATTTTTATTATCGTTATTGTAATAATAAAATGACATGCACACCCCGGGTACCCAATGTACTGAAACTGTCCTAAAATGTCCTGGAATGTCAACTTCTCGTACCGGAATCTATTTCTGTTTCTGATGTTTTGGTTTTCTGTCCCAATTTTGGTTTTCCCTTCTGATTTTTCAATCAGTAACCAGAAAATTGGGTATGTATTTGGAAAATAGGTAAGGGAAATTACCGATTTTGGGGGTATTCAGATACCCAATCAGTGATCAGGGAGCCCATCAGTTGGCACATCCTATTCTCAAGTTGCATTTCACTACAACCAGTGTCAACACCCCATGGAAAACTTTTCAAAATACAACACATGCAAACTACACATGCAAACTACACATGCAAATCCCAAAATGTAATATATTTCATTCAGTGCATGAAATGCCCCCATGGAAACTGTGTTGGTGAACCCCAGCAACCCTAAAACCAACACATGAACTCACATAGAAATACAGACATGAGCATAAACAAGGATTCTATGTCCTGGATGTCCAGGGAGTGGGGGTGGGGTGGTTGTGGCAATGAGTGAGTGCATTTAGCTGGTTACATCTTGGTGCAGTGACTTCAGCTGTACATCTCAAACTCCGACCTGGGCACTATCATCCATGCATTCATCACCTCAAGACTGGACTATTGTAATGTGCTCTACATGGGGATACCCATAGTGGTGGTTCAGAAGCTGCAGCTGGTGCAGAATGTGGTGGCCTGCCTCCTTACGGGGATGGGTCGCCATGAGCACATCATACCAGTCCTTCATTCTCTACACTGGCTTGCCTATAGTTTTTCATGCCTGATTCAAGGTGTTGGTGCTTACCTATAAAGCCCTATATGGCCTGGACCCTACCTATCTGCAGAACCGCCTCACTCCACGGTCTCTGGATCAACCCCTGTTGCCGGGAGCACCCTTTTTGAAGTCTGGGGGGGCAACTATGGAGGCCAAACCTAGACTGTGGAACTCCCTTCCAGCAGATGCCTGGGTGGCTCCGGACCTCTCCTTATTTCAATGACAATGCAAGACGTGGCTGTTCTGCCCGGCGTTTGTTGAGGGAGATGGGTGAGGGAGTGGGGGTTGAGGATTAGGGTGGTAAGGGTTTTGTTTATTTTTTAACATCCCCTATTGGGTCATTATCTCTGTATTTTTATATTTATTTATTGTATTTTATATATTTTGTTTTTATGCATTGTTAGCTGCCCCGAGCTGCTTTAGCAGGAGGGGTGGGATAAAAATAGTTAAATAAATAAATATAGTGGGTCGTTATTTTTCCCAGAACAGTCACACCATCTTTGATCTTTCAGTCTTTATCCTCAAAAGAAACCTTCACAACAACTTCAAAAGACAGACCTGGGAACTAAATTTCATAACTTTATTAGGTAAACCAAAAATAATGGATTCAACAAAGACCTAAGCTTTTCAAGTCATTATACAAACTTGTAGTAACTGACAGACTCTGTTCACTGTATACTCAACTGTTGTGAACCCATTTTTTTTCATATGTGTATTCCATTCACCCGATAAACTATTTCCTATTTACCGCCTACCCATATGTGTTTGCTGGACCATCAAAACAAAGAACTCCGTATTGATTTGACCTTCATAAGCCATTACATACATTTGGAGTAATCATCTGATGTGCGCTGTCATTGATATTAAATGGTAGGGTTGTGCAGCAGGGACCCATGTCAGTTTTAATTTTGTTTTTTGTTTTTGTTATTAAAAACTGCCATTTTCATTTTCTTTATAAACGAAATTTCATTTTTCGTTATTGGTGTCGTGTTTTATTTTGATATTGAAATTCTCAATTTCGGTTTCCATTTCCATTTTCATTAGCAGAAACAGAGCTTCAGTTGACTGTGTGGTGTGTGCTTAACATATATAATAAAACATCTATCTATCTATCTATCTATCTATCTATCTATCTATCTATCTAAATAATATGGACGGGGGAAACAGACTGGGGAAGGGAAATTTTTGTAAAATAACAAATTACAAGTGCATATAAAATTGGATTTCTTTATTCACTCGTTCTGAAATTTGGCAAACCATGTCCTCCATGGGGGGTCCAATGCTGACAAGTTTCATCAAAATCGGATGACAAATAAAGAAGGTGCAGATGAAAATGTATTTTTCAGGTTTTTCCTTTTAATTCATAAGAACAAAACCTTTTTTCCCCTTCATTTTTTCATTATTATGTTCTTTTGTTTTTGTTATTATAATAATGAAAATGAAATGCACACCCCTACACCTATCTCTCTCTCTATATGTACAGGGGGAGACAGACAGGGGAAGGGAAAAGGAAAAAAACGATGAAGTATATATCTAATCTATATCTATAATATATCTTATCTATACCTATATCTTTATATATGTACAGGGGGAGACAAAATAGGGAAGGGAAAATGTAAAGGGTATAAGGAAAGGTTAGGGATATGATGTGTATTGGTGGTAAAGTACACTGAGGGCTGGGGAAGATTTTTAGTGCAATCACCAGAGTTCTGCAAATGCAACCTCACACAACAAGAGCTAACACAGAACAAGTGTCCTGACAATATAAACGGTTGCAGTGCCCGTCCCAGAGCCCCCTGATTCGTTCTGGGAGGCAGGAGAAATTGAGCAATCATAGGGTGCCATTCAACTGCCTGGGACCTGCTTGTGCTCCTCATTGGCCAGTGATTAGATCCATCTGATCCTTGCTGTCTGATCACCCCTCCAATCACAGGCCCAGAGTTCAACACTGCTTCCTTCCCAAATGAGTCCGAGATGTCTGCTCCTTCCTCTCCCCTCTCTACATTTTCCCTCCAAAAATAACTGCCAAGCAATAACAAAATGAATAACGCAAACAAAATTAATGATTGATTTTGTTATTATTGGTTTTGTTTTCATTATTGTAATAAGAAAAAACGAAGTGCACACTGTAGCAAGGAGCAGTCCTGTGGGGATGCTGCCCCTTTAATAAGGGGGTTGCGTGGGCCAGCCAGAGGGCTGAGCACACATAGGGGTGTGGTACAGTCATCCCCATAGCTTGAGACCAACCTGTGAAGGGAACAGGCTGGGAGGCACTGAGTCAGAGTGGGCAGGACACTGGCCCTTTAAGGAAGAAGAAGAAGAGAGAAGAAGAGCCACGCCCACTCTGCTGGATATAAGAGGAGGCAAGGCCGAGAGGAAGGCAGTCTCTGCCTAGGAGCTGAAGGGGTGACATCTCCCTGACAAAGCCTAGCCACTCTATGCTCTCCAGGGTGGAACCAGGTACTGGGAGAAGTTGTGCCCAGGAGGGAGCCTCATGCCTAGGGAAGGTTTGGCCAGAACCTGGGGCTTTGAGGCCTGACTAGATGGCCTGGGGGGTTGATATTGTAGTGCTCCTATGCTTGTGAGAGACTAACCTGGGCTTACAGGGTGGAGCGACTGAGCCAGCAGTCCCAGGGATTGTAGACACTGTGTCCAATAAAGACTATTGACTAATACCCTCCGGAATTTGCCTGGGTTGGGTCCTATAGAAGGGTACCCGACGCTGGTACTTACAGTTCTGCAGCCTCCTAAGCGACGTTCCTGGGCTTGCCGGTCCACTTCACTCCTACTGTGGCTTGCAGAACACTTCTTGTCTCCTCTTCACCCTGGCTCTCTCTAGCCCTCTCGAGACACCGAGATACTTCTGGTTCTTCTCTGACTCTCTCCCAGTCAATCCCTTCGACGGGGCTCAGCTGTTGCCTGGAAACTGCCTGCTAGCTTCCTCCTCTGTCTTCCTCACGCACTCTGACAGCGCACTGGCAGCTGATTTAAGCTTGCCGCCAAGCTGCTACAGCTGTCAACACTCGGGACAGCTGATTTATGTCTGCAGCTCCACCCCTCGAGTCTCTGTTCCCTAGAAGTCTGACAGCAGTGTTTAAATCCACACTAGGCCACTGCACTTGTCAGTAATCCGTGCAGCTTCTGAACAGCATTCTATTCAAACAGCTTCCAGCTCCTACAGCATTTTTTCCCAGTCTTCCTGTCTTGCAGCAGAGCTGGCCTGAGCTTGGCTTCTTGATTTATATTTGAATACTAGCACCTTCCCCAATAGGTGTTAACTAATGTGGCGCTGGCCCAGTTCGCCCAGCTCTGACTTACCTGGGCCAGAACTGAACCCCGCACATTTTTTCCAGGTCTACCAGATGTGAGCCCAGTTCAAACACCAGTGCGGTTGGCGACTGGGCTGGAAACATGGGTCTGGAATGAACTGGGTCCACGGTCCAGCCTGTGAACCACCCAGGTGGGCTAGAGATGGGTGAACCAGGAAGGCGCATTTGTTTTTGCACCTGTGCAGCCCACTGTTGGGGGTTGTCATGGCAACCCATGGCGGGGGGGTGGAGCACTGGCCACAGCGTGGGGCCAGAACCAGATGGCAACTTCTCACTCCATTGACCCAATTGGGGGAATGTTAGTTTCCATCCTCCGACCTGATCCGGCTGGGAGTTGCAGGGGCGGCCATCCCACACCCAGACATGCAGCTGCCCCTGCGACTGCATGTGTGTTTTCATGCAATGTCATGTTCGCATATATACATCGGTCTTGCATTTACTTCAATTTAGTTCTGACTTGAAGAGTCCTGTGCGGCTTGAAAGGTTGCACATTCTCACCAACAGAAGTGGGTCCATAAAAGATATCATTGGAACGACTTTGTCTCCATCTCTTACAACATCACAGACAAATGCATTATTGTGAGTTTATATACTGGAGGGGAGACCAATTCTTGCCCACCGCTAAATATTCCATCACATTCTAGCTTCTGCGTGACTATTCTTTAGCCTGTCATCTCTTCTGGGGGGAAGATGGATTGCTTTTATTTTTGTGCACCGTATAGTACAGTAGACATTCATAGTGGTAAACAAATGAGCAACTGTACCTATTCTCAGTACTGTTGGAACATTTTCTCTCTCAGCACATCGAGGAGGATGTTTGGATTTCAAGATCAGAATAGGATAAACAGCTTTTTAACAATAACAACAAACAACCCTGGATCAAGCATGAATTTTAATGTTGGTCACACTATGTTCTAAAAGCACAAAATATAGTGGGTTTATGTAATAAGGAAAAGTTAAAAACGTAAGGAACCTTATTTTCTGTCTACAGATAAATGCATCTAATCAACTCGCTGTTCTATTAAGCAACGGGGGGAAACAGGACAAATGTATTAATATGGAAATTTCGAATGAATGACCATTAAGTCAGGTTTGAATGAATAATGGACTGTAATTGCAAGCATATTTAATTTCTCTAATATTGAATTAGGAAAACTTGGAGACAGGGTGCAGCAGCCATAAAGATGAGAGATGAAATCATCTAATCGCTCTTTGAACCAAAGAAATAGCAATCACCAACAAGAGCTTGGACTCTGATCTCAATCCGTTGTCAGGGACATATCGGAAATAAGGCCATTGAGCTGACATGGTTACTGTACCCACAGTGACATTAGAATCAGTTAGAATCTTTTTTAAAAATTGTTCAATTGAAACCAGGTCTCATTCTTATTGCTGACATCCCCTTTTCACCCCTTTCACCAAAGTTAATCAATGACTCTACCACACATTGGTCACATTTAGAGCTGAAATAGTTAATTCTGAAACCACAGTTAAGTGAAACTCCTAATAGCTAATCAGATAACCCATCTGTAAGCACATACTGCGGCATTAACTGAAATACTGATTCATACTGCTTTACTGTTACCAAATAACTGTTTTACCATGTAGTTGGGGTTGATCTCAAGCTGAACAGGAATCAGCAATGGGATGCCGCTACAAAAATGGCTAATGCAATTTTAGGCTCGATTATTTATTTATTGTATTTACTTAAGTTTATACAGGAATTGACTCCGGGTTGGCAGAAGTCATAATTCCACTCTATTTGGCACAGATCAGACCTTGCCCGGAGTATTGCATCTAGTTTCGGGCACGTCATTTTAAGAAGGATATTGACAAATTGGAGCGGGTTCAGAAGAGGGCGACAAACACGGTAAAGGGTTTGTAAAACAAGTCGTATGAAGAAAGGGTGAAGGAACTGGGAATGTTTAGCCTAGTGAAGACTAAGGGGAGACACATTAGCTGTCTTCAAATATCTGAAGGGTTGGCCACCAAGAAGAAGGCAAGGAACCATTCTGTACGGACACAGAGGGCAGGAATAGAAATGACGGGCTCAAGTTACAGGAAGGTAAATTTCCGTTAGATATCAGGGAAAACGTCCTAACAGTTAAGAGCCGTCGGTCAATAGAACAAACTGTCTAGGGAAGATGCAGACTCTGCATCACTGGAGATTTTTGAAAAGAGACTGGACTGGCGTCTGTTGGAGCTTTTGTAGCTGTAATCATCCTGCGTCCAAGCAGGGAGTTGAACCAGAAAACTCTTGAGGTCTCTCTCAGCTCTCCGATTCTCTGATTCTGTGTAACCAGTTTTACAGTTTTCCTGCGTTATATCCTTTCTGGTTAACTTCTGGACCATTAACAGAGCTGCATCCAGAAGATTCGAACCAGGTATCCAATTGAACTTGAAACTAGCATCTGGGGAGTAAACAGGAAAGCAATTATGGACAAATAGAACTAACCCAGTAACCGTGAAATTGACATGAAATCTGCAATGTGGTCACACAATAAACAGTGTGAAGTGGTCATGTGGAAAATTGGTTATCGGTTAAACTGTCAAATAATTAATGGATACTGTTTGCTAACCAATCGTTGTTGATGTGGATCAATCACTGCAAATCAGATGGTTATCTATTACCCTGTGGTTAATAATTTCAGCTCTGGTCACAATGAAGGAGTTACCCACTGGGATGCTCCAAGCATAGGTTCCTCTTCCTTCTTCTATTTCCCGAGTTGTTGTCTGAAGGGAAGTCTCTGTCTCTTTCAGTCATACACCTGTATATGCCAGAACAGGGGCCACTCAGGATCGTGGAGTATCCTGAAATTGCACCAGTTATCTGGCCCTAACACTGCTATTGACTGGGCAGTGGAGGATGGCACTTCTCCAGCAAATAACTTCCATGCAACATGATGGGCTTTAATGAAGGGCTAAGCGTGAAACAAGCAGCTGAACTGCTGCTCGCGTAAAAATGTCGGCAAAACCAGGCTCCATTTCCTGACACCCATGTGATTTCTTGATTCTTACAATACTATGAGATATTAACGTCCTGCTTTCTGCTTTCTGTTTATGATGTGTACGGTGTACCATCCATTTACCACTTACCATACTGCTGAGGTTACTGTTTTACTTTCTGACTTGTTTCTGCATTTCTGAACCCGTGAGACTAGCCTACCCCTTAACTTAACTTCCCCCCAATGCTCTTTAACCTCCACTTCAGTGCCTCCAATCAGAATTGTTGTTGTACGTTGTTTCCTTTGACCTGACCAATCCGCAACTGGATTGCAGATTAGTAAAGGAATCTGTGTACCAGTCAATGAGTGACAAGGAAGTAAAAGGGAAAATGGGTTGCAAGAAATGTGGTAATGGTATTGCATTGGTATCTCTTGGTACCTCTTGGGATTTAAAATGAACAGCCACGGGGTAAACAGAATCCCAGTAAGTGGGAAATCAGGAAATCAAGAAACAAAATGTCAGTCAAGACATTACCGAGTACCAAGAGATTCTCGATTTGACTGAGATGGTAATGGGAACGGGGATTTTGATGAGATTTCCTGTTTTGGCAAAATCTCATTTCAGCCCTTCCAGGGATCTATGTGGTCCCCCCACCCCCAAACTCTGAAACCTGGAAAACCAAATTTAGGAAGCAGAAAATCAAGATTCTCCTCTTTTCCTTTATCCGATTATGAGCTCACTTCTAAGAATGTCAGCCTCCAACTCTGATTCAGCCTGCAGAGTTTGTATTCATTGTCAAAGTGACACAAAGGAGGGGGGGAGGAATTCTTACTCCTGGACTACATATTTGGGTCAAGACACATTAGGTGGCTGAAGTCCACCTCATCTAGGAGCCAACACAAATCAAAACCATTTCAGGGGTGTTATCTATGCTCCTCATCCCAGGGACCTGTTTTGACAAAGAGAGGATGATAGAGAGCAACTGTATTCTAGTGATGATGCCCTCTTTCCTTCATTCATGGTCTTGCCATTCCAAAGGGTGAGTTATCATAGAGCCAACTAAGGCCACTTTCACACGTTAGCAGGGGTGGGAGTGAGGAGACTTCTGTCAGAGCAATTGTGGCTTGCTTATGATGGGAAGTAGCACACATGAGAATGCACTATGTCACTTTTATGCCATGCGAACACCTATCATTGTAAAACGTACCATTCGGGGACCCAGTCATGCAGAAGTGTTCTTTCTAATGGCATCAAAGAAGAACGGTGCAATGGCTCTGACGGAAGTTTCCTCCCCCTCCTAGGTAACGTGTGAAAGGGGCCTAAGTCATCCATACACTATTGCTGCATACAGGTGGAGTCTGCATTTAAATTTCTCCACAACCATGAAGACAAAATCAATTTCATCCACACTATTTTACCAAGGTTCATTCATTTATTGGGGTTCGTTTGGACACAGGGCATGGAACTCTTGCCTTCTCAAAAACAAGAAATGCAGAGGAATCACAGCTATAAAAATGCAGAACAAGAAACCCCCTTTACCCCAACTTGCTCTTGGTTTAGGGAACAGGGAAGGCTTTGGGATTTATGGGAGTATGGAGGGGATGTGGGGAGCTGGGGAATGACGAGGCATGTATGTGGGAGATAGGAAGGGTACGATGTTTTTATATGTCATTTATATGTAGTTCCTTTTTTTAATATGTTGTGAGTTGTCCTGAGCCCTCAGGGATCAGGCAGGATGTAGTAATGCTAATAACTAATAATTAATAACTAATATTTAATAATTAATAATTAATTAATAATATTATCATTGCCATCACTAATAATAATGTATAATTAATAATTAATGTTATTTTTAGCTAATATGGCTTTATAACTGACTTCTATAAAGCAATCCCCACAGGGATCAGGATCTTCTGACCTAGTAGGTGTTATTGACTTTATACGACTACTGGCCTGGGGTACAGTCCTTTCTCCATGGAAGTCTGTAACAGAGCAGAGACACAGGCCACTTTCAGACATCCCCCCCACACCCCACACGCATATATGGGCTACGGGGGGGGGAATGCTCAGCCCAAATCTGTGCAGGGATTAGCCGGTCTGAAAGCCCCCCACCCCGGGTGCGACTTTGCCGGCAGGAAATCAAGCTCTGCCTCTCTGCGTGTCTTGGAGGGAGGAGCTTTCAGACTGGCCGATCCCTGCGCATATTTGGGCTGCGCATTCCCCCCCCCATCCATGCAGCCCAAATATCCACACGGGGGGGCATGTCTGAAAGTGGCCACAGTGAGCCAAGGGCCCTTTTAGAGGCCAAAACTGTGAGCATCGGAAGCACCTGAGAGGGGCGTGACTAAGCCATCCCAGAAGCTAAAAGCCTCTGGCTAGCATAGGAGTTGTTTGTTGGGGACCTGGACTTGAGGGGACAGTCTGACCCTATCTGAGTGGCAGAGAGACTGACTGGGGAGTCAGCTTGGGGAGCCAGGAGGCTTGAGCGAATGAGACCCTGGGTGGTATGGTGAGACCCCAGAACTGTGACTAGTGTATATGCTAGTTGGAAGGACACTGTGAATAAAGAAACACTGGAGAAGGCTAATTTCCTGTGTGGACCTGGCTATTTTGAGGGTCTGTTTCTGAGAGGAGTTACCTGGGCCAGGGCACACACCATTACAGTTGTGGAGAATTTTGGCACGTGGTCACCCCTTTTTGAAAAAGGAGGATCTACCATTAGAGAGGGAGGACTGTGAGTTATCCTCAGCTCTGGGCAAGCAGAAGATTGAGCTCAACCATAAGCATGCCAAGACCCACACCCAAGCAGAGGCAAGCCCAGGGTCCAGCTTCAGAGGGGCATTCCAGAGGCTACAGCAGTACCTGGAGGAGCTCCTGGGACATGAGTTGCAGTGGTTCCAGAACCAGTTTTGGTGACAGGTGGTGAGGTAACCAGGCCAGATCGGGGGACGAGCAGAGGAGCCTGTTTTGTTTGTGGACTCTGGGGACATTTTGCTCGAGAATGTAGATCCCCAAAGAAGAGGGCTACATGGACTCATGGCTGGGTGAGATGGAATAAGTTGGCACCACAGAGAAAGTGTTGGGAGGAGTGTGGTCAACTGGGGCATAAGCTAAAAGTATGTGTTGCTGTGTGTGGGTACCTAGCAAGAGTCCACAACTGGGAGTGGTAAAAGGCGTTTAAACTAAAGTTCAAAAGAAAACTCCACCCACTGAAAGCAGCCAGTAGGGAATACAGCTGAGATCCTGGGGGCAGTGCCTCACTCTATACCTGATAACGGGGAGGTTTCAGAAAAAGAAACCAGAGTTGTAACGCTGCCTGTGGTACTCTAGTTCTCATGCTGGGGAAATAGAGAAAGGTATATCACCAAGGGAAGCGATGTTATGCTGGCATTGTAAGAAGCCAGGACATCTGAGGTGGTTTTGCCCGTAGCTGGTTAGCTTGCAGAAAAGAAAAAAACCCAGAACAGAGTGCTGGCAGGGTGAAATCCTCCTGTTCTAAGGGTAGTCCAACAGGAAAACTGGCTATACCTGTGGTAAACTCCCAAGGAATTCAGGAAGTGGGAAAGGAAGCTCAGACAGATCAGGGATCCCAGACTGTGGCCACTTTCAGACATTTGCCCCCCTCCTCCCTTTGCATATTTGGACTGCGTGGGGGAATGCACAGCCTGAATATTCATGGGCATATCGAGCTCCGCATCCCTGCGCGTCTCTGCTGACAAAGACGTGCGGGGGGGGGGGGCAGCTTTAAGACCGGCCAATCCCCACACATTTTCAGGCTGCGCATTCCCCCCCGCAGCCCAAATATGAGCGAGGGGGGCATGTCTGAAAGTGGCCTGTGTTAGCTAAGCTGGGATGCAGACTCTGCTGCAGGGAACGGAGAAGCCTAAGAGCCGTATAGTGGTTGCCTGGCGAAGAAGTGCTGGGATTGAGTCCTTGGAAGCTTCAGGCCAAGTTACAGCCCAGGTGAGAGGTGCTGATTGATCTCGGTGGGAGCTTACAGGGAATTGGGCTCATGTAATATCCCTGACCACTGAGGTTAAAAGAGAGAAACCTATAGATTGTGGGATACAGACTGGTCTTGCAGGGGAGGAATATGGGCTTTTAAAAGAGAGAGAGCAGGAAGGGCTGAAAGAGAACTTGCTAAATTAAAAGTTCAGTGGGAAGACCCTGTAAAAGAAGTGGAGACTCTTAGGGCACTTTTAAACGAGCAGAGCAAAAGCCGTCTCACTCCCTCGAGAGGCGGCAGCTCGTTGATGCGGATGTGAGGGGGAAGGATCGCAGGGCTGGTTTGATGCGGGAAAGACGCCGCTGCAAACTGAGTGAAGGATTTAAACAAACCACAAGGACGCGGCTGCATTTAGATGAGAACAAAGTAATGCGACTGATTAAAGCATCAGTTGCCTTTTTTGTCTCATCTAAAAATGCCCTAAGAGCAGCTCTAGAGCGGTCAGATCCTGAGCCAAACCCTGAAGAGATAACATTTGAGGGCTTTGTAAAATCTTATTCAAGTCCAGAGCACCTGGAATATAAAGTGGATAGATGCAGGGTCTGTCAGTAGGACTGGACAGGCTACATCCCAGGACAGAGGCCAAAACCAATAGCTTGTGATTGTGCAGCCCCTGGGAGCATTCAGGGACCCCCGAGCTATCGCATGAGGGGAACACAAAAAAAAGGTAAACCCTTCGGTAATAGGAAAAAGGGTAGGAGCTATTAAAGTCCCTGGGAATAGTCCTGGATTTTCAATAGATCCTCCATAAAAATAGATGTGCAGAGAATCTTGAAGTTTGGATGTGTTTCTGGACCATGTAGGTACAAAATTATCTTGGGCAGACATGCTCAGTGCGTGGCATGAATTACGTAGCTGCAATTTTCCAAGATGACCAACGTATGAATGTGGATATGTAATAACTCATGAATGAGTTCATGTACAAAGCTTATTTTTGGTTACAAAATATAGATTTCCTTAGTCATGATGGGCAGAAGAACGTTTACTATTCACAATTAGTTACCATGATTACCACAAGTATGGCGTAGTGACTAGAATGCAGGACTAAGAGCAGGAAGCCTTGGGTTCAAATCCCTGCTCAGCTATGAAGCTCACTGTGTGGGAGTGTGTGCCCTTGTGCATTATTTGCAGATAATGTCCACACTCTGACTTTTCAGCATTTTCAATGGATTTTTCTGGTAGGACATCTGTCAGGAAGTTTTCTGGCTGTGGAATTAGTGCTGTGTGTGGACCCCATAATCTCTACAGGGAAGGGGTTTTGTCCCTGTGAAGGAGCCATAGTACTCTGAAGAGACTGAGATGATTTTTAGGCCCCAGAAGCCTGAGGCACTTTAGAATCACTAATTAAATGGATGAAGAAGCTGAACACAAACATCACATAGGCAAGGGAATTCCATTGAATTCAAGGTCTACAGATGTTTTCAAGAAAGACCAGTGCATTATATGTCAGCAAGCAAAGGCAAATGTCAAATTAACAAGTACTGATGGTGGCCAAGAGAGGCAGCTGATATAAGGAAGGATGAGGTGTTTAAGCGACTAAAACTTTTGAATGGTAGGGATAACATTTACTACCATGTGGATAACAAGGGTTATAAAAAGTATACCCTACAGAAAACATTGGATGCAATTCATGAAGAAAATTTGAGGACCACATGTCACAACACTGTTGAAAGTGACCAGTGGGAATCTAGAAATAGTGAGGAAACCTTAAACAAGTCACCCAGATCCACATCAACTATACATCCTTCACCTAGTATGCAGCAACATTCTGATGATCTACCATGCATTGTGTGTAACAAAACCAGAACAATTGACGGTGGAGTTAGGGTGAGGCCTAAGTTCAGAATTTGTGAAGAGCAGCGAGCAAATAAATCTTTAGCTGTAGCTAGGGATGGGCAAACATGGTTCGGAAGTTTGGAGTTCGGACCGAACTCGGTCTGTTCGGTCGACCGAACTGAACTTCCAAACCGAACTCAAATTTCAAACCGAACCGAATTTCCAAACTCCGTTCTGTTCACCCATCCTTAGTGGCAACACACACCAAAAAACCTGGTTTTGAATGGCCGAACTTGGTTTGGAAGTTCGGAATTCGACCAAACTTGGTCTGTTCGGTTGACCGAACCGAACTTCCGAACCGAACTCGAATTTCAAACCGAACCAAACCGAATTTCCAAACTCGAATTTCAAACTGAATCAAACCGAACTGAATTTCCGAACTCCATTCTGTTCGCCCATCCCTAGCTGCAGCTAGTTTTTTCAAAGATGAAGTATTTTACCACATTGCCGTTCTTGATACAGAACACAGAATTTTTGCTGCAAATCTGCTTGTCCACGGAAATTTCAGCATATTTCAGGCAAGTCTGAACAGCCATGTAAATGCTGCCAATCTCAGAAATTTCATTTGTTTAAACAAGTAAAAGACCCTCTTCTGGTAGCAGGCTATGTGGCTTCACTGAGATTAGAGAGCTGATGGACAACATAGATGAGGAGACTGAGACATTTAACAATGAAGTCAAAATGTTTGTAGTGAAAACACACAAAGACAAAATTTGGTTTTGTCAGTCCAACAAAGAAATGAACCGTTGCTTGTGTTTTCAGCTGCTTTGAGTGCTGAGGAACTAGCTGCTAAAATATGATCCCACAATACTGTGAAATCAGCAGAAACACTTTTAAGGGAAACAGTGCAGAACGTTGATTTCAAACTGCAAGACAAATTCTGTGATGCTGAGGGACTGCGACACTCATGGGAGAACACAGTCATTCCTGATGTGTTCCTGACATTTTTTTTTTCATCTTTCTTCAGTATCAGCAAATCATGTTTGCTGCATTTAGCAATGGTGCTGCATGGAAATGAACAAGATGGAAAAAAGTGACTTGAATGATGAGACTGAATGTGATACAAATAGTAGATTGAAACGTCAGGCAGTGCAGATAGCATGCCTTTTCCAAATAATGTTCTATGAACTGAACAAGGGCACAAAGAAAACTCCACTGCACATGTTGACTGCTCATAGCATTTATGACAAATGTAAAAGTAAAGAGCTTATAACATCCATGAATCAGATTGGTGTATCAGTGAGCTATGCTGATGTCATAAGAAGTTGGAGCCTGTTGGCTGCTTATGCTGTACACAGTTGTGAACTGAACAGCACGCCTATTCCAAGCCATTTCAATCAAACAGACTTCACAATTGGTGCTCTTGATAACTTTGACTTTGAAGATGGCTCATCATTATCTGGTACTGCTGGCACACACCATACGGCAATGGTGTTATTTCAAGATTGCACAGGTGATACTACACCAGGGAAACCTAATGTTTCTGTAGCCAACTTAAAGAGCGAAGTTGCAAGTTGACATCAGTGCTCCCATGTAAACGTGTAGGGCAACATTACAAGAAAGTGAATTGGCTAGGACTGCCAGAAACATCCCAAGTATCTGAACTGATAGGCCTGCAACCATCTGACACTGAATTATACAAGACTGCTCACACAGAGTTTCTCATCACTCTGCAAGATGTGGACTGCCTGAAGGGAAAAGAGGGCAAACATCTCCATGGGGAGGTGTACATGCATTAATATCTGACAGCAAAGTTCCTCTGAAGTGAGTAGGGTTCCTCCCAATAATTCCACCCCCAACCCCAGATTGTGCTACAGTTTACTTAGCCATGGAAAACGTTAAGACTGTGCATTCAGCTATGGCAGCCTGTTATGCCACTTTTCTGCAATGAAGGTGTTTTTCACATTGTTGCTGACATCATCACGAACAACCCTGAAACCTTAAGAATCTATTCCCAATTATGGGAAAGTTTCATTTCACAAAAGTTGTTCTCAGCTGTGTGGGAAAGTACTTACCTGGGAGTGGAGCTGATGATGCCTTTGTTGAGACAGAAATATTTGGAATTAAATCCATACATTCTGTCATGAGTGGAACGCACTATGTCCACTCAATGAAAAACATACTCATTGTCACGGAAGTCATTAAAGCAATCATATGGAAGGCATTCTGGGAAAAAAAACAACTCTGATGAGTTCTAAGACATAATTTCAGGAATCACGGAGCTCAGAAAAGCACTATGATCCAAAGATGTAGTAATCTGTCCACTGTTGTTTCAACAATTACTGCAGAAGATGGGAGACTGAAAGCAGAATTTGAAGAGTTCATTAAAGAATGCAGTGACAGATCTGAAATGTGCAAGTATTTTTCTGTTTTTCTGTATCTTGTGGGTCTTCTGAAAAGCCTTGTGACATCTGACCATGAAGGGAATTGGGAGCTGCATGTACAAACAGTTCAGTTATTGATCTCTGTGTTTACAGAATTTGACTGTGTTAATTATGTGCGTTATGGTTCTTGGTACTTTGAAAGAATTAAGAAGCTTGAAGTGGAATACCCATATCAGTTCCATATGTTCCATATGTTCATCAACAGCCACTTAGTTGTACGAGACATGGAAGGAAAGTTTAATGCTATGTCTGCTGACATGAAGCTGGAGTAGACAATCCAAAGATCTCAGAAGAGAAAACATCAAAAGGCATCATTGGTCAAACAAGAAAGAGTACCTATGTGTCAGAATGGCAGCTTGTGTACCATGAGGTCCTGGCAATTAGTAATATTTTCCGAGATCTAACAAATGCAAAAGTGATGGATCACAAAGAAACATCTCATCATGAGCTGACAGGGAGGAAAGCAGAGCTGTTTGACATCAATGGGCATTATTTTTTACACACACCTTAAAGTTCCAGATTTTTCAATCTTCTGGGTTTACAAGTCTACAAGTAAGTTCCAGATGCAGTCTTCACACAAACACTGCCCTGAGACAGCCTAAAGTAGTCGCCGATGTAGATGTGACAGGCTGCATGGAAACCAAGTGAGCACAGTTGCCTGAAGCAAAGCAGTTTATCAGGAGAACTTTTTACACATTCCGGGAGAGGTTCTGCGCGGAAGTTCAAAGAGTTGGATGTTTAAGATCTGGGTGAGTGATTTAGACACACAGAAAGTTCAGGATGTAACAGCAAACATGCAGGAGAAATGTGTGTAAAAACAGCCACACATCTCCTGGAGTTCTTGCTGGAGAAAGGAAACCCTTTTGAGGCTATTGGTCAAATAAGACTTCACAACTTGGTAACAAAACAGGCCGGTCTTCTAGCGCACCCCCTCCAGAGGGGGAAGGGACCACTTAGGATGGTCCGCCCTCGGGGGCTGATGGAACCCCAGCGGTTCCAAGAGGTCCTGAGGGAGTTAACCCTGGACTTGGACGGCCACTCTGTGGATGAGCTAGTTCAGCATTGGAACAACTTGCTGGAGGAGGCCATTGACAGAGTGGCTCCGAGACGCCTTCTGCCTTGGTCTCGTCACTGCAGGACCCCTTGGTTTACTGAGGGACTGCGGTGTATGAAGCGTGTAGGCAGGAGGCTAGAGTGACTCTGGCATCGGACTCGATCTGACTCCGACCGTCTTCTCCATAGGGGCCTATTTGCAGTCCTATGTTGAGGCTGTGAGGATGGCGAGGAAGGAGTTCCTTGCTGTCCTCATAGCGTCTGCGAAGTCACGCCTGGCGGAGCTGTTTTGGGTGGTGCGGTGGCTGGTTAGTCCGGCCTCCCTCCGCCTTGATGGGGACCTGTCCCAGGCACGCTGTGAGGAGTTTGTCAACTACTTCACAGACAAGATTGCTCGGATTCAGACCAACTTTGACGCTGGATTAATGGCAGTAGGGGAAGAGCGCGGGGGGACGGAGGCCCCGTCCGGTCCAGCTTTGTGGGGAGAGTTTCAGGAAGTGATGCCGGCTGATGCGGTGGATGTCCTGGCATCTGTGAGGGCCACGTGTTGTGAACTCGATCCGTGCCCGTCCTGATTAGTAAAAGCTTTCAGGGAGACGTTGGAGACGGTGCTGGCGAGGGTAGTGAACGCGTCCTTGCAGCAGGGGAGGTTGCCGCCCTGCATCAAGGAAGCTGTGGTGCTCCCCCTGCTGAAAAAACCATATTTGGACGTGGATGCACTCGCCAGTTACCGCCCTGTCTCTAACCTTCCCTTTTTAGGGAAGGTTATTGAGCGGGCGGTGGCACTCCAGCTCCAGGT
>QEPC01003796.1:723601-745909 GCA_003113815.1 Sphenodon punctatus | reverse complement strand
AAAAAAAAAAAAAAAAAAACTCAGATGGGACAGGCGGCGCAGGCCTGGGTGGATCCATATTTTCTTTTTGGGCCCCATGGCTTGCGGGCGGCACACGGCGGGCCCCCCCAGAGCAGGGCCCGGGCTCAAATGCGCCCCCCCACGCCACGGTAGCTACGCCCCTGAGGAGTTATACCAGGGCTTTCCTCAGGAAGCAGTCGTGGAGCACTTAGTGCCTGCTGATGATGCAGCAGTCACTGGCTCATTTTCCTGTTTAGTAAGAGAGACCCATTGAGTATATTAACAAGCTCCATTATGGCAAAGCTCCTGGGGCGGATGCCATCCAGCCAGAATTGTTTAAGGAAAATCTGGGCTGGTGGATCCCTGTCTTAGCCAAGTTCTTTACTGCCATTAATCTAAGTCAAGCTATCCCACGATCTTGGTCTATCACAATTATACCAATCATACCAATTTTCAAGAAAGGTAACATAATGGACCCTGCTTGTTACAGACCCATTAGTTTGCTTTCAGTAGTTAGAAAGCTCTATTTCAGAGTCTTACTCACCTCACTGTTAGATTGGGCTCATACAAATTCTCTGTTGGCAGAGGAACAGGCTGGCTTTCGAGTGGGCAGATCTACGTTGGACAACTGTTTTATCCTTTCTCATTTGATTGAGAAATATGTCTGGATAAGGAAGGAAAAACTGTTCTTAGCATTTATTGACCTAGCAAAGGCCTTTGACTCAGTTTCGAGGGAGCTTCTCTGGGCCAAGCTTGCCACCTTGGGGATTGACCCCCAGTTGCTGACTCTTATTAGGTATCTTCACAAAGATACTACAGCAGTAATTAGGACAGACCCAGAGGGTAGAAACACAGCCCCATTTCCAATGAGTCGAGGAGTTAGACAAGGGTGTCTCCTAGCCCCCTTATTATTTAATCTTTTTATCAATGATGTTGTTCACCAGACAGAGGACAATCATGTTACACCCTCAAAGATAGGGGACAGATCAATCTCATCCTTATTGTATGTTGATGATATTATCCTTTTATCACAGTTCAAACAATGCCTCCAACAATGCCTCGATTCTCTGAATCTTTTTTGTCAACGTAACTCCTTGTTGGTTAATCCCTCAAATCCAAAATCATCTCGTTTGGGGCTTCTCACACAAAGTATAGATGGACCCTTGGCCAGTCTGAAATAACAGACCTCCCATTATACATACTTGGGCCTGGTATTTTTGGCTTTGCGGGTTTGGCGGGCCAATAGGGAAGCTTGGATAGATAAAGCAAAACTATCAATGGCGACGCTTATAACATTTTTCAGTACTTCCCCTACAGCTTCAATAGAACAAGTTATTAATATTTTCATGGTGCAAGTTCTCCCTCAACTTCTCTATGGAGGTGAAGTAATATTTTATAGTTATATTACCAAGCTAGAGCTCCCTCAGAATTACTTAGAAGTATTCGGAGGGCTCCAAGAGCAACACCCCTGCCCAAGTGCCCATATTACATTTGGAAACAGGTGCTTTAGTAGTTGAAGCACATACAAAACTGAGGGCTCTGTATTTCTGACACAGATTATGACATTTAAAGAGTGATATCTTAGTTTATAAATGCTATAGTGAGCAGAGGTCCCACCAAGGAGCTGTATCCAATTGAAATGGTGGAGTGCGATCAGAGAAGAACTTACTCTGAGTCTCACTTTACCACTTGATCCTACAGTAGCCTGTCCTGATAAAGCTGTAATGGGGACTAGACTGCATGAATGGGCTCTGAAACAAGAGATTATTGCAATTCAGAGAGGTAAGATCACCCCATTACATCTGCAGGTGAAGAACTCATGTATTCTTAAACCATATCTCAAGCAGCTACAAGACCCTAAACTCAGGAGAATGCTGACCCTCCTGCATTTTAATTTGTTTGAGACTGCCATGGTTATAGGTAGGAGGCATCAGATCCCCTATGAAGATAGATTTTGCCTCTGTGGCTTACAGGAAATAGAGACCTTAGCTCATATTATTTTTTGCTGCCCTCTTTATGATGATTTGAGACAAACCTGAATTGACCCATTGTTTATTGAGTCATCTCTCTCTGAATCTGTGAAAATGGTTTCACTACTTGGGGCGACAGAATTAGGAAAAGCTAAAGCAATCACTTGCTTAAGCTTGGTAGAAAAGATCGGAAAGTGCAGGAGTATGAATCTAGATTATCCCCCTATTGTGGGACTTTTGCTTTTGTTTATCCTTTTATAATCGTGGTGTTTTCTTTTATTCTTATGACCTTTTGTTTGTTTTTTTAACTGATTTTAAGGTTTAATTATTGTGTATTTTGTATTTTGCTTTTATTAACTGAGATGTTAAGTTGATAGATTAATTGGTATAGCTTTTTGCTGGAAACAATAAAGTAAAGTAAGTTGTAAAATTGCCGGTTTATCGGATTTTTAACATTGCGGCCATTGACTTCAATCGGCAATGTTAAAAATCCGATAAAACCAACAACGTTAAAAATCTGATATTCTGATACTGACAATTGGATTAATCCAATAGTGCCCATTATAGGATTAATCTGATACTGAAAGTCCCATCCCTAGTAATCAATGATAAGGTTGTTGCTGTAGACATGTACAGAAATGGTGATAAGCAGGAAGTTCAGGAACTTTGTAGCAGTATTGAGGAGACTGCTCAATGCATTATTCCACATCTCAATTGGACGGTTAAGCAAGGTTGTGCATGATGAGGTGTTGTACTTTCCAATGATACAGATGTAAGATCACTGCTGTTGATGTACATGGCAATGCTTAACATCAAAGGCCTAACAGAGCTATGGATTCAGTTTGGAACTGGGATAAAAAGAAGCTTTATCCCTTTGCATCACCTTCTGATCAAGCTTGGACCTGAACTGCGCAGTGTTTTTATAAAAACTCACATTTTAACTGGAAATGATGCTCTGAGCAAGATTAGAACCAAACACGCAGCACCGAGTGCACAGCCAGAAAACTTCCTGGGACAATTTGGAGAGACAGATACCCTATCAGAAAAAGACAGTGAAAATGCTGAAAAGTATCTGCTCAGAGTGTGGACATTATCTGCAAGAGTAAACACTTTCGACGAGCTGAGGGTTGCCGCATACAGAAAGTTGAATACATCTCTTGCTGATCTGCCACCAACCTCCAGCTCCATCAAAAGGACACATCAAAACAGCATTCCTTGTCAATCATCCTCTTGGATCATCCTCAAGAGTCAATCATCCTCTTGGATCATGAGTACACAATGCTGAATCCACTGGACTACAGCTGGGAGGAAGTGGATGGTGTTTTGTGACCATCTAAGTGCCTTATGCCTTTACCTGAAGAATTGATGACCATGTCTAGGTGCAAAGCGTGCAACACGAGAATGTGCAAATGTAAAAGGTTCACAATGGTTTGCTTTTCTTTATGCAAGCGTGAAAAGCGTGTCACAATGCAGCGTAAATAACAAGCCCAAGTTAAAAAATAACTTGCATTTATCAGTCAGAAATGTATGCTGTTGTTTGATTCTTGTTTCTGATTTAAATTGTTATTAAAGAAATATTTATGTATTACATTTTTATCCCACCCTTTCTCAAAGGAGGTCACAGTAGCGTACATATCTCCCACCCATTATATTCCTCAGAACAACCCTGTTGAAGTAGTTTAGGCTAAGACATGGTGATTGGCCCTAGACCACCTGGTGAGCTTCATAGCTGATCAGGGGTTTGAACCCAGGGCATCCTGCTCCTAGTCCAACATTCTATCCATTACCCCATACGGGTGGTAATTGTGGATAGTAAAAGTTCTTCTGCCCATCTTGACTTTAAAAACATTCACATGACATTCACATGTCAGTTATCTTGGCAAATTGCAGCTACATAATTCATGCCACACACTGAGCATGTCTACCTAAGATAATTTTGTACCTCCATGGTCCAGAAACAGATCCCAACTTCAAGATTCTCTGCACATCTATTTTTTTATGGGGGTCTATTGTAGATCCAGGATTAGAAGGGAGATCATGGTGGAAGCCCTGAAAGGGATAAAAAAGAGTTTGGTGTAACTTATTGAAAGTTCTGAGAGGGTCCCAGGGGAGCAGTGTCCAGAAAGGTTGGAAGGTAGGGATGGGCGAACAGAACCGAGTTTGGAAATTTGGTTCGGTTCGGTTCAAAAATCGAGTTTGGTTCGGAAGTTCCGTTCAGTCGACCAAACTATTCGAGTTCGGTCCGTACTCCGAACTTCCGAACAGAGTTCAGAAATTCAAACCCCATTGAACTAAATAGAATATTATCTTTTAGGGATGGCAGACAATTCTTACTTTTTAGTAGGGATGGGACACCGGGGAGAATACAGGATTCCAGATTTATCGATATCGTATCTCCCCAGTATCGGATTTACCAGTATCGGCATACCGGATTTTTAACATTGGCCGCTTTACCGGTTTTTTTACATTGCGGCCATTCACTTCAATGGCCACGATGTAAAAAACCCCAGTAAAGCGACCAATGTTAAAAAAATCCGGTATGCCGATACCGGTGATTATCGGATGAATTCTATATACCTGATTATCAGGTGTATCGGATTTATCTGATACTGATATTCCCACCCCTACTTTTTAGGAAGTTTTTTTCCTGATATTTAACTGAAATCTACCTTCCTGTAACTTGAGCCCATCATTTCTAGCCCTGCTGAGCTCTGATCCTGTCAATGTTTCACCAGACATCCATTTAGATTGTAAGCTCTTGGGCAGGGACTGTGTCTATGGGTACTTTCAGACATGACGCTAACCACCCTTTAACCACCCTTGGTGGTTATTTATGCATGTTGCAGGGCTGCATAGGTGCCCTATGCAGCCCTGCAACATGCATAAATAACCACCAAGGGTGGTTAAAGGGTGGTTAGCGTCATGTCTGAAAGTACCCTATGTTATTCTTTGTAAAGCACCAGGTACATCACTGGTGCTATATAAATGCTTATAATAATAATAATAATAATAATAGGGCTGCCCTGCCCTGCCCACTCCTGCATTTCACACCTTTCCCATGCAGAGATAAAACACATCACCGCATTTTGTGCATGTGCAAAACTAGATCTTGGCTATTTAAGCATGCACAACCTGGAGAAACGCCAGGGTGGGCGAGCTGGAACTGTGTGCGTAACAGATGTGTAGAGATCCCCTGTGTTTTCCAAAACATGTTGGATCTCTGCCCATTGTTCCAGTTATGTGAACAGTATCTATGGATTAGGGATGTGTGATTGCGGTTCGGTAGTTCGGAGTTCGGACCGAACTCAAATAGTTTGGTCGACTGAACCGAACTTTCAAACTGAACTCGAATTCAACCAAACTGTTTGGTCGAATCCGAATCAATTCAGAAGGCCAAAAAACCCCGATTTTGAATGTACAAACTCAGTTCAGAAGTTCGGAATCGAACTCAAATAGTTCAGTCGACTGAACCGAACTTTCGAACCGAACTAGATTTTCGAACCAAACCGAATTTCTGAACTCAGTTCTGTTCACACATCCCTAATAATTTGAAGTTCAGCCAGCAGATTAGATATGAAAATTCCTTTTTTCTATCGTCTGAACCATTCAGACCCAAGACCCTTATTTTTTCCTTTTCTCCCTTCTCTTGCTTGTTGACTTAATCTCCCCCCCTTCCATTCTAACCAGATTTCTGATTCATGTATTAAAATGCATTACAACCATGTAATTCTCTAAATGGAATTCCTCTCAATAAAAGCTCTCTGCTGTTACTTTAATTAAGCGTTTCCAAGCTACAACTTTTAAAAAATGACTCTATAATTAAGCATAAATAATGAATAACTCTAATAAAATAATTAATAATAGAAATAATAATAAAGGTGGGCCTCTCCCAGCCCTTTGAAGTTCTTATTTAATTAACACCAAGCACCAAGCACATAAATGAGTGGATATTATTTTTTGTGGGTGTTATTTTTTTTTTTTTACACTATTGATTTCTTTACATGCAGAAAGTTTATTAAAAAGAATCGAGCGGTACTCATAGATTCTTGGTATTTGGCAAATGTAAGCTGGGTTCTTCCAGAAATCTAATTTTCTTGATTAGTGGATCACATCCGATATTGTAAATTAGAAACTGTTTATTATTTTGAGAGCACAGCATGAAAAATGATATGAATAATGTTGGTATTTGGGTAACATCAGCAATTAGATGGCGTTAGTGCTATTACAGCTGATTTTAAATTCTGAATGCAATGCACATATTTAATCAATGCTCTGCTCTCTCTGCTCAGGAGAAAGGGCTTACATATACAAGATCAATGTCATCAGGCTATAAATGATGGCAGATAGACTTTCAATAGTGAAAATTTTACTCCGTGTTTACATTGTTTCATTACAAAGCTATTGCAGAAATCAGAAGTTGGATTAGATGCATTTATAAGAAATACTTGAGAATCATAGCGTGTTAACATACATGATGGCCTGATCCGGCATGGGGATGAAAAGCACTGTGGACGTGGTCTGGACTGGGTCAGGCCTCTGGACAAACGTGCCGGTGACTGGGCCACTGGGGAGGGCAGAGGGATGCACAAACATGTGCCCACCTGCCCCTGCCTCTGCGCCCAGAGCCCTGCCTCTCACCATGGTGGGGGCATTCATGGCAGACCTAGTCTGGCCCATGTCATGGCTGGCCACAACACACATGCTAGCCCACTGTGGATTGCTTTGGCCGAATCAGGCGGACCGTAGTCCGGACTGTGATGCCAGAGGTCTCCGGGATCATTGCCTGGGCTAACTATTCACACAGTCCGGGGCAAAACCAGGCCACCATCTGCCAGCACTTGCACAAACATTCAAGTGGGGTCTGGTCCAAAGTGCGACAGAGCAGGTCAACAAGATCCGCTGTCACATCTACCGAGAGGATCGTTGTGTCCAGACTCCTGCTTGGATCAGGATCTGTCCTGCCTAGATTATTCCAGACATATGCTCAGACAGTCTCTTCTTAAAAACCTCCAATGATGGAGAATAGGCAGCTTCTTTAAGTAGAATAATAAAATCTTTGAGTTGGAAGGGTATCTCAGAGGTCATCTAGTCAAACCCCCTGCTCAATGCAGGAAATCTGACGCTACAGCATCCCCGGCAGATGGCCGCCCAGCCTCTGTTTGAAAAACTCCAGTGAAGGAGAGACCTCCATTGCCCTAGGGAGTCTGTTCCGCTGTCGAACAGCTCTTACCATTAGGAAGTTCTTCCTAACGTTTAGCTGAAATCTGCTTTCTTGTAATTTGATCCCACTGATTCTAGTCTTGCCCTCAGGAGCAACAGAGAGAAAGTCTGCACCATCTTCTATGTGACAGCCTTTCAGAAAATCCCATTCCACTGCCAGACAGTCCTTACAGCTGGGAATTTTTGCATGATATTCAATCAAATTCTCCCTTTCTACAGATTGTACCCATTGCCTCTTGTCCTGCCTTCCATAGCAAGAGCGAACCATTGTTATCAATCTTCTTTACATCAGCCTTTCAAATATTTGTAGACTGTTATCATATCTCCCTTACTAGTGCTGAGACAAGAGCAAGTGCTAATATTCCACAGGGAAATGCCAACCTTCCAGGACAGCCCCGTCCCCCCCCCACGTTCCTCCTGCCACCTGCCCTCCAGGTGATGGGCGGGCACAGTGGCCAATCTGGCTGCTGCACCTGATCCCATCCCATGGTCGGGCCCATGATCCGACCGGACTGCAGGTAACATACATTACCTAGGGCCCATCCCGGATCATGGCCAATCCAACCATGGTTGGGGCCCGATCCCACCATGCTTCTGGACCTCTGGGTGGCCGGAAGTCTGGTTCACTGGAGTGAACATCTGGTGGAAATCCCTTTAGATGTTACAGTATGAATAGCCACCACAGGGGATTCACTGTGGGTGACTGTGGTATCGTAACATCTGAAATTACTCTAAAACTGAGGGGAATGTTCAGCCCCATTCCACCCTAACCCATCCCACCCACCCACCTATCATTCCCTCTCCCTCACCAAATGCCTGGTGGACCAGCCAGGTCTTGCATCTTTGATGAAAGGAAGGGAGGTCCATAGCCAACTGGGCCGCTGCTGGAAGGGAGTTCCACAGCCTAGGTGTGGCCACCGAGAACACACTCTCCAGAGTTGCCACCTGGGATACCCAGGGGACCTCCAAGAAGGCACCCCTGTCCGACCACAGGGGCCGCTCCAGGGCCTTGGGGAATTAGGCGGTCCCGCAGGTAGGCAGGGACCTTGCAGTACTGCATGATACCATCCCCGGTTACTGACTTTCTGCTTACCAATTACTGCATACTGTTCATTCACCTCTTACTGCATTGCTGAGGGTTTCATTTTACTTCCGGGTTAGTTGTAGGTGTGTATGAACACGGTTCGGAAGTTTGGAATTCGGTCGAAAATCAGTCCTGTCGGACGACCGAACTGAACATCCGAACTGAACCCGAACAGACCGAACCTAAACCCGATCCAAACCCAGAAGGACTGAACAGTTCGGTCATGTTCAGATTGAGTTCAAATGAGTTCGGTTGTGAAAAATGTGGTAGGGAGTGCGTTTCGGCAGTTACATCTTGTCCGGCGGCTTCAGCCATATCTCTCAGATTCCAACCTTGCCACTGTCATCCATGCCTTCATCACCTCGAGGCTGGATTACTGTAACGTGCTCTACGTGGGGCTGCCCGAGAAGCTGGTCCAGAGACTGCAGCTGGTGCAGAATGCTGCGGCCCATCTCCTTATGGGGATGGGTCGCAGGAAGCACATGACACCAGTGCTCCAGGCTCTGCACTGGCTGCCTATAAAGTACCGATACCTAACTCCGCCGAACGTTCAGCTGAACCAAACACCACTGAACCGAACGACCGAATCTGAACTCAGTTCCCGGACTGAACGACCGAACCCAAACTCAGTTCCCGAACCAAACGGCCGAATGACTGAACATCTGAACTGAGTTCTGTTTGCACATCCCTAGTTAGTTGTTTCTCCATTTCTAAGCCAATCACTGTGCAAAGAGCCCACCTTTAACCTCCCTTCCAGTCCCTCCAATCAGAATTGTTGTTCTACATTGTTTCCTTTGCTTTAGCTAGTCTGGAATGCAGATTAGTAAAGGAATCTGCGTACCAGCCAATGAATGACAAGGAAGTACAAGGGGAAATGGAGTGCAGAGAAGAGAGAAGAAATGCAGTATTGTGTCAGAATTCAGTTGGGATCTCGGAAAGCATTAAATGGGATCTTGGAAAGCAAATTATCAGTAAATTGGGAAACAAAATCTAAATGTCAATCGAGGAATTCTAGAATACTGAGAGGTTCTTGATTCAACTGAGAGAGTATTGGGAACCAGGATTCCAATGGGAATTCCCGTTTTGGCAAAATCTTGTTTCAGCCCTAATCTAGATAGTCATTTTGGGTCTACTACTATCCTTGAGCAACACTATGTTGTAACAACTCACTTCTTCATGCTCTTGCTAGGTAGAGAGCTGTTGGTTGAGCATGATTTGTTTTTCTTCCTTCTTTATTAAGGACCAGTGATTGAATATAAAGGAAGATAGAGGGAAAAAAGGAGATATATTTTTAAATATGGGAGGTACAGGAGCTGTTTGTATATATATATAGTTTTAATATGACAGTTTGAGGACAGAATGGCTATGAGACTGTGATAAATAAACTGCCTACCTAAAAAAATAATGCAACTTATGAGAGCGACGAATTTCATACAAGAGATCAACATGATGGAGAAAACGTTGAAACCGTCTTGACATCTGTGAAAAATCTCAGTTTCACATGTAAGTTTGAGGTTTAGCTGACTCATTTGTCAGAGATAATGTGATGGTTGGCACAAAAAAGCTTTCTTTAGAAAAAGTCTGCTAGAGGAACCAGACCTGAATAAAACAACACAGTTATGCAAAGCTGCAGAAATAAATATTTACTATTTTAAACCAACAGAGGTATTGTCTGTAACACTGAAAAACAAAGGCAGATTGTTATGGTGGATCAGGCCAAGAAATGGAAACATACCGTACTGAGTAGTACTGAAATGAGCAGTTTAATTGCCGGTATACCCATCGGATTTCCAGTACCCGAATCCACATTAAAATATCGGGTACTATTTGGTAACTGATTATGACCCAATTTGGGTACATAATGTCCTGGAATATTGACTTCCGGTCTACAAATACTTATTTACGGATCCATTGACTTTTGGTCGTATTTTTTCAGTTTTCCGTCCCGATTTTTCAATCAGTAACTGGAAAATTGGTAAATTACCGGTAATGGAAATTACCAATTTCCCAAGTATCTGGGTAGCCCATCGAATACTTGAGTACCAACTTAGGTGCCCATTTAATCTCCAGTACTGAGTAGTTTAGCATCATAATAGACTGTAGCAGATGTGGAAGTAGATAGATCAATAGAAGGGTATGGCCAACTGATACAAAATGGGCATCAATGGTGAAATATTGTAGCTGCAGCAATGGTTAAGTATTAAATCTGACACAGGCTGACGGCGATTACTAGGGATGGGTCTCCAGGGGGGATTTTGTTTTCAGATTTTTCAGTTCTTTATGATTTTCAGATCTAATTTTGGTTTCAGGGGGAGGATTTGCGGGGGGGGGGAGGTTACATTGATTTTCTCCCCATATTTTTTTCCTCGTTGACTTCTCCTATTGAAGTCAATGAGAACAAACCAGGGAAAAGATCAATATAAAAAAAAAACCAAATCCCAGAACTTAAATTAAACCACAATTTCAGTTTTATGGTTTTAAACCCCAAACGGCCATTTTGGGGGACCATTTCAGTTCTATCTGAAAATGACATTCCTACCCCTAGCAATTACAACATCATCCTCAGAGAGAAATTAAACTAGTAAAGAAAGCTATTTGCTTATGTAGTTTTCCAGAGTTTTCACCTTTTGCTAAAACAATATCTTTGGTAAAATCTGGTAGAGGAAAAGGTAAAATATGACTGCAGCATCTTTCCTCCAGATAATATTAAAATGGCTTTTAGAAACCACATGGAGGCCATAGAGCTGAAATAGGTCTTCTGTAGGTTGCGAAGTGACTGAAGGAGAAAGCTTCAATAAGCATCTTGACCTATTGGATGTATCTTTTCATCATAAAGAATCAACCAGACCTTTGTGGCTATGACTCATAGATCAATCTAAGACTAAGATGATGTCTCCCAAACAGGCAGTCTGATTAGAATTTTTTCCCCTTCCTTATTTATTTAGTTAGTTAGTTAGTTAGTTAGTTAGTTCAATTTTATCCTGTCCTTCCTAAATGGCTCAGGGTAGCTAACAAAGTAAATAAAAACAATACATGTAAAAACATCATTAAAAAAAACAACCCAACATTTCCCCACCTCCACCCCAGCCTCCCTATCACACTCATACCCCAAACACTCACCCCCCCATTCCCTATCCCTGTCCACCAAATGACCTAACAAATAGAAAGGCCTTGCACCAGCTCAGGAAGATGCCCAGCTCTCGGACTCAAATGAACCTCAGAGGGAAGGGAGTTCCATAGCATCGGGGTAGCAACCGAGAAGACTTCCCTGTGAGCCATCACTGTACAAGCACGACTAACAGATGCACATATACAATGGAAATCCATTCTCCAATGAGTCAGACCTTGCCTGGTCTTCAATCACAGTATACTTTCTTTTAATTATCTTCAAAAAGTCAGAGTTTTCTTCTTTCCACTTCTGCTACTTTCCTTCCTCTTCCTTTTCTTCATTGTGATTCATAATGTATGAATGGGAAGAAGGAAGCCAGCAAATTCCTCCCCCCTCCCGTTGTGCAAGCTCTGTTGTGGGTGGGTGGGTGTTACTGGTGCCCTGCCCTGTGAGAAGGCAGATACACAAGTCCCCCCCCCCAACACATCATATAACCATCACCCTATACCCAAGCACCCACTTTAAAATATCAAAAGCAGGTTTTAGTAAACCTCAACATTGTCCCGCCCTTTAAAGTTTTGTGCACAAAAATGAGTAGTCATACTTACATAGGGTAGTGTAGCACACAGTCCGGCTGAGGTCACCAGACTCAACAAAGAGAGTGAATAATGCCCAAATGCTTTGCCCATCGCTGCCATTCAAAAACTGTCCTGTGTTTGTCCGTTCCTCAGCTGTCCCCTCCCATTACCCCCATGCCTACCAAACAAGGCAGTAAGTTTTGTTTCCCAGCTCAGTGAAGGTAAGGCCAGGGGTGGTTCACTCAGGTCATGTCAGGGGTTCTGAGACCACACGATGACTGGCCAAATACACAGTCACAGCAGCACAAAGAAACACTCAATTGAGAGGAACTGAGCGCACCATGTACCAGACCTATTCCTTGGAACCTCAGAACTCAGAGGTACCAAACCGTGAGCCATGATCCTCGGTATATTCCAAATAAATCTGAAGACCGAGTTGCAGCACAAAGTCTGCACTGCTACTTATAGTGTTCTGGGCATAATTCAAGGTGCTGGTTTTGCCTTATAGAAGCGTAGTCTTGTCCCAGATGGGGCTGGACCTTAAACGGTTTAGGTCCCATACATCTGAAAGACCACCTGTCCATCCATGGACCATGTATCATTGTGGCCTCTGTGATCAGCTGAGAGCACCTCCTTGTGGGTACCATCTGTTAGCCTTTTTCATATGACAAGAGCTCGCAGGGGGGTTGTTTGCTGACCCAGTCCTTTGGAACTCCCTTCCCCTAGAGGTTCATTTGAGCCCGGGCCTGAGAGTCTTTCAGAGGTGGTAAAAGACTTTCTTATTTGAAAAGGCATTTGGCGGTTTTGAATAAGGGATTAGGGTGGGGTTTGGTAGGTGGTTTGGGGGTAGGGGTCTGAGACGGGGTTGGCTGGGAAGGTGGTATTGAGTGGGTTTGGTGGTGCTTGGGGAGGGGGGTTGTATCAGTTTTAATTGTTGTTATGATTGTAAGCCACATCGAACCTCAGGATAACGTGGCATATCCATTTAAATAAATAAATAAATATAGCTAGAATCAATCAAATAGCTACATAAACACTCCCTAACGTGCTCCTCCATTACCCACAGTGTGTAAGATACTTAAACATTCACTTCTAAATGAGTGCCTCAATTTGTAGCTATCATGGAGCAACATAAAAAAGCATCTGCTTTCTCAGCTTAAAGCCATCCTTCCTGCTATGATAAAGGATGTGATTAATTATAATGTTATGGACTACATTGCAACTGTGCCAAAGTCGTAGTTAAACAAAAAGAGAGAATGTTTGCAGTTTTTATCACCAAGTTATGTTTTTTTTCAAAGCTTTGTGTCTAACAATTGCGAAGAAGTCTTTTCTTTCTCAAGATAGCAAGGAAGAGTTGAACAATGTAATAAATTGTGGAGAAGACAAGGGGCAAAGCAGTTAAGATGCTATTTTTTAAAAATTTATTTTTTTCCAATTTGTTGAACCAGTCATGACAAGCAAAGGAGGTTACAAAGTATGTTTGCATCCTAATTCTAGCGCGGGACACGTATACAAATTGTTCCCACAAAGGCTCAGTCTTCCAAATTCTATACTATTATAAACCCCACCCCCACCCCAACCTCCCCAACCCTTGAGTAGAAAACACAACCCTTGAGTAGAAAACAACCAAACCAACAAATCCTAATCAAGGAAATGTGTATCTTCACATAAATAAAATAATAATAAAAAAATATCTCTGGACCTGCTGGAATACTCTAGACTATAGTCCAGAAAACATTCAGACCTCTGGGCAGTATACCTTTCAAAACAAACCCCAAACCCATCTCAAAACCTCTTACAAGCCTCTCCGGAGGATGGGATCTTCAGGCTCTCCTGCTCATCCCAAATGCTTAAGACATGAGTAACACTTCGACCAAGTACCAAAAAAACTCTCTAAATCTCCCCCTACGTCCGCAAGGACCTTCTCCATGGTCATCACCATCCAAACCCATTGGTACCACTCAGACATCAAGGGGGGCCTATCAGACTTCAAATTGCAAGCTATTATGTTGCAACCTGCCAAAAAAAGTTGGGTGCATGTCCTTCTGTGCCCCTCCATCGAGGGGATTTCAGGGTATGTGACAAGGAGGGCAATCTCCGGTCTATAAGGCACAACAAGGCCCATTGTCTCATTAACAAATGCCCACACTTTGATCCCCAAAGTCTGTATTGAGACACAACTCCACAGACAGTGAAACAGACTACCCACTTCACCACACCCCTTCCAACACAATGGTGACATTGATCTGCTAATTTGGCTATTCTATCAGGGGTCAGATAGAGACGCAACGTGATCTTAGTTTGCATCTTTACCACTGCCATAGATGTGGAGCATTTGTGCATATGAAGCCAAATTTTGTGCAGGTCTTTTTTTTTTTTTTTTTTCAATTTAATCTGTAGGTCCTTCTCCCAATTCTTGATATAATTTAAATGAGGCTTGAACCAAATTCCTTTGATTTCAGCATACATTTGCAAGACAAGGCCTTTAGTCCGGAATGCAGTGAACAAAATAGATTCCAGTCCTTTGTGCAGGCATGTAAAGCACTCCCATTTCTTTCGGGAGCCTGTAAAATAGCTTTTTAGCTGATTATACTGCATGAAGTCAATTGGGGTATGAACTGCTCTCTCAAGATCCTCCTTGGATTTGAACTGGTCGTTTCGGAACAGATCTTTAGCCCTGAGTATCCCTTTATGTTTTAAGAAGTGAATGAGGGTTTGAGCTACGCCCTCTTTTTGGAAAGCCGCACAGTCTATCGGAAAGAATGGGGATAACCCTCCACTCAAGTCAATTCTTGTAGCACATCTGTTCCAGAGATTCCATGCCAAACCCACAAAGGGATAATGTCTCATGTCTGGGGGCTCTGTAGTTTGCGTGTTATTAATGCCTCTCTCCAATCACAGACCCCCATCATCTGGGACTCTATGGGTAATTTCAGACGTGATGGGCCTTTTGGCCCACCACACTGAACCCTGCACCAGGATCCATCTCGGATCCTGGTCCATGATCAGACCGGCCGTCCTTTAGATTGCCGGCATGATCTCTACCGGGATTCAGGGAGGGGGCAGGGCTGTGCGAGGAGGGGGCAGGGCTGTGCGGCGCAATGTGCGGCTGCTCAGACCTGCCCCCCACGCTCCCTCAGCAGCCCGCTCAAGGGGAGAAGAGCGGGCATAGTGACCAATGAGGCCACTGCACCTGACCCCATCCCGTGGTTGGGGCCTGATTCTGGTACGGGGCTGGCAAGCAGATGTGCATGACTGCCATTGCCAGCCCCGTCCCAGATTGTGGCGAACCTAACCACAGTTCTAGAGGTGAGACCAGCCTCACCTCCCGAACTGTGGTTAGCTTTGAATCCCGCCAGAGATTCACTTTGTTGAACATCTGGCGGGGCTCAAGTAGACATTACAGCACTCACAGCCACCAACCTGAATCCACTGTGATTCAGGGTGGTTTACTGTGATCACATAACATCTGAAATTATCCTATATTAACCCATATAACATCCTTCAGGGAGAAGTACCAATATTTGATTGCCTGAAGGGCGGCCGCTCTATGGAATGACAACAAATCTGGGAAATTTAGTTCCCCTCTATGGTAGAGTGCATTGAATATTTTATTACTTATTTGAGGGCATTTACCAGCGCACACCCATATTTTAACCATATCTCAATATCTGTAAAAAATTTAGATGGTATCTGAATAGATAGCACCAACATCTTATACAGGATTTTAGGAAGCACTGACATTTTGAATAAGTTTGACCCGTCCCTGCCATGAGCATGCCAGGTTACTCCAACTATCTGTATCTTTTTTTAAAGCTTTCCACTATGCATGAGAAGTTATCTTTGAATAAATTAGTAGATTTTTTAGATAAAAAAAATCCCAACTATTTAATCATTGATTTTTCTATTTTAAAAGGAAATGCCTCCCCGATTGGAGGAATGTCCTGTCCTGAACCTTCAAACCTCATGGCTGATGATTTTTGAAAGTTAATTTTATATCCAGATAGCATACCAAACCAATCAATAAGCTGGATCAATTTGGGGTCAGAGGTAGATGGTTTACATAAAAAAAACAAGCACATCATCCGCATAGAAGATCAGTTTGTGTTCACTTTTGCCAATTTGAATACTGGGGATATCTGGATTCATCTTATAGCTAAGGGCTCCAATGAAAGATCAAAAAGGAGAGGTGACGGGGGCATCCCTGTTGGGTTNTCTTAGCGGGCAGTTCCTCCCTGGAGTCCCTGCTTCCGCTTCGCCTTCCAGTCCGAGAAGGACCACGCACCACCTCGATTTGGTGGATGTTCTCCACATGGACGATGAACCCTGATGTGGTCCTCTGTGACCCCCTTTTGATTTTTTTTATTGCAGATCTAAAGACTGTAAAAATAAAGGAACAAAAGAAGTGCGATACTGTGTCAGACCAATGGTCTATCAAGCCCTGCCTGCATTCTGTCTCCACAAGTGTGTGGCTGGCCAATCTCTCTCCCTGCAGGGGACTTCCTAACAGGTCATAGGACAATACACTCCCTGTCCCCGTGCCTTACCTTGCATTCTGCGAATCCTCCCTTGGGGCTGTAGAAATATTTCCACACCGTGGACTTTGTGGGTCTGGTTTCGGGTGGCTCCTGCGGCTGCAACTGTCACTGTGATAGGGTTCTGGTGGCACCAGTGGTGTCCTCATCATCATCACCCTTTCTGAAACAGGAACACATAAACAACACCTACATAATATCATGCATTTGTGGTGATGCCTCTAGTCCTTCCAAAAGCAATACCCTTTCTCCCACACCAAGTGGATGGATGGTGGTGCTGCTGCTGCAGAGCTGCCCATGCCTACTTGCCCCCTTCCCTTTCTCCCATGTACACCACCACCACCTGTGGTGCTGTAGTGTCTGCAAGTTGAGACTCTGCCGGCTGCTGCTGCTGCTGCTGAAAGAGCCCCCCCTTCTTTCTCTCTCTGTGGCAGGCCCATGAATAAGACATGTGCAAATCCTCCCCTTCCTGGGGTGCTAGGATTGGCAAATAGAGACGCTGACTGGCACGTGTCTGGGTGGGTGCTTCGGCTCATGCCTGACTGCTAGAAGAGCCCACCCCCCGTCTCGGTCTGTGGCAGACCCAGAAATAAGACACATGCAAATCCTGCCCCTCTGCTGCCACCCACTGATGCCCANCTCTCTTGAGATCAAAGGTGGGGGGCAGTGATCCGTTTATAATCAGATGTAATTTGGGCCCTTTATAGATAACATTCATCCACCTCAAGAAATTAACCAGAAAGCCCATCAGCTGAAGATTTTCAAACAGGAAATGACCCTCAATTCTATCAAAAACTTTCTCCGCGTCCATAGAGATTACCATTGCGGTAACTTTTGTTGCATTAATCTGGTGGATTAAAGCTACTGCCTTCCTAACATTATCAAAACCCAGTCTCAGTGGGATAAATTCCACTTGGTCCAGATCGATGAGGGAGCCGATACAGTTGTTTAACCTATTAACCAGGGTCTTTGAGAATATCTTAAAATCTGTGTTAAGTAAGGAGATAGGACTAGCACTTTCCTCTGCTGGTTTTCCAGCCTTCAGGCATAATGCAATATTTGCAAGGGAGAGAGAATTCAGCATAGTGCCAAATCTGATTAAATTGTTATATACTCTAGTTAATGTAGGAGCTACCAGGTCTGCAAAAACCTGATAAAACTCCCATGAAAAGCCATACGGAAAGGCGGCCTTTCCCTTAGGAAGCTGTTTAATGGGTTTTTTAACCTCCTCCAAAGTGAAAAGTTTGTTAAGCATTTCTTTCTGGAACTTGTCTAGTTTAGGTATTTTTAAGGCTTGTAAGAAGTCCAAAATTTTGCCTCCATCAGGCAAGGAGGATTTATATAAATGCTGGTAGAAATTAGGTAAGGACTCAGCTATTTCCTCTTGCCTAGTAGACAGAGAACCATCTGCCATCCTGATTTGAGTTATCATAGACTTTATTTTGGCTTTAACCAGATTGGCTAGTAAACGGTTCCCCTTGTTGCTCTTTTCATAGTATAAACATTTGATCTGCCTTAATTACTTGGATGTTTTATCAGACTCAAGGAGATCTATCTCCCACCTCAGTTTGGCTATGTGTCTTTGGCCTTTCTTGCTGGGATTAGTTTTATCCTCCAGCAGCAGAATACTTAGCTGTGAATACAGGTCCTTTAACTCTCTGACTCTGTCTCTCTTGTGGAAGTCTGACAGGGAGATAAACTCACCCCTCAGTACTGCCTTTGCAGCATCCCATAGTGTGTGAGATGAAGCAGGGGGATATCATTGTTCTTGAAATAGTCTTTCAAAAATTCAGCTATTTTTTCTTTGACCAACTGTTCTTGTATCAGATTATTAGAGAGGCACCAGGAGGCCACTTTCTAGGACCACTTTCCGCCCACAATGTCAACCTAACAGTGTGATGATCAGTGAACAAATAATCGTGTAATCCAGACATCTCTCAATACCTGCTGGCGACATTAAGACATGGTCTATTTTGGTATAAGTCCCGTGACGGGGTGAAAAAAAAGTAAAATCTCTGTATTCTGGGTCAACCACTCTGCTAGCATCTTTTAGACTAGCCTCCCAGATCATCTCAGCCACTGTATTCTGCCACCCCTCCCAGGAAGACCCACAAGACCTATCCAGGTGAGAAAGAGGACAGTTCAAATCTCCCATTATCAGGATATTCCCTTGGGCCAGGTTGAGGATTTTAGAAAGGTGATTTTTGAAGAATGGGACCGAGTTACCATTGGGACAATATAAATTAACTAGTGTGAAAAATCTCCCCACTTCTTTTCACCACGAGTAGAAGAAAGCGACCCTCTGCATCCTTGACTTGCTTCAATATATGGAAACCCGATGTAGCCGAGAATTCTATCATCACCCCAGACCTTTTTTTAGCATCATATGAGAAGTAGTTGTTGCCAAAATATTTATCTCTAAATCGCCCTATATCATGTCTAAGAAGGTGTGTCTCCTGTAAAAAAAAAACCTCAGCTCTCTGAGACCTGATAAGCTGTATTGCGTGCCTCCTTTTTACTGGATGGTTTAGTCCCCTGACATTCAAAGACATAAACTTTAGAGATTGCATCTTAACATAAGATGTGTTTTGGGACAAAATCGGAGGCGAGGCATTTTTTGTAAGTAAGGCTTTCTTACTGTCACATTGAACCCCAGCAAAGACTATCCTCATCCAGTATGTCTGGTCCACAGTAACCTTTCCCTTTCCAGCAGGTCCAGAGACAAACACAAACAAATAAGACCCCTCCCCAAAAGAAAACCAAAACAGCTACCCCAAAGCAAATGCAAATAATATAACCATATTACCATCCGCCCACCATCCAATTTTTTAATCCCGTCCACTCCCCTCCTCCCCCCTCCATTTTCTCACCCCCCTCATTCTACCCCCTAAGTGGGGCAGGTGAAGCCTCCTACACTCCAACCCTGGCCCAAGTCCACCAGGACCAAAAGAGAAATCTATGTTTAAAAGGATGTCAAATCCTCAAAACGCTTCCCAACAATGTAAAAGGGTAGCCTGCTTAATCTCCCATAAGGAGGGACATAAATATAAATTCAAGGCAGCCATATTTTATGTCACTGTTGTTAAACTGTCATTTTTAAAAAAGGGGGGGGGGCAGATGCCTTGCTCTTTGCGGAGCACCTGTCAGCAGAGCTTGCCCCCTGAGGGTATCAAAATAACTCTAGCCTAGCTCTTTATCAGAGCACATGGTGGCAGCGCTTGGCCCATGGAAAACTTTTCAGCCTGCCTTGCTCTTGACGGAGCACACAACAGCAATGTTTGGCCCCTGTTGAGTATTAAAAAGGGGAAGAATATATATATATATTTTTAAAAAGAAAGCAGACGCCTTGTTCTTTGTGGAGCACCCATCATCAGCACCTGGCCCCTGAGAATATCAAAATAGTTCTAGCCTAGCTCTTGTCAGGCCCTGGGGCCTGAGGAGGTGGGGCCAGCAGGGACGCCGAGGGAGATACCCCAGGAGGAACGGCTCCCGGGACTCCCCCACAACCCCGCGAGTGCAGCCTGCAGCAAGCAGGAACCAGGAAACAACAACGCGGCATAGAGACACGCCCCCCAGCGTGCTTCCTGAAAACGCTGGGAATCCTCCAGAGCCAACCCCGCTCCCAGCGCTGTCATCACCACTGAACACGCCCCCCGGCGTGGTACAACAGCATGCGGCAGAGACAGACAGGCCGCACCCCTCCCAGGCCACGCCGACGCCGTTAGCCCCACCCCCGGGCCCCGCCCGGCGGCGTTCAGCGCGGCTGCAGCAGAAGGCCCAGACGCAGCCCTTATAAGGNAAATTCAGCTATTTTTTCTTTGACCAACTGTTCTTGTATCAGATTATTAGAGAGGCACCAGGAGGCCACTTTCTAGGACCACTTTCCGCCCACAATGTCAACCTAACAGTGTGATGATCAGTGAACAAATAATCGTGTAATCCAGACATCTCTCAATACCTGCTGGCGACATTAAGACATGATCTATTTTGGTATAAGTCCCGTGACGGGGTGAAAAAAAAGTAAAATCTCTGTATTCTGGGTCAACCACTCTGCTAGCATCTTTTAGACTAGCCTCCCAGATCATCTCAGCCACTGTATTCTGCCACCCCTCCCAGGAAGACCCACAAGACCTATCCAGGTGAGAAAGAGGACAGTTCAAATCTCCCATTATCAGGATATTCCCTTGGGCCAGGTTGAGGATTTTAGAAAGGTGATTTTTGAAGAATGGGACCGAGTTACCATTGGGACAATATAAATTAACTAGTGTGAAAAATCTCCCCACTTCTTTTCACCACGAGTAGAAGAAAGCGACCCTCTGCATCCTTGACTTGCTTCAATATATGGAAACCCGATGTAGCCGAGAATTCTATCATCACCCCAGACCTTTTTTTAGCATCATATGAGAAGTAGTTGTTGCCAAAATATTTATCTCTAAATCGCCCTATATCATGTCTAAGAAGGTGTGTCTCCTGTAAAAAAAAAACCTCAGCTCTCTGAGACCTGATAAGCTGTATTGCGTGCCTCCTTTTTACTGGATGGTTTAGTCCCCTGACATTCAAAGACATAAACTTTAGAGATTGCATCTTAACATAAGATGTGTTTTGGGACAAAATCGGAGGCGAGGCATTTTTTGTAAGTAAGGCTTTCTTACTGTCACATTGAACCCCAGCAAAGACTATCCTCATCCAGTATGTCTGGTCCACAGTAACCTTTCCCTTTCCAGCAGGTCCAGAGACAAACACAAACAAATAAGACCCCTCCCCAAAAGAAAACCAAAACAGCTACCCCAAAGCAAATGCAAATAATATAACCATATTACCATCCGCCCACCATCCAATTTTTTAATCCCCTCCACTCCCCTCCTGCCCACTCCATTTTCTCACCCCCCTCATTCTACCCCCTAAGTGGGGCAGGTGAAGCCTCCTACACTCCAACCCTGGCCCAAGTCCACCAGGACCAAAAGAGAAATCTATGTTTAAAAGGATGTCAAATCCTCAAAACGCTTCCCAACAATGTAAAAGGGTAGCCTGCTTAATCTCCCATAAGGAGGGACATAAATATAAATTCAAGGCAGCCATATTTTATGTCACTGTTGTTAAACTGTCATTTTTAAAAAAGGGGGGGGGGCAGATGCCTTGCTCTTTGCGGAGCACCTGTCAGCAGAGCTTGCCCCCTGAGGGTATCAAAATAACTCTAGCCTAGCTCTTTATCAGAGCACATGGTGGCAGCGCTTGGCCCATGGAAAACTTTTCAGCCTGCCTTGCTCTTGACGGAGCACACAACAGCAATGTTTGGCCCCTGTTGAGTATTAAAAAGGGGAAGAATATATATATATATTTTTAAAAAGAAAGCAGACGCCTTGTTCTTTGTGGAGCACCCATCATCAGCACCTGGCCCCTGAGAATATCAAAATAGTTCTAGCCTAGCTCTTGTCAGGCCCTGGGGCCTGAGGAGGTGGGGCCAGCAGGGACGCCGAGGGAGATACCCCAGGAGGAACGGCTCCCGGGACTCCCCCACAACCCCGCGAGTGCAGCCTGCAGCAAGCAGGAACCAGGAAACAACAACGCGGCATAGAGACACGCCCCCCAGCGTGCTTCCTGAAAACGCTGGGAATCCTCCAGAGCCAACCCCGCTCCCAGCGCTGTCATCACCACTGAACACGCCCCCCGGCGTGGTACAACAGCATGCGGCAGAGACAGACAGGCCGCACCCCTCCCAGGCCACGCCGACGCCGTTAGCCCCACCCCCGGGCCCCGCCCGGCGGCGTTCAGCGCGGCTGCAGCAGAAGGCCCAGACGCAGCCCTTATAAGG
>QEPC01003796.1:690649-716984 GCA_003113815.1 Sphenodon punctatus | reverse complement strand
ACCTCCACCACCTCTGATGGTCAAGGCTGGACCTCTTCCTCCTCCACCTTCCTCAGCTTAATTTTTCTTTTTCTCTCACCTTTCATTTCCAACCAAACAAACGACCTCAACCAAACAATACCACACACACAGCCACAACACACACACAACCACTTTTAACACTTTTCAGACAACCCAGACTACTTTTCACACAACTTTTCACAACCCAGACAGACACACGCACTTGAAATATCATTTCCGGTTTCCATTTTTTGGCATGATCACGGGACCAAACAATATCGATACCAATACCGATAACAAAAATAAAATCTTTGAAATTGGTATTGGTATCGATATTGACAATAATGAAAATGACATTGCACAGTCTTTGCCAGCCTATCTAAGTGCCCAGCCAGGTTGCAAAGTTCAAAGCTCAATCTGCCTGCCTTCTGCACATGTCTGCCCACCCTGTGGGCAAAGCTCAAAACCTGCCTCAGTCTGCCTGCCTTCTGCACATGCCACTCTGCCTGTCTGCCCACATCGTGGCCAAAGCTCAAAGCCTGCCTCAGTCTGCCTGCCTTCTGCTCATTCCACGCTGCCTGTCTGCCCATCCTGTGGGCAAAGCTGAAACCCTGCCCCAGTCTGCCTGCCTCGCATGTCAAGGTGACTGTCTGCCCGCCCTGGCAACCCTGGGTGATGTGCCCCACTGGCCTTGTAATCTCGCTGCTTCTGTCTGCTGGTCTGTGGGTGCTCTGCCCTGGCCAATCCAAATGTGCCCAAGCAATCCTGCTGCTGCCATCTGCTGCTGTATGGAAGCTCTTCCCTGGCAAATCCAACCATCCTGACTCCTACCATCCATGGGTGCTGCGCACAGGAAACTCCTGCTGTTGCTGTCTGCTGTGCCATGGGTACTGTGCCCTGGCAATCCAATGTCTGCCACTGCTGCCAATGCCGCCTCTGCTGTACCATGGGTTCTGCTACAGGGCAATCCAATGTCTGCTGCTGCTGCCAATGCTGCCTCTGCTGTGCCATGGGTTCTGAGACCAGGCAACCCAATGTCTGCTACTGGGTGTCCAGGTGATTCACCACCAGGCAAGGCTTGACCAGTTGGCAGTAGAGCTTCTTGAGTTTTTTTGAGTATGAGCCAATCCTGCAATGCCCGGCTGAGTGGGGGTGCTGCCAGCCCCCAAGCCCTGACCAGGCCTCTGCTGCTGCTCCACCCATGCCAGCCATCCTGCAAGCAAGCTCCTCTTTGCTATTTCCTCACCTGCTTCAGTGATGATGCTGCATACCTCCTCTAAGTCCAAAAGCTGTCTGTGTTCAACAGTAGCAGAGCCGACTGTCCCTGGGCCATGCTGTAAGCGAATAAGGACCCGCCAAGTGAGAGCTGTCATTTCAATTCATTCAGAAGCTGCCACTCCTGTCCCAGGACCCACCCTCATGGTTTTGGGGCCCGGCCATCATTCCGCTCATGTGGAGCCATCATTCCACCACATCAAGAAACAGCCAGCCACTCCAGCCCCAGGACCCACCTTCAGGGTTCTGGGGCCGTCATTCTGTTCACGAAGAGCTGTCATTCCACCACATCAAGAAACAGCCAGCCACTCCAGCCCCAGGATCCACCCTCAGGGTTCTGGGGCTTACATTCCAGTCAAGAAAGAGGCCCATCCAGGGGTTGGTGGATGGCACGGCACCCATACGGGGCTGGGCATTGCAGACTGGCATCCTACTCACCAGATCTCAAACAACTCTTCTGCAAATTGGTCAAGTAGACTTACCCGGTGGTGATTCACATGGCCAGCCAGCCAGCCATGATGGCGACTAGAAATGGAGAACCCAGCCAGCATAGAGCGAGCAGAACTGAAGGTCTGCCAGCCTGCAATGCCCGGGCAACTTGGGGTGCCAGGTGCCAAGACTTCCTGGTCTCTGCTGCTGCTGCTGCAGGGCCTCTGACGCCTGCCATGCCACTAAGGGCACTCATGGGGGTCCCTGGAGTGCCCCAAGCCTCCTGGCGGGTCCAAACTCCACCGAACATTTGACCAAACCAAACTGAACGACCAAACCCGAACTCGGTCCCTGAACCGAATGACTGAACCTGAACTTGGTTCCCGAACCAAACAGCTGAACATCCGAACCCCATTCTGTTCATACATCCCTACTGGTGGCCATTTTTACGCATGCCCAGACCATTTTTTGGTTATTTTGAGGTTCTTGAAAATCTTTCCTGTGAGATTCGTGAGATGAGAAAATCTCATCGAGAAGCCTATTATCAAGATTTTTGAGAAGGGCAAAATCTTCTTTCAGCCCTAAAATGGCCAGAGACTTGGATCTTCTGCTGGTATAAATTTTACCTCATTGACCCCAACACAAGGGCAATCTGCATCAACTGAGAGATTGACGGGTGGGAACTTTTCTATATCCTAACTCTTAAAGCAAATGTTCGTGCATGCAAAGTCTTGGAACTTTACTTAAAAGGTGCATTCATCTTGATTCTGGGCTTTTATCTAATAACCTAGTCCTGTTAATCATATTACAAGAAGACAGACAAGGTTTAATCAAACCATTAATCACAACTGGGTACACAATGTGCTGGATCGGAAGCTTTATTGAATTGTCTCCGGCACCCATTAATGCAAATAATTTTGACAACTGGGGGATACTGTTATTGAGACAATTAGAACATTATTACTACTAGAATTTTGCTCAAATTAGCCAAAGTGAAATATCATTACCAGCCCATTTTTGTGTCAGTATAATTTTTTTAATTACATGGATATGCCTTTCATTTTTACAGCAGAGGCGGTGGATGAATCCCATGTTTGCACTCTCAGTTAATGGCAGACGAGACAAGTGTAATTGCAATAGTGCCGTTATCATTAAACACAAGGGTGCCTACACACAAGAAGCATCTATTGAACAGAGGAAAATGTGTTATTAGCTGTTTCTTTTTCTTCACTTCAAAAGGGAACAGAAGGGAGAATGCGATTTCCTGAATCGCTGATTAAATCAACAGATTCAAACATATTAAAAGAACTTTTTGCTTTGTCACCTTCAGCAACAGACGAGGCACCTGAAACAGCAAACGTCTTGGTAGTACTAGTTCAAAGCCAACAGACGTACCTTGAAGAATCTGTAAATTCTGCTGAGACTCATGCTGAGTCTTTGGATTTCATTAAACAAATACAGGTGGAGAATCTGATTGCTATTTCCTGTGCAGCAAATCATAGGTTCACCCCTGAAAAGTGACATGAGGAAGATATGTCTACATCTTTTTCCTTATCCTTGGCCTCATGTACTGGGGGCCTTTGTAGCCTTTGGGGTCCAGCATAGGATACCCAGGGGACTGGCAGTATAGGAAATTAATATGATCATTTTTCAAGAACTATGCCGTAACTGTGATGGTGATGGTGGTGAAGAAGGCTTTCTTCTCTGCTATCATAGTGTCTGCAAAGCCTCATCTGGCGGAGCTGTTCCAGACGATGAGAGGTCTGGTTAATCTGGCAAGTGTCCACCAGGAATTAGAATCATCTACTGCCCGCTCTGATATTTTTATTATTTACTTTGCAGACAAAATCACATGTATTCACCACAACTTGGGTGTTGCTATTTTATCTGCAGAGTCAGAGTTTGGGGTTATGGAAGCTCAGCCTTGTCCTCTTTGTTTAGATCAGTTTCAGCTGGTATCTTCCACTGATGCAGAGGATTTACTTGGAGTAATGCGGGCAACCTGTAGTGAATTAGATCCTTGCCCATTCTGGCTGGTGAAAGTTAGGTGGGAGTTGTTGAGGCCATTGCTGGCTGGGGTTGTCAGCGCCTTTCTTCGGGCGGGGTGTGGAGAGGTATAGGATACCAAACACTCTTTAAAATGCATTTGTCCAGTCCTTACCTAAGAAACCATCTTTAGATGCTGACTCCTCAGTCAGCTATCATCCTGTCTCTAACCTTCCCCTTTTAGGGAAGGTTATTGAATGGGTGGTTGCCTGACAGCTCTAGGCTCATCTCAATGCTATTGGATTCCTGGACACATTTCCGTCAGGATTTCATCCTGGGTATGGCATGGAGACTGCACCCGTGGCCTTGGTCGAAGACCTGCACCTGGAGATTGACAAAGGGAATTGCACCCTGTTGATCTTGTTAGATCTTTCAGTGGCCTTTGACACAGCTCATCATGAGGTGATGTTGACACATCTGTGGGATCTTGCCGGGGGGTTGTGTGGGACTGATCTAGAGTGGTTCCATTCATTTATGTCGGGGAGGTCTCAGCGGGTGGTGATGGGCAACTGCTTGTCGTCCCTGTGTGACCTCCCCTGTGGAGTCCCACAGGTTTCCATCTTGTTCAATATGTATATCTGTTTACGAATTTTGTATATGTCTCCTCTTGTTCAATATGTATATCTGTTTACGAATTTTGTTGGCAGTCCTGAATAGTGTTCCATCGGCGGCTGTAAGGCTGGAGACTGGCGTAACCCCCTGGAGTTGTGCCCTATGGTCTCGGGCCATAATTCTTTGGCTGAGAATAAATTTTTTTGCTCTTCTTCCAAAAAGTCAGGATCTTTTTGCCCACAGGCATGTGGATCCTTTTGTAAATTCATGGGGACATCAGATAAGAGCCAAGATATCATATATGGGCTTATCTGTTGAGGATCTTACAAGGAAGGGGGAAAAGGCGGCTAAAGTGGAGATTAACACCAGGTTACAGGACATCAGCAGGCAGGAGGATCATGCTAGGGTAGTTGGCTTGAGATCACTGGCACATTATGGCAGTATAATTCCTGCCTCTCCAGGTATGGCAGCTTATTTGGGCAGATTAAATGGGTTTCAGAAAATTCATATGCTCCTGATGGCGCGGATGAACGTTTTGCCCACTAGGGTCCTTGAGGGTAGATATGAGGGTATTCCCCTTGCTCAGAGGACGTGTCCTTTTGACAACTTGATGGCTGAGACAGCCGAGCACATCCTCGGGGAGTGCCATTTGTACGATGGGCCAAGGACACGATGGCTGGATACGATTATGGGGAAATTGCTAGGGAGAACTCCCCAGGAACTCGTAAGAGTGTTGCTCAGTGATGCTTCAAGGGATATATCTGTAGTTATGGGCTTCCTAGTGGAAGCTTTCCAGGTTAGAGCTCTTTTCCTGGCAAGTAAACCAACTTCTGAGGTTGTTGTGTCTCCAAAGTCGGGGGAATAGGTTGCTTATTTTCCAGCTGTGGTTCTGGGTTGTACAAGTTCTATATTTCCTTTTAAAATTTAAAATTGTGCTTTACAGCGGGTTCTGTTTAGTTTAGTTTAGTTAGGTCATATTTATTGTATGACTTTTAGCAGGCTAGGTTGAAACTATGTTAAATATGTGCATACTTTGAACCTTTGTTTGTGAATTTTGAGTATTTTAGTTTTGTATAAATATTGGTTGTTATACGCAAGGACCTGCATGGTCACGCATATAAAGATTATGTATACGAATATGTATATGAGGTTGCTGGGTGAGATTATTTGGAGGTTTGGAGTGAAGTGTCATCAATATGCTGATGACACCCAGCTCTACGTCTTTTTTTCATCCGACCCAGGTTATACAGTCTCAGTACTTACACAATGCCTGGCTGCTGCTAGAGATTGGAAGAGGGTGAGCTGATTGAAATTGAATCCTGACAAGACTGAAGTGATGATGTTTTTCCAGCCCTGTGACTTGGAAGGATGTTGGGTGACCTGTTATTGAAGGGGTCCTGCCCCCTGTAGTCAATCAGGTTTGCAGCCTTGGAGTGCTTCTGGACCCCATGCTGTGCCTGGATAATCAGGTTGAAGCAGTGACCAGGACTGCCTTTCGCCAACTTTATCTGGTGAGGAGGCGGCAGCTTTTTCTTTCTGATTCAGACCTGGCCACTGTCATCCATGTTTTTGTCACCTCAAGGCTAGATTATGGCAATGTGCTCTATGTGGGACCAGGCTGTCTTTGATGACTGTTTGGAAGCTTCTGCTGGTGCAGAACGCAGCAGCCCATCTCCTTTCGGAGACAGGTCACTAGGAGCACATTACAACAGTGCTCCGGAGTCTGCATTGGCTACCTATAGCTTTCTGGACAGGATTCAAGGTGCTGGTTTTGAGCTTTAAAGCCCTAAACGGTCCGGGCCCCATATATTTAAAGACCTCATTTCCTACGAAGCCCTGTTGTGGCCCCTATGGTTGACTGGGAAAGCTCTCCTGTGGGTTCCATCTGTCATTCTTGTCCGTATGACGGGGGCAAGCAGGGGGCATACTCAGTTGCTGCCCCAGTATTGTGGAACTTCCTCCCTACGGAGGTTCGTCTGAGCCTGAGCAGCTTTCAGAGGTGGTGTAAGACCTTTTTTTTAGGTAAAGCATTTGGTGAGCGGGGATAGGGATTGGGGTGGGAGGTTGTTTGGTGGGTAGAATAGGTTTTTTGGTTGGATTCTATTTTAATATATTTTAATTGTATTTTATGCTTTTTGTACGGCACCTGCTGCCTTCAGGGAAGGGTAGGGTAAAAATGTAAGTAAATAAATAAAATCAAAAATATGCAATCGCATGTTAATTAATAAAGTTTGCATATTTGGTCACGCAGATGAATATCCGAATTACCTTTGCTACGCACGCACGTACCATTTGCGTATTTGTTTTCTTTGTTTATTTGTTATTTCATTTTCATTTATTTGATACTTTACCAATTTTGTTACTACTATTTTACTACAAGCCAAACGCGTACACCTGGGACTTCGCATCCTCATGAATGTTACACTCCTTGTCTCTCTCTGTTCCCCTCCCCTCCCTCTCAGATTGTAAGCCCTAGGGCAGGGACCGTGTCTATTCCATTACTTTGTAAAGCGTCAGGTACATTGCTGGTGCTATATAAATGCTTGCTAATAATCAATCAATCAATTTGTTTATTTAGCTCTAGCTTTTGCCATGGCCAGTTTACATATAAAAATACAATTTTACATAAAATCAATAAAATAAAATAAAAAAAGTAGTAGACAAAGAACAAAGGACAGTGGAAGCCATCATCTGCTTTTATATTGCAAAAGACATCCCCCATCAATTAGGAATGAGTTGTAACTAAAACAAACCCCCTTATGTAGCATATTCGCCTGGAAGCAGCAAATATAGAGACCTGAAAAGTTTTTCCCTATAGATAATTGACCACGTATTTCCAATTTGACCAAAATTTGGCCCCTTTTCTTGACCGCCAACTACACATACGTAGCAACCGCAGCTATAGCCTCCTTTTCCGTTGCCATAATTAGGAAGTCAGCTTGCTAATAATTAATAATAATAATAATACTATTTCATACTAAATACCAGTAAATAGTACTGCTGAAGTTCATGAAGTACCAAAAACCAAGTAAATGAACAACTAAAAATTAAATAAGGAAATAAATGAAGTATTCAAAATGAAATAGCCAAAACAAATATTTGATTCTGTAAAAGAAGAAGGAAATAGATATTGCTTTCTCTTTGTTTGTCAAAATGGTACTGAATATGCAGAATGTGGAACATAAATAGTGCCATACTGAGTCAGACCAATGGTACATCAAGCCCAGCATCCTGTCTCTGACAGTCGCCAAGTTTGATTGTATGGGAGAAGTATCAGCAGTAAAAAGAACAAGGGTAGCCCAGATGACAAAACAAAAGGGAACCTCCCCACCTAGAGGGACAACCTTCACAACCTCAAAAAACAGAAAATAAACTGTGAAGTAGCAAATATAATATGTTCTTTAATATAAAGCACAATGAACCATATAAAATTAATATCTCCAAACAAGCAAACAATAAAGCATTGTATAGTTAGTGTGCACAAACATTCATTTTAAACAAAATCCGGAACAGTTCCTTATACAATCAAAACTGAAAAGGCCACAAATGACCACATCTGAAATTAGGGGAAGAAACTAAAAAGAACCCAAATGCATTTCAGGGACCTGGCCCTTTCTCAATGGGTCATTATTCAATAATTGTGTACTTTTTTATAAGAAAGGTTACTACTCCAACGACCCATAATTGCAGCCGTCTTATCTCATATCATCTCCTAATAATATGATCACAGCTTAGGACTATTCCCTTAGGCTTGCAAAAAATTACCCACTCATGTGTGCTAATATCGTGGCCTAATCACGGAGCATTCCTTATATTCTCATGCAATCATTATCATTGTCCTAAGAATATAAAGTGGTCAACCCTCCATGAAATGGCTGACTTAACACTATTCCATTACAACAATTGTATATTCTGAGGACAATGATAATGATTGCATGAGAATATAAGGGATGCTCCGTGATGAGGCCAGCATATTAGCACACATGAGTGCCGGGCAGCAAACCTACCATCCATCCACTTGGTGTAGGAGAATGGGTATTGCTCTTGGAAGGACTAGAGGCATCAGCATGAATGCATGATATTATGTAGGTGTTGTTTATGTGTTCCTGTTTCAGAGAGGGTGATGATGAGGACACCACTGGTGCCACCAGAACCCCATCACAGCGGCAGTCGCAGCCGCAGGAGCCACCTGAAACCAGGCCCACGGGTCTGAGGTGTGGAAATATTTCTACACCCCAAGGGAGGATTCACATAATGCAAAGTAAGGCACAGGGGCTGGAACAACAGGGAGTGGATTGCCCTATGACCTGTTAGGAAGTCCCCTGAAGGGAGAGAGATTGGCCAGCCACACACTTGTGGAGACAGAATGCAGGCAGGACCTGATAAAGCATTGATCTGACACAGAATGACACTTCTTACCTTCCTTTCTTTTTATTAGAGATGTGCAAACAGAACACGGTTCGGATGTTCGACCGTTCAGTCGTTCGGTTCAAACAACGAGTTCGGGTTCAGTCATTTGATTCAGGAACTGAGTTCGGGTTCAGTCATTTGGTTCGGTGGAGTTCAGTTTGGCCAAACATTTGGAAATCGGTATCGATATCGATTCCGATATCGATACCGATTTCAAAGATTTTATTTTTGGTATCGGTATCGTTTGGCCTTGAGACACTTAAATTTGTTATTTTTATGTCTTGTTATACTGTTAATGTTTGTTTTTTAAAAAGTTATTATAAAAGTTATATCTGTTACCAGCTGAGTTTGACCTATCCAATCTTTTACCCCTCTGTGCTGCTTCTGGAAGGTGGCAGAATTCACCTCCAAGCCTCATTATATGTATATACAGCTTGTCAGATCCTTACCTGACAACAGCAGCACATGTAGTGTATTAGCCCCAAGATGTGCCAACAGGGTCTCAACTTTCAGACAGCCCCCCAGGAGGGGCAGGGCTTGTGTCTATGTGGGTGTACCAGAGAGAGAGAGAGGCTGGGGCAGTCTGGCAGAGGCATAAGTGGGCATCGGCAGGTGCACTGCCTGCTCTCACAGAGAGATCGCCGCATGGGAGGAAGCCTTGGGAAGTCGAGTTGGGATATAGAATACTTGGTTACATTTGTCGGTTGGTCCCTTTGAAGCCCTCGAATGGAGAGGTGTGTTCAGCTCATAGAAAGATCACCCCGGGGGGTGGGGAGAGACTTTCAGACAGCGCCCCAGGTAGAGAAGCCAGCCAGGGATATATTTCCTGTGAGGGGGTGCTAGAGAGAAAGAGAAGGTCTTTGGCAGTGGGCAGCAGGTGGTGGGTGGGCAGAGGGGCTATTTCAACTGCAGCAGTGGGCATCAGCGGGTGGCTGCGGAGGAGTAGGATGGTGGGGGGCAGGCTGGCGGGCGGGTGCCAGTGGCCACTGCCCAGTCAGGCATGAACAGCAGCAGCACCGAGATGATTGTTCTTGGGACTGGATTGGCTGCTTCTAAATGCAGTGGAATGGAATGACAGTCCCCCGTGACTGGAATGATGGTCCCAGAATCTTGATGATGGTTCCTGGGACTGGCATGACTGCTTCAGGTACAGTGGAATGACAGCCCATGGGAGTTGAATGATGTCCCTAGAATTTGTGCTTGGTTGGGCACACTTCATTATCATTGCAATAGGTGGTACAGGTGGTGCAGGGAAGCACACAGGCACATAATTATTACATTGTGTGTTATTTCCATCTCATTCTGGTAGGTTTGCTGCTGGATGTGGGCATTGTGCATGAACAGAGATCAGATCTCCCACCGGTTCTGGTAGGTGACAGCTTGAGCCAGATGCACCTCTTACTCCCCCCCTAGCCCCCCATCTTTCTCATTCTAGCAGTTGGGAGCCTATCTCTCCCTTTCTCTCTGGACATGTACTGTCTGTCTGTCTGTCTGTCTGTCTGTCTGTCTGTCCGGAGGGAATACAGACAGCTCACACCAAACAACACAGGGAGGGGTACAAAACTGAAATGAAACCTAAATCAATCTAATGCTACTCTAAATAAATCCAAAAACAGGGGAAGGGAATCAGGGATGAAATAGGAGGGGAAGATTCAATGGAGGGTAGGGAGAAAGAACACAGGGAGGGTTACAAAATAAAAATAACACCTAAATCTATCTAATCAAATCTAAATAAATGAAACTAGGGAGGTAAATCTGTGGGATGGGTGAAATAGGAGGATGATGGCAATGGATTAGGAATACAAACAGGAAGGAACACAAACTGCTGGAAGAGGGAGACTTCTGAAAACGCCTGCTGACAGGATCAATGGCTAGGCCAGAAGGTGTTGGAAGGGAGGAGGGCAATGATTTTTGTTACTTTCTGCACCTACCTTACCACAAGCTCTGTGAAGCCTATCCCCATGTCCAATCACAGACTGTGAAGCCAGGGGTCTGAGGAAAAAAGAGATGGTAATTGGGCAGGCTGGCTGCTACTCCAAGCCTCTCCACTCCTGGTGTGAAGAAGTCTGCTCCTTAGCTGTTCCCCCCCATCACATTTTTGCCACCCGAACTCATCCAAAGTCACCTGAACGATACCAAACTGTTCGGTCGTTTCCGAGTTCGGATCGAGTTCGGTTCGGTCGGTTCAGGTCCGGGTTTGGTCGGTTGGTTCAGTCATCCGAACGGACCGAGTTTGGTCTGAACTCCGAACTCCCAAACCACGATCACTCCCTGCTCCTGACAAGAAATTCCCATCTTGTAATTTACTTGGCTAATAGCTGCTAATGAACCTATTCTCCAAGAACTTTGTTTGCTTATTCATTTCTAGGGGTATGCATGTCATTTTTGTTATATCAGTAATGAAAATGAAAATTGCAATTTTTGTTTTCATTATTGCAATAACAAAAATGACAAAAATAATAACGAAATTAATAATGATAATGAAAGTTGTTATTGATTTCATTATTGTCTGCCAGACTGGCATGTGTTTTTGGAGGGAAATGTGGAGAGGGGAGGAGGGAGTAGATATCTCGGAGCCAGAATCAGTGTTGAACTCTTGAACAGGGAGGAGAAGGACCTGATGGATGTATCTCTGGCCAATGAGTAGCGCAAGTAGATCCTAGCAGTTGAATGGCACCCTGTGATTCCTCAATGCCTCTGTCTCCGAGAACCAATCAGGAGGGCTCTGGGGGAGGGCACTGCAACCCTTAATATTGTAGGGCTGGGCTGCTTCACTCTGTGTTAGCTTTCATGCTTGTCAGGGTGCGTTTGCAGAAGCTGCTGGTTCTTGCACTAGAAATCCTCCCATTTATATGGGAGGATTTCTAGTGCAAGAACCCATATATATATGGGTCTGTAACAAGATGCTCAGGTCCTCCAGTGTGCATTACCCAGTAATGTACACTCTCACTATACCAAAGATCAGTATTGTTCCAATCTAGAGACTGGGTTCAAATCCATTGTGTTGGAGTAGGCATTGGCACTTTAAGGTCTGCTTCTTCATTGATAAAAAATATAGTCCTGCCCCCTTCAGGGGCTGTATGAGTCCTGAGGTTTGGGAGCTCTGGCAGTTGGTGCCTGGATCTTTCAGGGAACAGAGCACAGCCCAGCTGTCTGTCTGCAGGGAGCTCTCCAGGGTGCTGACTAGAGGACAGTTGGGAACAGCTGTTCCTGAACCATTGATAAATACCTACCTTTTAGGATCATTAATGAACATGCATCAGTATTTCCGCATTCCATATTCTTGTTGGGATTTTTCTGAAATTGGAAATGCAGATGGCAATTCCTCATCACTTTTTGTCGTCTGTTTTGCCATTTATGGTTCAAAGATCATGTATAAAGATCAAAGTAGTGACTAAGGTAGCAGAAAAAGTACCGACCAAAGTAGCAGAAGCATGAAACTACCAAACAAAGTAACAGCAAGTACCAAAAGAACTAAAACAGCAGAAGTATCAAAAGTACCAAATAAAACAGCAAGTACCAAAAGTACCAAATTAAGCAATAGAAGCACCAGAAAACACCGTGTAGTAGAAATGTCAAAGGTACCAAACAAAGTAACAGACGTACCAAATGAACCAAGTAACGGAAGTATCAGAAGTACCAAACAAAGGCAATCCTGAATTAAAAACTGACAAAAGAAGCAGGAAAGTGGTAAGTTTTCACATCACGCAGAAGGTGGTGCATGGTCTATTTCTGATGGAAACAGTATTTGCAACGAATCATCGATTCAGCTCTAGTGTTGACCAGGCCCAAGGCTTGGAATGGGGATGCATGGGCTGACCGAAGGCCATGAGGTATGGAGACTCTTTATGCTATGCTTACATGCAAATGAAGAAGAACTAACTGGGGAGAGCTGCTTCAGAGTGTGGTTTTGGGGCTTGCTCATACGATTACTCACCACGGGAACAGGGCCACCTTGTTACACCTGTCTCTAAAGCAAAGCATGAAAATGCACACAAAGAGCAGGTCCAGTTTTGATGTATTATCTTGGGAAGCTACCAGGATTTGATTACCATCTGGTTTCTCTGCATGTTACTAATGCAAATCCTGATGTCATGGAGTGGACTTCACTTCTTCAGATTGGCGCAAGGTGAAAAGAGCCCTCTGCTTTGTTAATGCATATCTGCTGGCAATATTAAAATGATAAAAAAAATCAAAGCTATTCACATTGAAAGTGCTGCTTCCAAGAATCCATTATCCTGTCATATTTACCCTTTTAATGGGACATAATGAGCCGGTCATACAGTGAGCATAAAGAGCTGGATGTTGAAGATGGCATTTTAGAGTCCAGTGGTTTTAGCAAATTCTCCAATTTCCAAAATGCGATAATCGGGCAGCGTAAGCAGCGGCACGCATCAGGCAATTTTCTATAATCAGTTCATCTGCTTTCAGACTAAACTATTGCCTGCTTGATACCTGCATTATGATCAAGCTCATTGAGAAAATTAGGCTCTGGTTTTCCATCGGGTAATTGGATAAAGTGGAAAGCTGTTCTTTCACAATTTCATCAACTTTCTTCCCTATTTTGGATGCACAGCTCTCCAGGGGTGACCGCTGCTTGGAGGAGGAATTGGGTGGCCACCCCTCAAAATGCCCCTGAGCCCTGCTGCTGTCCCATTCTGTTGTCTATTCCCTATTCTCCCCAGTGCTACTACTGTTGCAGTCAGATTGGGAACAACTCAGCTTGATCAGAAATTCTCAATATGGCTGCCATTCGGGCCCATGCTCAGTCTTTCCCAAAGCTACAGACATATCACTGAGCATGGGCCAGAGTGGCAGCCATATTGGGAATTTCTCCACAAGCTCCATTGTTCCCTATCTGGCGAAAGAAGGGGAAAGAATGGGATTGGGAGCAGATGCTTTCTCAACCTCTTCCTTTTTCAGAGAGGGGAGGCAAGAGTGAAGGCCGAGAGAAGGCCAATGGGCACGTCTGGTATGGGTGCTGGAGCAGCCTTACTGTAATGGCCATGCCTAGTCTAGGGCAGGGGAGGGGCAAGAGGGGGGGCCTTGGGGGATAACGCTGGGTTCCTATTAGGGTTGGGACTCTGGACCACACTTTGGTTTTGGTTACTTTCGGTTTCGATTCTCATGTATTTCAGTTCTTGTTTTGGTATTGGTTGTTTCGGATCTTTTGAATTGATTTTTGTTTTAAATTTTTAAGATAATGGTTTGTCCCCACTGTAGTCTGAAATTTCAGATTAATCCAAAATGGCCATTATCGGGTACTTTCAGTTCTATCCGAAACCAAAATTCCCATCTCTAGTTCCTATGAAGGAACTCATCCAATCAGGATGGTTTGGGGGAACTGATGCTTTATGGTCTAAAACCAAGCAGAGCCCAGAGGAGTTCCCTCCCCCAGCTGTCTCTTCAAGGAAGATGAAGTGGAATCCTAGAACTAGTGTGGGCCAGTTTGGAGGCTGCTGCAGCAGAGAGTGAGTTTGGTTTCTCTATTTTGATAAGCTTTTTAGGGATGGGCGAAAGTGGTTTGGAAATTCGGAGTTCGGACCGAACTCGAGCAGTTCAGTCGACTGAACCAAACTTCCGAACCCAACTCGATTTTCAAACTGAACCGAACTGAATTTCCAAACTCGGCTCTGTTTGCCCATCCCTAAAAGATAATATTCCAGTTAGTTCAATGGGGTTTGAATTTCCGAACTTTGTTCAGAAGATAGGAATTTGGACCGAACTCGAATAGTTTGGTCGACCGAACCGAACTTCCGAACCGAACCAAATTTCCGAACCGAACTGAATTTCCGAACTCAGTTCTGTTCACCCATCCCTAAAGCTTTTTGTAAAAAATATATATATATATTTATTTTTCCCCAGATTTTTTTTTTCTTTTGGTTCTTCATAATTATATAACCCAGGGATAGTCCCTCCCCGGTTGCAAGGTTATATGTGGTGATAACTGATTTATGTTTACTTGTTGTATGTTCTCTCTTATTGAATGTTTTTATGTTTATTGTATGTTAATATTGTTTGTTATGTTATGTCATCTTTGTTTTATCTAGCAACGGCCTTAGGCTACGCTCAATAAATTGAATTGAATGAATTATATAACCCCTTTTAATTGTCCCCCCTCCCTTGGTAAAGTACTTAGAAAAAAATATTTATCTATTTTTAATTTTTTTAATTTTGCTTTTGTTAAAATATATATTTGGATTTTTTAAAATTTCTTGGTATTATACTTCTATATTTGCTTTTGATATTTTTGTGTGTTGACTGATACCACATTCACACCTTATAGCGGCACGACAGTGGCGAATAAATGATGGATAAGTTTAAGATAGTTGAGTTAGACATTTCAGCTTCTGCCCAGGGCTTGCCCTTGGATTTGCGGGGCCATGGGAGAAGACTTAATGCGGGGCCTAATTTGCATAATTTGCCCTCAAACCTGCACACGGACCATATCAGCATCGCCACTTCCCCCTTAGCTTCCCACACACATGGAGGGAAAGGAGTCTTCTCACCTCTTCCGTCCCACAGATCCACATGAACTTTAATCTTTTCTTGTATTGTTTATAGCATTCAGGCAACCACAAAGCAGATGTCACCTACCTAAGAACTCTTTCCATCCTCAGTGTTCTTAGAACTGTCACCTTGGTTTACAGTACCTCATTTAAATATCAACTGTGTTACTGATGAAGGTGGAAGTTGAAACATCTAACTAAACTATTAGGGATGGGCGAACAGATCACGGTTCGGGTTCGGCTGTTAGGTTCGGCTGCGTTCGGTTCGTCCGTTCGGTTCGTCCGTTCGGTTTGGCTGCGTTCGGTTCATCCGTTTGCTTCGGCAGTTCGGTTAGTTTGCCAGGTTCGGGTTCGGCCGTTCGGTTCTGCTGTTTGGTTCTGCCATTCTGCCATTCGGTTCGGCCATTCGGGAAATGTTATGGGTGGGGTTTTTTGTTTTTTAGATGGTTTATTGGTTTTTTATTTGGTTTTATATGGTTTTGTTTTGTTTTTATTTGGTTTTTTTGTTTTTATATGGGGTTTTTAAATTTATTTTTTAAATCTAATATTATATATATCTATCTACACTAAATCTAACTGCTATTAACTATTCTAAATGCTATGAACTAAATGGATTATCTAATAAGTACACAGGCCTACTCCTACAAACACTAAAACTAAATCACTAACGCTATCTCTATCACTAAGCTAACTCCTACAACTACTATCCCTAATCTCTCTCTCTCTCTCTCTCTCTCTCTCTCTCTCTCTATCTATCTATCTATATATCTTCCCCCCATCCCATATCCATATCCAAATATATAGATATAGATATATATATGGGATGGGGGAATCACAAACACAAGGTTTCAGTTTAAGGTTTCAGTTTCATTTCAGTACAAAACTGACCGAACTGTTTGGCCATTTTGCTGTTCAGTGTTTGGTTCTGTTCAGTATGTTCGTGTTTGGGTTCGGGTTCGGGTTCGCGTTCGGTCATCCGAACAGGCCGAGTTTGGGCCGAACTCCGAACTTCCGAACCGCATTCGCCCATCCCTATAAACTATCTTAAACTTATCTCTGCTTTCACAATAATGTATTCTTATATTTATTCCAGTGACTGTCTGCATCCCTCGAAGATCCAGAGCTTCCTTGACTGCAAGGCTGTTTTGTTGCTTAACACATGTGTGTGTGTGTGTACACATATACACCCACACATACACACACACATTATATATATATACAAATACTCATTTATATATTATAAATAAATAATATTTATTTACTTTTCTTTTTCAACTGACCCAGGCCCTGCAGTCTCGATGCTTTCCTGGTGTTTGGTGGCAGTGGAGGATTGAATTGGATTGGATGAGGTTGAGCTGGTTGAAACTCAATCCCAACAAGACAGAGGTGATGCTGGTAGGTGGAGTCGGTGGTCTGGGGGAGGGGGAAGCCCCTATTATCGGGGGGGGGTGTCCATCCTCCGTAGGTTCAATCTGTGCGGAGCTTGGGGATACTTCTGGATTCACAGCTGTACCTGGATCATCAGATGTTGGCTGTGGCCAGGGGGGGCCTTTTGACAGTTATGTTTGGTGAAGAAGCTCTGCCCACGTGTCTCAGACTCCGACCTCACCACTGTCATCCATGCATTCGTCACCTCGAGGTTAGACTATTGCAATGTGCTCTATGTGGGGCTGCCCATGATGATGGTCTGGAAGCTGCAACTGGTGCAAAATGCAGTGGACCATCTCCTAACAGGGATGGGTTGCAGGGAGCCCATTCAACCAGAGTTCCAGGCATTGCACTGGTTGCCAGTTGTCTTCCAGGCCCAATTCAAGGTGCTGGTTTTAACCTATAAAGCCCCACATGGCCTGCGTTCCACTCACCTGAGGGACCGCACCACTCCCTGGGCCTCTGGGTGGCCCCTTCAGTCATTTGGGAATGCCCTCCTGGAGGTCCCACATTTTCAGTGGGTCTACTCTGGATGGGCAGGAGGGCATTCTCAGTGGCTGCCATCACTGTGGAATGCCTTCCTAGTGGATTTCTGCCTCACTGTAGGTCTCCGTTCCACCAGGCATTGTAAGACCTTGCTTTCCCGCCCAGTGTTTATCGGGGGGATGGGGAAGGGTGGTAGGGATGTGCACAGTAACTCTCTTTCATTTTTGTTATTCATTTCATTTTCATTATTAAAATGTCAATTGCTTTTGTTATATTTTGTTATTCTTTCATTTTTGATTTTACTTTCGTTTTCAATTTCCATTGACTTTAATGGAAAACACATTTTTAGCTGTATCTTTTTTATTTCTTAACTGATTTGAATGATAATTAGTACAGTTGTACCTCCAATGGAGGGCATTATATGTGCCAAATTTAGAAATATTAGATAAAGGGATCCAATTTTATAAGCAGTTGAAATTTGTTATTTTACAAAATTCTGTGTACACATTCCTGGATGTAACAACTATGGGTCATTTCAGATGTTACGAGACCACGGTCAACCACAGTGAATCCCCTGTGGTGGCAGTGATCTCCATAACTGCTGAGTGATGCCCTCCAGGTGTTAACCATGGTGAATTCCTGGCAGGCATCAAATCTAACCACGGATCTGAACCTCTGGCCGGCCAGAGGTCCATCACCGTGGTTAGATTGACCATGATCTGGGATGAGTCAAAAGTAACGTCTGTTACCATCACGGATCATGGTCCAGACCGTGGCACAGGATCAGGCACAGCAGCCGGATTGGCTGCTGCGGCCACCTGTCTTCTGGTGGGCAGGCGGGCAGAAGAGCGGGGGAGGAGTGGGACTGTGCAGCCGCACATCGTGCCGTTCATCCCCTCCCCCTCCCTGATCCCTGCTAGGAATCAGATCGGCACGTCTAAAGCATGATTGGACTGATTCCTGTCCAGGATCCGAAATGGATCCCGAACCATGGTTCAGTGTGGTGGGCTGAAAGGCCCATCATGTCTGAAATTACCCTATATCTCCCTTATTATTGGAATGAAACTTGGCAAAATAACACCCCTCCACAAGGGTACTATTTCTGCCAAATTTCATAAGTGTTTCATAAAGGGTCCCAATGTTATATGCAATTTACTCGTAAATGCATTTCTAACTGAAAAGTCTTTGTTTTCCAGCCTGTTTATATGAAATTTGGCAGGAATGTATCTTGGATCTTCAGGATCTTCTCTGCCAAGACTGCCAAACATAAGAAATATCTAATAAAGGAACCCAAAGTTATACGTCTTCACATGATCTGGAGAGTATGAGCCTATGCCAGGGATTCTCTTATGTTCATCACTGTGGTTCAAGACGTGCTTGTGATGCCAATTGGCCAGCGGAAATCTCTCCCATATATCATTCTCTGTGGTGACCACCCCAAACCCTCTCCCTCACTTGTTATTGGGAAGTTGGAAGCATCTGCTTAGGAAAAAGCCAATAAGGGATTCTCTTTTGTCTTCTGTCTCAGTGCTGCAGGGTGCGATTGTGGTGACAACTGGCCAGCCAGTTGTACGCCTCGGGACGCGGTGGCCTGGATGTGTGAACCATGTCTCCTGATTGCTGAGATGCTTCCCCCTGCCCTTTGCCTTCCTTCCTGAAGTGCCAGTTATGTCCCTTCTATGCCTGCCCCCGAGACACCCAGGATTTTATTTATTTATTTATTTATTAAACAATTTTCTTTACCACCCCTCCTGCTCCAGGCAGCCCTGGAGGCTCACATAAAACACATACAATCCATAATACAATAAAAGAGAAGGAAAACAAAACAAAACCCTACCCCCCCATCTCCCTCGCCAAAAGCCAGGCGGAACAGCCAGGTCTTACACATACAACGGAAGGAAGGGAGATCTGAGGACAACCAGGCCTCATCTGGGTGGGAGTTTTACAGCCTAGGAGAGGCCACTGAGAATGATCTCTCTATAGTGCTCCCCTGGGCCACACGGGGGACCTTGAAATGGGTGCTCCTCTCCGGCTGGAAGCCCTGCTCCAAAGCTGCTGGGGGAAGTCCTTTTGGTCCCACCCCCTCTCCCTCTGCCACAGGGAGAGCAGAGAAGTAGAACAGGGACCAAGGTACCCAGTCACTCCCCGGTAGGCTCTGGTGGGGGCAAGCCCAACTGGCTCCCAGCCCCCTGGACTCTGAGCAGCTAAGGAAAGCGGTGGAGCCAGCAGGCATGCTGTTCTTCAGCCCTCTTGGGCTGGAAACTCAGCCTCTAAAGCTGCCAGGGGAAGCCCCTTTGGTTCCACCCCCTCTGCCACAGGGAGAGAGGAGAAGTAGAACAGGGCCCAAAGTGCCCAAGTCACTCCCCAGTAGGCTCTGTTGGGGGCAAGCTGTTGTGGGGGCGAGTCCGACTGGCTTCCAGCTCCCTCCGGTGTAGCAGGTGCTCCCTGCATTCCGCAAATAGGATGGCCACCTCCACCGCTTCCACCCGCTAACGCCCCGCCAACGGCTCTTCACCCTTTGGCGGCGGCCTTTGTGGAGTAACTCTTTATGGAGTTACCTGGGGGAGGAGAATCAGAGTCACCCAGCTGCAAGAGTATCCCTCAGGGCAGCTTTGCAACCTGGTCCAGCCAAGCCCAGCTCTCTCCGGGATCCTTGCCCAGCCCCCTAAGTGATGGTTCAGTTGATTGAGGCATCTGGAGTTTTCTCTCATAAGATTATTATTTCATAATTTTGGTGTTGGTTTCCTCTGGTCACTCCCGATCTCTGCTTGTGGCACAGATTCACGATAGACTCCGTTTCTTGCTGGATGGTTCTTTCTGTGTGGGTGAAATTCTTTGTTGTGGTAGGCGGCTCAACAAAATAATCCTTGAAGTCCCTTCTGTCCCTATGCCTCTAGGACTCTATGATGTGCTCAAGTGTTTGACTGGATTGGGTCCATGGTTCAGGAGTTCTATGAAAGCTGTTTTTAATGCATTATTTTAATGTAGTGATGTAGCTGGGAAATGTATTCTAAAAAAACCCAAAAAAACCCCACCCCACCACCACCACCACCACCACCACCACACTAGAAAAAAATAAAATTATGTCGGCATACTTGAGGAAAATAGATCAGGAGGACATTTTGTAGTAAATGAGGTTTAATGGTGTAATTGTTGAGAAAATAGCAACCATCCATTTGTGTGCTGCTTGCTACATATAAAGATTTGCTAAATACTAGGCAGTCTGAACAGATTCCATATTCTGAAGCAGTTAATATAGCCAGACCTTTTCAGTTGCAGCCAAAATGGATTTTTAAAGTGAGGGAAAACATCGTGTACTCTAGGGCTTGCAGTCAAGAGAGTTCCACTTCTGGTTTTGCTTTTACGGGTGAAAATGGGTTGCTTCAGAAGTTGTTATGAGACATTTACGCCAGCTGAAGCAAAGTCAGATTCGGACTCAGAAGGAAAAAAGTATTGGGTAATCAAATTTAGTATGTGGTCTTTGAAGGTAATAAAACAGAGGGTGGAAGGATTTTCTCAGACTATAATAAGGGAATCCAGCAATAAAAATGATCAATGGGGAGATCCGTTTCCACATGAAATGCTAAATAAATTTACCATCCATAGTCAAGATAAAATTGAAAGAAAACTTGATATATTTTAGCAGCAACTGTATCTGCTAGCCCCCCACCAGGGGTGGGAACCCTCAGGCCCAGGGTCAAACGTGGCCCATGGCAAGTTTTTATTTAGCTCTTTCCCAGATCTTGGATCTGGCCCTTGGATCCAGTTCCTTCCCCTAACCAATGAAAAACTGAGCTAGTGGTAAAGTAGAAGAGATGAGGGCTTGCACACAAGGATAGGGGACAGATCATAGCACAAATCCATGATCTAGACCGTCCTTTCCTTGAGTGCATCCCCTAACCACCCCTACTCTGAATTTCTATGCAGGCCTTGGAAGTTGTACTAATTTTCAAAGTAGCCTTTGAAAAGGTTCCCCAACCTTGTCTTAGACAATATCTGTTATCTGTTTTCTATAACTCTGTTATATAGTGGTACCTAGGACTGAGATGAGAGCAAGTGTTCCTGTTCTTCATGAAAATACTGACCTTTGGCTGAAACAAGTCAAATCAAGTTGAGAACGTGCTCCTTGATTTGCAAAGGATGTGGGTGAGAACAGTCAAAAATCTGAAGTGAGACAAAGATCTATGAAAGTTGAACATGCCAGAACAAGTTGATCCACTTACATGGTGATTTCATGGCAAGGATGGTTTTGCAACCGTGTAGCAGATTAGAAGTACATTGAAACTCTAACAGCCTTATCCTATCTCTCCCAACCTGAAAAGTGCAATCTGGTAGCAGCATTTACACCTGAAGATACTGCAATGCCTCACCTCAAGAACTACAAGGGTTGCATACAAATTAGGGTACATGTCATACATCAGCCGATCATAGTATGTCATATTGTGATTGTAAATTAGGGCTGTAACTCGGTCTTCGGAAAACTTTGGAAATAGCAGATTATATTTGGTTCAGAAAGTCCAAAGTTCCGAAGACCAAGGACATTATTCGGAAAACTTCAGAAACCGCTGCATGCATGGGGGGGCTGGTGGACAGTTGAGCTTCTTTTGGAAATGAAACTTAGTGCCATGTTTGGTAGGAGGGGGGTATGGGAGGGGACAGTTGAATGATGGTAAGTCAGGTGGCAAGCTTTAGATTGGCTGGCAGGGCAAAATAAAAGTGGCTGCAGCCATTTTGTCAATTTTCTTTGGTGAATTTGGCTATGTGTTACAGTGCGGCTGGATCTGTAAATAATTGACTGGGGGTGGGAAGGGCTCCCTGTCCTGGTCTGGTATAGATTGGCTTGTCCTGTCCATTCTGGGGGATGGGGGTTATGTTTACCTTTACCATTCCCTGCAGTTTTTAAAACAAAATAATTGAGTGCCGCGTTGCTTCTAGTTCTGCCTGCTGCTTGGTTGGCACTTTGCACCAAGAGACCAGAGGGATCTCTCTGACATGCTCCACTTCCCCTTGCCTGTTCTGTTCAAGTTACCAGTGCCACAGAACCAGTGCCATTCCAAGAGGGTGCCTCTGGGTTGGGGGTGGGAGGGTGAATGCCTGGCTTCTTAATTTTGTGACTTCTGGGGCCTGAGCTTGCTGGCTTTTGGTTGGATTTATTTCTCCATGCAGTTGCAGACTGTTTTTCAGGGTTTCTGTATTCTTCTTGAACAAATGTCCCTTGCTAGCCTGGATTTTTGTGCACTGCTTGGTTGCCATAATGATTAAAGTGGGTGCACTCACTGCTGATGGTGGGCCATGCTGTGGATATACTACTTTGTGTTTTTTATTATTTCTGCCTGCAGTTGCGCTTTTGTGGGGTTGTCTTCTGGAGTGATTGTCCCATTCTTGCTAGCCTGCTTTTCTGGGTAGTGCTTTGGCTGTGGGTTCAAGAACTTTGCAACAACTTTCAAAAGTTTCTGAAGTTTTCTGAGGTCCGGAATTCTGATTCCAAATTCTGAAAATTCTGCCAAAGGGACACCGAGTACTAAGACCTATTACTCAGGACTTCGGTATTCTGCCTGAGTACCTGGAAGTACTATTCGGTACAACCCTACTGTAAATCAATCAACCGGTATTATTTTAATATCTTGTGGGTTTCAAACTGAGGTTCCACAAGGAACGAGGCTAAAGGTGAAACAGGTACCCACAAACTGGTATAACCATTAGAAATTTGGTATCCAAATCCTTTTGGGTGGATAAGATGACAACCCGTGCCCAAGAAGCTACCTGAATTACCATTACAATTACTCGGGTTTTTTTGTTACTGAGTTACCATTATTCTGTTTTGTATTATTTTCCCAAGTACAATTTACTGTTTTCCTGTGCATTTATATTCATGTCTTGGTTGTTCTGTGTCAGAAATACACAAAAATGGTAACACAGTAATTTGGAACTGACCGGTAAATGGGAAGATGGAAAGTCTGTAATGGTAATACCTTATATTTCAGGTATTTGTGTACCTTAAAGGCTGCCCACAATTTTGACAGGGGTATAAAATTTGCTTTCTGTTTCAACTCTGCGTGAAGCCATGTCAGAAATGAAGTGAGAGAGCCTTTTGCCATTCCGTTTTCTGGCTTAGCCAAATCCTCTATGGAGTCTCAGGATGTCATTCCAAAATGACAGGGGCAGGAAGAGACAAGTGCCCCTCTTGTCAACACCATCTTCCCCTCATTGTGGGGTGGGATAGAGGGGGTGAGACCTGGGTGTGCTTTTGCCAGGTCAAGGAGGAAGAATTTGATCCCCTCGCTTTCTTATTCCAGTGAATTAAAGGCTCCTCAATTTCACAGGTTTTGTACAAGAATTAAATTCCTTCTTAAAAGGAGTTCTGCCTTGCCTGTCCACTCTGGGATGATATATTCCCAGCCTTAATTAATACACCAGAGGATGGTTCTTTCTGCTGAAGGTTTTATCCCTTTGGTGTCGCTAGGAACTATGACATTATGTAGCTATGAGTCATGCAGTGTTGTCTGCAAGCCATTTACCTCAGTGGCCCCAGTTCCCCCTCACCAAAAAAACAGTAAAAATTCCCAAGTGTTTCTTTTAAAAATCTTAATATCTTAAATAGAAGGAAAGTTGGTGTAATTAGAATTGGCCCTTGATAGAAAATCAGTGAAGTTTTCAGGATGCAGAGAAGCAGAGTCAAAATGGGTAATTAATTTGATACCCACGGATAATAGCCACAATTTTGAGAGCCATGTTAAGTGCCTGACAGGCTACCCAAGCACCAAACACACACCTGATTACCACAAAATATTGTGTGCTACTGTTTCGGAGTTACTGAGCTACCTATCAGTACTGATCGGTAAATTGGTAAAGGAATTGTGATGGTAAGTTGAAACATTGGTTCTGAATGTTGGAGAATCAGTCCTGGAAATAAATAAAAAATCAGGACAAATCCAGTATTTTGGTACATCAGGTTACCTGTCAGGCACCAATTGAGTACTGCTTAGTAGTAGTACCCAGTGTTACTGTGGTGGGTCAAGTAATGCAATTTTCATGGGTTTATCTGTTTTGGTGGGTACTCATTTCAGCTATAAGTTAAAGTGCCTTTTGCTTTCTTGTAAAGCAAAGCAGTGGAAGTGGGGTTGCTACAACAGATGCCCATGCTAGCTGCATAACCACTGCCCCCCGGAAACGTGCTCAGGCTGAAAAAATTCATCCCAATCTGGGACCAACCAGGACCCAGGCCTCACATACATGGACTCATTTGAGCCCAGACCAAATATGATATAAGAATCTGCCTAATTGAATCAGACCAATGGTTTATCTTAGCCCAGTATTGTCACAACAGCAGGGTTTCAAATCCAGCTCTCCAGGGTCTCTGTCAGAGGCCTCACCCAGGCATGCTACCTGAGATCCTGAATTGGAGATACCGGGATCTGAACTTGGGACCCTATACAGGTAAACCATGCACTCTACCACCTGAGCCACAGCCCAGCCTAAAGTGGCCCTGTCTCTATGGAGTGCCATGACAACATGGAAGTGAGGCCATATCAGTAAAAAGGTATGGTCTGATGTGGCCCCATCCCAATGTTTCCCTATAGCGTGCCATGACATTACGAAATCCCATGTCGGCATGTCGGAAAAGGAACAATGGACCCGCCCCGAGCTGTTGTCAGGAGGGGCGGGGTATAAATCCAGAAAATAAATAAATAAATAATAAGATCATAATGTGTCTGTGTAGACAGAGCCTTCTTTGAGCAACCCGTCCAAGCCTCCTGCAGGAATAAAGACACATCATAAAGCTCCCACCTTCTCTTCCACAGGCAAGGTGCATTCCTTCAACTTTGCTTTCAGTAACAGAGACATTGAGCAATACGCACACTCCCACCCCATATGAAAAAAAGGAAATCAGATAGCCCTCTCCCTGCTGCCTGTCCCAACCAAACCAAAACCCACTAATAAACTTGCAACTTTCCCTTTAGTAATGTGCGAACAGAACATGGTTCGAATGTTCGGTCGTTCAGTCCAAAACCCAAGTTCGGGTTCGGTTGTTCGGTTCAGTGGAGTTTGGTTCGGCCGAAGTGGGCCGAACATCTGAAAATAGCGCTATCGATACCGATATTGATTACTTTCCCCCGGTATCGGTATCATTTGGCCCTGAAACCACCCATGGTCTCCACCCCTGGTGGCAGGAAGTCTGCTCCTCAGCTGCCTCCCCCTTCCAGACACGTTTTTCCTGCCCAAAATCACGTTTTCCCCACCCCCAAACTCATCTGAACTCATCCAAACTTTTCCGAACTGTTCGGTTGTTCGACCGTTCACTTTGGTCATCCGAACAGACCGAGTTCGGCCCGAACTCTAAACATCCGAACCACGTTCACACATCCCTATTTCCCTTAGAAAGAAGATGAGAAAGAATGGAGAACATGTGAAAACTGCATGGATTTAAAAAGCAGTGGAGGGGCTAGGGGGAGTTACGGAAGCCCCTACCCCCCATCCTGAAATCTGTGATCCAGGTTTAATTCCAGGTCCTTGAAATCTTTGTAATATTGCTTGCTAGTTTCTGAATTTCCTGCAGACTGGATGACTGGGTGAAGTAACCACTAGAGTTAAAACTCTTCCAGAGTTGACTCTGAGTTTTAGGGAATTAATCAATTATATCTGGCCTACAGATGAAGTTGTGATTTCTCCAGATCATCCAGAAATACATGGTCGTGGATAACATGGAGAAATCCAGGTGCTGGGGGAGAGGGAGCAAAAGGGGGCAGGGCCACATCAGAAATGGGCAGGAGAGTTCTGGTGTGGCCCTGCCCCCTTTGATGCATTGTAACATCAAAACACTTCAAGGGGGGGGCATGGCCATATCAGAAAAAGGAGTAAAAGTCCCTTCTGACATGCTACCACTCTCCCTCAGGTCAAGACCTTGGGGAAGGTGGAAACCCTTGATTTTCAACATTTTTGTGGGATCCAGTTGTGGGGGCTAAGGGAGAGGAGCTGTCTCTTCCCTCTCCTTGGACTGTTGTTTGTCCAGTGGTCAGATGCAATACTATTATTCAGTAAGCCAGTTTGGCGGTTAACCTGTGTGGTAACTGTTTGGGTATTAACACAGGTTAACCGCTTACTGGATAATAATACTGTGAAAGTTAACTGATTTACTGCATTACCATTTACTTCATTACCACATAACCAAATTATTATTATTATTATTATTATTATTATTA
>QEPC01003796.1:666489-682792 GCA_003113815.1 Sphenodon punctatus | reverse complement strand
TGTGTGTTGTAGGTTTCTAAGATCCCCATCCCCAAGGAAAAGAATGAGATCTTAGGTATGCATTAGCATGCTGCCCCTCCCTGTGATAGAGCAATATTCTGAATCCTTACCATCACTCACATCACTTTTCATTTTAACCACTTTTCGAAAACAGAAAGCATTTGGAAGTTCTTTCTAAGAGCATTTTTAAAAAAACATATTCCAGTATTGGACAACTAAACCTTGACTCTAACATATTGCTGGCACTTTGGACCAAATTCCAGTTGCAGCTACCATGGTGTAAATCTGAAAAGTCCTATTGGTTTCAAAGGAGTTACACTTGATTTATGTTGGAGTAATGTTTAGGGATAAAGAACCATGCCAAACAGAAGCAGGGAATTGCCTTAACCCATGCCTTTCATGATATGCCCCACACACACATCATGACAGTGCAATATTCTACTGTGATGTCAAAGTGCTCTGTGGGGGGACACATCAGGAAAAGGTGGGGCTAAGGAGTTCTCCCATATTTTACCAGACATGACCCCACACCCTTTGGACTCTATGGGCAGGTGAGACCTTTTACCCATGGGGAGACCAACCCAGCCTGAGGCCAGGAAGGCCCTTGAACCAAGCCTGGCAGGAATTCTCAAGTTCCAGCAAGCTTGGTTCAGTAGGCAGGAATCTAGACCCATGATGGAAGGGCAAAAGAAGGGCCTACTATAGACTGCTGAGCCAATCTGATGGCCCACAGATCCCATGCGGAAAGCTTGCACACCTCTGTTGCTGACACACTGTGCTGTGCAGAAAACGTGTGCATGAGCATGCGGGCGGAGGATCAGCGAGCCATCAGATTGGCCCCACCAGGGCTGTGCAGCAGGCACATCATTAATTTTTGTTTTTGTTTTACAAAAAACCTATTGTTTTTTTTTTCCATAAACAAAAACATTTTCTTTTGTGTTTTGTTTTGTTTTTGCTCCCCCCGATTATTTTTATTAAATATAATTCAATATTCACGGTGCATGCGTACAATGACTGCCAAACCATTTTGTGCGTGCACAGCTCTTTTCCAAAATGGCAGCATCATCACCATTTTGGAAATGCTGACTACGGCAACATCGGCCATTTTGGAAATGCTTCCAAATGCTGATGCTGCCGGCACCATTTTGGGAAAGGGCACGGATGCGCATGACGGCCTCTCTGGGCATTTTGCACATGGGCAGGTGGGTTTATTTTAATTTTTTTATAACAGAAATGGACATTTCCCACCCCACCCACCTTCATTTTCATCCATTTTCATTACCTTGATCTGCCATTTTTGTATTTGAATTACAGAAATGAACGGGGCTTCATTCGTTTTAGTAATTTCAGAAACAAAAATGAATCGCACACCCCTAATAGACAGGGACCCGTGTTCACAGCATTTTCCCTGTTGGCCACAAGGAGGAAGATTCGGTGAACACAGGTCTCAGGCTTCCACTGGTCACTTTGGAAATTAGTACCAGCTCTGCAGGATGGATAGAATTTGGGATGGGGAGGCGCAAATTTTTGCAGGGTATGTTCAGGATGGGGGAATGTGAGCGAAGGGTCCAAATCATGGATCTATGCCATGGAGCCATCCCCTGTCCTTCAGTGCATGTCCTCATCTCTGCTCCCATCCCCGAAGCTCATTCTTTCAGTACATGAAGGCTGAGAATGGCTCCATGAGACAGATCAAGAAACTGGACAGAGGCAACAAAAAAAACAAAAACCTAGCCATGGCAAGATTTGACCCACAGTCTGGAGGGCCCATGTTCTTTGTCTAAATGGACAGTACAATGGCGATAAATGGTTTAAAATATTGGTGGGACCCAAGGTTGGAAGGGGCATTCATGTGTCTTCTTTATTAAAAAGTCCTGTCTCCACCTCTGATCGGTACAACTGGCCCTTAGGTGACATGGCAGCTGCCCCCCCCCCTCCAGCACATTCAGGTGGTGACCAATCAGATGGTGCCATGGTCAGCCACCATCTCCACCACAAGTGAGTGTGTCTGTGAGATTATCATGAAATGTCAGAATTATTTATTTATTTATTTATTTATTTATTTATATTTATATTTATATGCCGCCCCCCCCATGTCTACGGCATCTCGGAGCGGCTTCCAACATAATATAAAACAATTTTTAACATAAAAAGTCTAAAACATCTTAATTAAAACAAATTTAAAACACCCCCCACAGAAATTAACCCACCCCTCCAGCCTCCCCTCCAGAGGCCTGGGCGAACAGCCAAGTCTTACAAATACGTTGAAAGGCCAACAGGCCAGGGGCCAGGCAGGTTTCCTCTGGGAGGGAGTTCCACAACCGCGGCCTGGCCACCGAGAATGCCCTCTTCATTGTGGCCCCCCCGTCATCCTACCATTTCAGAAATGCCCGCAACTTTCCGCAGCTTTTCCGCCGGCATTCTGCTAATTCCACTGGCATTCTGCTAATTTGGAAACTGTCTGAACAATTTCAGAAACTGTCGGAAGAAACACTGTTCTGCTACTTTGCAGTGCTGGCAGAAATTGTGGAAGATCGAAACTGTCGAAACAAACATTGTTCTGCTATTTTCAGAGACGGTGGAAGTAGCGGAATGAAAGTAGCGGAATGAATGTCCCTATCACACCGTGCTGCTCATTGCGGAAGAGCTTTTTCCAGCAAAAAAAGCTACCATAGCAGCTTGTCGTTTCAGCCCTAATCCACAGTGCACTGCCACAAAAATCCAGATTGAGCCATGCACAGCAAGCCAAAAAAACTGCTTGGCAACGGGCGCCCATGCATCCCCTGCCCATGTGAATTAGGGCGGCCACCCATGCCAGAAAGAATGTTCCACTGTCGGTGGGAGACATGGCCATTGCAAGTCACAGGAACTGACCGTGAGTGCAGGGGAGCTTATGACCAGGACATGTCCACACCTGGGCTATCCCTTTGCTATTCCTGGATCTGTTGTTGCATTTGGTTTGCCAGGTCGTGACAGCAGCCAGGATCACTTTTCACAAACTCTATCTGGTGAGGAGGCTGCGACCTTTTCTTTCAGACTTGGATCTGGCCACTGTTGTCCATGCTTTCATCACCTTGAGGCTAGACAATTGCAATGTGCTCTATGTGGTCCATGGTGATGGTTCAGAGGCTGCAGCTGGTGCAGAATGCAGAAGCTCACCTCCATATGGAGATGTGTTGCCATAAGGACATAACACCAGTACTCCGTTCACTGCACTAGTGGCTGCCAATAGTCTTCCTGGCCCAATCCAAGGTGCTGGTGATGACCTTTGAATCCCTAAACGGCCTGGGCCCCATTTATCTGAGGGATTGCCTGGCTTCCCGTGTCCCATCATGGCCTCTGAGAGGCGCCTTCCTGGAGAATCCAGTTTTTTGCTGGGTTGTACTATGAGGAGGGTGTTCTCCGTCATTGCACATTTACTGTGGAACTCTGTCCCCCAGGAAACCGACCTGTGTTCAAGATTGGTGGCCTTTCAGAGGCAATGTACGACCATTTTGTTCCAGCAGTGGGGACTGAATTGGGTGGTGGGGGTGGGGTGGGGGTTGACTTAAGGTGGAGGATGGGTTGGGGGATAGGAATAGGGATTGCGATTAAGTAGGTGGTTGTTAGAGGGTGGGAGTGGGTTGGCTTGGGGGGGGGTGTATTTTAAATGTTTTTATATTGTATTTTATATATTTTTGTAAGCCACCCTGAACCGTCAGCGAAGGGCAGGATATAAATATATATAAATGCATTAAATAATGTCAATTTCAAAGACCAACCCGGCATACTTTTCTACCCCCCACCCGCCAATGGTTTATGGCAGAGGGAGTGGGAGGGGTTGCCAAGGTAGCCATGCTGGGAGCTACCTGTTAGAATCCCTCCTCACATGCTCCACTAATTGGCCACGGACCCACCCAACCCCGGCCTAACGCCCCATAAGACATGATAGTTTCAAAAAACAAGGAGTTGTTAGCAACCCTAGTGCTTCTGGAGAGACTGACTAATGCCATGTGTCTCTGATATTTAATGAAATCTAATCCGTCAACAAGGCTGACAAATGCTGAATAGCTTGCCTTGTATTTGCAGTGGAACAAATGCAAGTAAGCCAATGCCTGCAGGGAATTTGGGTTTGAAGAGAAGTATAGAAAAGCTGATGAAATACCAACCAAATGCTTCACACTCGAAAACATGGGGGGAGGGGGGAATGCTCAGAAATGCTGAGGAAATATTTAACTAATAATGAGCTGGTGACAGATATTCAATCTCAGTCCACCTGCCTCCTACCCTGCAACCGCAAAACAAATGAGATGCAGAGGCTGGAGGTTCTCGATGTTTAAAGCAGAGGGGGACTTCCTCATCAGGGCTGGCCTTCACCATTGTGGCATTTTACCAGCCAACTTTGGTTGTGGTTGTTAGATGGTTAAAGGACGGATTTGGTGACCCAGATATCGCATTCTGTGTCCAACACTAGGGTTCATGCTGTTGATCGTCACTACGGAAGGGAAGTATCGGTTAATAAACAAACTTGAATCGTCATCGTAAGGTCCAGCAGAACTTAGACCTTACTAAGGTGCACTAGAATGGGAACCAGAGGAGATGGCCAGTTGTTGCCAGCCTACTGGGAGACCCTGGGAAAGTTGTTTCACTTCTTTATGCCTCGGATTCCCCATCTGTAAATTGGGGGAGGGTGGTTGTGGTAACGATGCTTCCTTTTTTTTAGAATTGGAAAGTATTACCAGGGTTAATCTTCAGTCATACCACCTGCTTAATCTTTTATGATCTTGTAAGTAAGGCTGAGCCTGGTTAGTATTTAGAAGGAAATAAGAATAGGCTTATTGTATGACAGAGTGACCTTGTTGATAAGTCAATGGGTTTTTGTGCTGCTGCCTTCCTTGGGAATGCTGGTTCAAATCTCCCTCTTAACAATGCAGAAAAAGTCCTTGAATTGAGCAAGATCTCTGGTGGAATGGGACCAGATCACACCTGGTCTGTGTTCTGGCGGACCCAGATCAGAATAGGTTTGGCTTGATAGGTTTGGACTCTTCGGGTTGGAGAAGAGATGATTGGGAGGGGATATGATAGAAGTTTTATAAAACCATGAGTGGTGCGGAACGAGTAAATTTAGTTTCTTATGTAATATTAGTACTAGGAGACATTCTAAGAAACAAACGGGTGGGAGTTTAAAAACAAACAAAAGGGAGTACTTTTTCACTTAGTGTGCAATTAACTTGTGGAACTAGTTGCCATTGCCAAAGGATGTTGTGAAGGCCAGTAGCATGGCTGGCTTTAAAAAGGGATTGGATAAGTTCTTGGAGTCTAGCTCCATTAATTGTTATTAGCCAAGTAGGTTAGGGGGGATGTCACCCTTGATTGTCAGGAGCTGGGAGTGAATTTTATTTTATTCATTTATTTTATAAAATATTTCTATCCCGCCCCTCCTGTCCGCAGGGCAGCCTGGGGCAGCGAACAACAAGATAAAAACAGTAAAACAATTTTAAAAGTTAAAAATTCCTGTATTCAGGGGAAAACAACTCCCCCACCCCACTCACCCTACTCTTCCCCCCACCTCGCCAAAAGCCTGGCGGAACAGCCAGGTCTTACATAATTGTCGAAATGACAGGAGAGTAGTGGCCAACTGAGTCTCCTCCAGGAGCGAATTCCACAGCACAGGGGCAGCCAGCAAAAAAGATCTAACATCGGTGGCCACCCACCTCATCCGGTAGGGATGTGCGAACAGAACCAAGTTTGGAAATTCGGTTCGGTTCAGTTCGAAAATTGAGATCAGTTCAAAAGTTCAGTTTGCTCGACTGAACTATTCGAGTTTGGTCGAATTCTGAGCTTCTGAACTGAGTTCGTACATTCAAAACCATTTTTTTGGGCCTTCCAAACTGGTTTGAATGCAACCGAACAGTTCGATCAAATTCGAGTTCTGTTTGAAAGTTCGGTTCGGTCGACCAAACTATTCGAGTTTGGTCCGAACTCAGAACCACGTTCGCACATCCCTATCATCCGGGGGAACCTGCAAAAAGGCTCCCACGAATGATCTCAGGGGTCACACGGGCACATGGGGAGTGAGGCGGTCCCACAGATAAGCCGGGCCCAGGTTTCACAGGGAATAGATCTCTCTCTACTATTTCATTTCATTTATTAGATTTCTTTGCCACCCCCTCCTGTCACAGTAGTTCGGGGCAGCTCACAACATCTTAAAAAATATTTATTTATTTATTTTTAACATTTATATGCCGCCCCCTCCTGCCTCAGGCACGTCGGGGTGGCTAACAACATTTTAAAAACATATTAAAATACACTACAATAAAACTACAATTAAAAAAACCTAAAACAACCCATCCCCACCCACCCACCCCCATCCCCCTCTGTAAAGGCCTGGCGGAACAGTCAGGTCTTACACTGTCTGCAGAAAGAGGGGGGGTCGTTAGTCAAGCGGATCTCTGATGGGAGGGAGTTCCACAGCCGCGGTACAGCCACAGAGAGACCCCTCCTCATGGTAGACACCCGGGAAACCCATGGGACCCCATGGAGGGCACCCCCAGCCGGTTGCAGGGGCTGATCCAGAACCTGAACAGTGAGACGATCCTGTAGATAGATGGGGCCCGGATTGTATAGGGCTTTATAGGTCAAAACCAACACCTTGAATTGGGCCCAGAAGATATAGGCAGCCAGTGCAGAGAACAGAGCACAGGTGTTATGTACTCACAGCGACCCGTCCCCTTAAGGAGACGAGCTGCCATATTCCGCACCAGCTGCAGTATCCAAACTGGCACAAAGGGTAGTCCCATGTAGAGCACGCTGCTGTAGTCTAGTCTTGACTAGACCTGTTGGGTACTTCTCTGTAGGCCTGAAACAAGAAATCATGGCGAATGTTGTTTCTGTTGGAAACAGGTCATTCACCTTCATTTGCACGACATGGAAAATTACCAGCTTTTTCACTGTTTTTGCCATTTGTTGTTATTTTTCACAAGTTGAACAGAACTGGTACATGGCCAATCCCAAACCGCCAGTGTGCCCTGTGTACAACCCCGGATGCTGTGGAGACACAAAAGTGCCGGTTAAGTGCCAGGGAACTGGTGGAAACTGCCATAAAAGTGCTGTCAAACATAACGCAAAAGTCCAGGAAAATCCCAGAAAGTGATGAAATGTGACAAAAAGGATGAAGATGATGAGAAATGACAAACATTGATGAAAAAATGGTAGAAAGTAACAAACAAATGATTTTTAAAATGCTGGAAAGTGATGAAATGGACAGGTAATGCCAATACCGACAACGGCAGATGCGTGGAATCACCAGACCGTCGACTAATGAAGTACAGACAGACACGCAAGTACTCCCAAAAGATCAATATTTCCCTGAGGAATGGGAACACTTCCTCTCATCTCAGACCTACTTCTCTGAGGGTGACCACTGTCGGAGACAAGATATTGGGTTCAATGGACCATTGGTATGACCCAATGTGGCATGTTACGTTCTTATGTTCTTATCCTTTGAAGATGGAAGCTGCCTAAATATCCAGTTTCAATACTAACGCCTACTCCTTTTTGTTTTGGGGAAGAGAAGTGTAGGCAGTCAGTTACTCCTGAGTAACTCCTCCATAATTACTACCTACTCTTGAGTCAAGCCTTGGGTGTATCCTTCATTCCGCATACACCCCTTTTTCCCCCCAAGGTGGGTCCCTTGTTGCCCTCCTGAGTGCCCTCCTCCATTCTGTGGCTGCAATACACATGAGTTTTTATTGCACTGTGTGTTGAAACTGTTAAAATATTTCTCTGTGTGACACACAAAGGGGCTTTTATAATATTTAGGCTGCAGCTTATGTTTTGATCAGCGTGTGCCTTCATCTCCACAAAAAGTTCGTCCCTTGTTTGTTTTTCTCCAGTTGTTACTTAATGTTTGTTTGTGATCGGTTCTGAAACAAGAGTACTTCTGACTGAATACTCATGTGTGTTTTCCCCCCTTTGTTTCTCCCACTCAACGTATTGTCATTCAGTTGTTGAGCATTGTTTAAAGCATGAAACAGTGCAGTCGCATCCTTTAGTGCTCTCAAACACATCACACTTATTAGAACGATACTACATTATGTTTCCTACTGTTTGAAGGAATGATTACCTAACCGGATAATGTTAGGGAAGTAAACCTAGAAGAGACGTTAATTATAGGCATATTGCGTGTTTTCAGGCAACAACAATGGCCATTGCAAATGAGTTGGCAGATTGGTGCATAATAATCAATCCTTACATAACTTGGAGTGTGATCCTCTGGGCATTTAGTCCTCGCACTAGTACTTAGCCTCAGCGTGAATCCCAGTGAAGTGAGCGAGACTCATGTTGTCACTAAGAGTTTACACTGGTCCTAAATATCCTCAGGACCCTGCTGCTCATGCCCCCTGCTCCTACGCATGGTTATAATAACAATGTTATTTTGAGGAAAACAACATGGATCTGTGTTGCTACCTGGATGAGTTTTCCTCCAATCCTTTCAGTAACAAAGGAGAGTAGAAAGCAGATCTCTTAAAAGCACTGTACGAGAGTGTATCAGGGGCATAGCGCCCATTGAGCTTTATGCTGAAAGCCCAGTTACATTTTTTTTCTCCGCCTTGTTACAGCGGGCCTCCCACTCCCGCTGCTCTCTACCCTCCCCGGGTGGGGTGGGCAGCTGCCTTAGAAAGCCTTGCCTTGCTGTGGACTGTGAGAGTCTGCCCCCCACCCCCCTGCTGCAGCTTGAGTTTTCTTCCCCCTCAGTGACTGCCTAGTATCATCTGCTAAGCTTCCAGTTCCAGCTGGATATTAGGCAGTCGCTGGCGGCACGGACTTCACAGCATGAGCATTAGCGGGGCACAAATTTGTCCCTTCTTCCTCGCTGCCCCGCACGCCTGGGACTCCCTCCCTGCCTTCGTCCGCCTTGCCCCCTCCCTCCACACCTTCAAGTCCCTCCTCAAAACCCACCTCTTCCACTCCGCCTTTCCTAACTCCTGCCAATCATCCCCACCCAGGATTATCCCCCACCTGTTATCTGCAAACTCCCAATTCTCTGTAACCAAGCCAAGAACGTGTACCTGAGCTCTCGCATCCTCATGAATGTCGCATCCCTTGTCTCTCCCTCTGTTCTCACTTCCCTGTCTCCTCTCCCTGTCTTTAGATTGTAAGCTCTCAGGCAGGGACCGTGTCTATTTTATTCTCTGTAAATCATCAGGTTCATTTCTGGTGCTATATGTAAATGCTTATACTAATAATTAATAATTAATAATTAATAATTAATAGTTAAAAATTAATAATTAGTGAATACTGAGTAATAAGTAATAAGTAATCATTAATAACAACAAATGAACTGATTATGGGTGGGAGGCAGCATCAATTTATTATGGGGCCACAAATGAATTGGTTCTGGGTTGGGAACAGTGTGAATTGACTGTGGGGGCACAAATGAACTGATTATGGGGTGGGGGCAGCATGAATTTGATTATTCATTTGGGGGCACAAATTAACTGGTTATGGGTCACATGCATCAAAGCTGGGGAGCGCCACCAGTGGGAGACAAAGGAAACAGCGGGAGGGGGGGAGGCATCTTGACTTCTTAGCCAGGGGCCCATTCCACCCTAGCTATGTCCCTGGAGTGTATTGTCTTCCATTTGAGGGTGAAAGTATCTCATATTTCTTAGACCATTTTCACACCTTCCCCCCCCACTTCATGCATATTTTGGCTGTGGGAGGGAATGCGCAAACCAGAATATGCATGGGGTGCAGCCGGTCTAAAAGTCCCGCCCCCCTTGTATGGCACCTCACAACTCTGTGAGAAAGGTGAGTATTACCTCAGCATAGGGAATAGGCCTGAAAGCAAAATTCTGTCCATTCCAATTTCTGATTGGAATTAGGCATTTTGTCCATTCTAATCCAAAATAGGGAAGGACAAAATTCCATCAAAATCTGGTCAGAACTGATGAAATTATGATAATTTTTTAAAATCCTATTTGTGCATGAGCTAAATGGAGGCTGCCCATATCCAAAATGGCAGCGATGCCATTGCACATATGAAATGGCCTGGCAACCACTTTGTGCATGTGCAAATGACCAAATTATTATTATTATTATTATTATTATTATTAATTTGGCTGGAATTCCAATTGGAAATGTTTCCAATCAGAATTCCATTTGAAAAACAGGGTGTTGCCCGTTGATGGGGATGCGTTGGCGCCCCTCCCTTGGTCGTCAGATCTTCACCACGGGTCATCAGGAGGAGCAGTGGAGAGTGGGGCAGCCCTAGAGCGGAAAGTCCCGGTCTTCCGCAATGAGACGACCTACGTAACCGGCAAGATAGACATGCAGGTCTGAGCATTTTTGCAACACTTGCCTATGGGACATCTGCATAGTGGCTAGCACCCTCCCTGGCAGGAGGAATAAGCAGGAGACTGGACTTTGGGGTGGCTGGGGCTTGTCAGAACTGTTATCTGGAATCGTCCCGCACATTCGGAGAGCTGTGGGGGTGTTCTTGAGCTCTGCCCTGGACCTTGTGGACATTGCCAATTAGCTGACAAGTATCCCTCTGTTCACAATGTTAGAAAATTTACTTCACCCAAGGTATGGCCTCAGGATACCAAAGAGCCTTGGGCTCCAGCTCTCACCTTTCATTTTAATAAGAGGAAAAGGTTTGGGTTCCTGAGGCATGAGGACTTGGACCTCTCTGGACTCATGGAGTACATTAAATTCTCAATGGGAATTACTGTGCACTCGGGGTGGGTTGCTGATATCATACCACTTTTAAGTAGGGGCCATTTCCATTGATGGGAAATTGTATTCAAATTATTACTATTATTTTGGCTGGAATTCCAATTGGAAATGTTTCCAATCAGAATTCCATTTGAAAAACAGGGCAACTGTTCTGGTTGATGGAAAATAATGTTCCGTGAAAATGGTACAGTTGTCTTCATCCACCCATAATGGGTAATTGAGACATATTGACTTGTTCCAAGTCACCCAGTGAGTTCATGGCTAAGATAGGGTTTGAACCCTCTCAAGTCCAAGGTGGATGGAATATCTCTAGGGGTGCTGGCAGAATTTTTATCAATCAATAAATCAATTTGTTGTTAGCCATACGACCATCACAGTTATTAATAGTTAAAATCAGCGTGATAAAACAGCAAACTTCCATATTATAAAAATATCACATTATCTTAAAATCAATTCAATTTTGTGCGCTTTTGCGGCAAACATGGCAACCGAATACATAATACATTTGAATCTACATCCTAAGGGGAAAAAAAACAACAATTGGACAGACTGTAGGCAAAATAAAAAGTCTGGCAAAGTACAATGGAACTGATCCCATGCCCGCCGATCCCACACGCAACCCGCACGCATGTCCATTGGGAATGCATTGGGCCATGTGGAATCCATGCGGAACCCATGCAGATTCCATGTTGAGGGTTTGTGGATTGTGACCAATGAAAATAAATCCAAATGTCGCTAAAATCAGAATATAATGTGCATTTCAAAAGATAATGGGGTAAATTATGGAGTAAATTTTCAGTTTCATGTTACAAGTACATATCCTCTCATTTTGAGGTATTTAATTATATATACCAATTAAAACCTTAGAATGAAACAATGACAATCTGGCAGAATTTATTTTGTGGGGGGGAGGGGGGAAGAGTGCCTTCACTCTTCACTCCATCCCTTTCAGATATGACCAAACCCCTTTTCAGGGTCATGGTGTCCTGGGACTTCTTGTTGTCATGGGCCCTTTTCAAACAGACGGCAGTGGATGTGGGGATGGGTGGGTGGAGGTGAGCACACCCTTCTCTACCCACCTCCACCCATCGCCACTCAAGTAGCATCGGACATTGGAGCCCGTTGCTCTAGGGTGAGTGATGGGTGGAGGTGGATGTACCGTGAGAGCATGCATGCACCCCCACCCATCTCCCACGGCATTCACACAGGCTCCTTCACACATCTCCATGCAGCGAAACAATGTGGAGATGGGTGGGGGAGTCTCGTTTGAAAAGGCTCATGGTGATATCAGAAAGGGGTGTGGCGAAAGGGCTGTCCTGATCCCTTTGTGACATGACCATGTTCCCCTTTGGAGCATTGTGATGTCACAGCACTCAACAAGGAGACCTTAGGAGGTTGGTGGTTGTCAGAGGGGATGATGGAAGCTGGGGAATGCTGAGGCATGTATTGGGGTGATGAGGGGAGTTGGATGTACTTATTTATTTATTTTGATTTGTATCTTGCCCTATCCCCAAAGGCTCAGGGCGGCGTACAAAACACACATTAAATACAAATATAAAATAAATAATTAAAACTCCACAAAACTAAAAACACCCCCATCGCCATTAAGCGAGATGGACTTCATGGAAGGAACCAGCTTATTAGAGTTACTTCAAGGTGCTTTATGCTAAATTTTCTGGGAACATAAAAGTTCTTGTCCATGTTTCTGATCTTTTTGAAGTGTACTTTGCTTCCTCTTTTTTTTATTATTTAAGAGCCAATGTTGTTTCAACTACACAGGCTGAGTGAAATGGAAGAGGCATTAATCTTACACCCTGATCCTGAAAACACAACGGAAAATGGAAAACTGCTAAATGGAAGAGACATCCCTGCAGATCCTGTCTAGATGGGGAGGAATGCTGGAAATGTATAAAAGAGTGGTTATGCACCTAGTAAAGGTAATTCCAGCTGACATTGATAGTTAATTTCATAACCACCATTACTAGGGGTGGGACTATTGGTATCGGATTAATCCGATAATGCTGATAATGGCTGGTATCAGATTAATTTGATAATACCAGTAATTGTTGATATCAGCAATATCGGATTTTTAACATTGGCAGTTTTATCGGATTTTTAACATTTCCCATTGAAGTCAATGGCCGCAATGTTAAAGATCAGAGATAATCGGCAATGTTAAAAATCCGATATTCCGTTACCGATAAATCCGATATCAGGAGATCCAATACCGATAAATCAGATACCCAATAATCCCCCTGGAGTCCCACCCCTAAATTACTAACTGAATTTCTGATTGGTAACTGCATATTGCAGCGGTTAACCGATTAAGTAAACTACCAATTAATATCATTTTAACATTACCGCATAACTGACTTACCACATAACTGATTTACAATTTTTTCTGCATTTTTTCACTTCCGATTTACTTCCAGACCAATATTAGAAGTGAAGTGAGCAGCAGAATAAATGCACACTTTTTTCTTTTTGTTTTTTTCCCCTCCTATTTTGAAGTTGTAGTCAACCCAAACGACATTCATTGAAATGTCTGAACAACCGATATTTCACAACATCGGTGTGTTCTGTTCAATTCAGCTGGTTGGTTTGGTTCATTTATTTAATGTTTCCAGTTTTTTGTTAATTTTTGCCCAAGAAAAGTGAAAACGAGTGTTGGAAAATTCATGGTAAAAACTAGAGCTGAAATGATTGTCTACAAAAATGGGTATACCTGATGGATTTCCGGTACCTAAATCAACCCGACAACATCGGGTACTGATTGATATGTTATGCAGACCTGATGTTCCGGACTGTCGACTTCCAGTCCTGGAATGTTGACTTCTGGTACCAATTTTTTTTTAACTTCATTATCGATTAATTGACTTCTGAAACCTATTTTTAAATTTTCTGTCCTGGAAACTCAACTTCTAGTCCCGTAAAATTGACTTCTGGGCCCATTTTTGTTTTTTTAATTAACATTCTGATTTTTCAGTTTTCCTACCTGATCAGTAATTGGAAAATCGAAAAATTGGTACCAGAAATTACTGACTTTGGGTTTCCAAGGTACCCAAAGGGTATTCAGGTAACACTCTGGGTACCTGAGACAGTACCTGAAAATGCAGTTATTACCCATAGGTATTAGGTACCCATTTCAGCTCTAGTAAAAACTAAAGACCTTTCACCTTTCTCCCCTTATCTCCGTCCAAAACTCTGCTGCCAGGGTCGTTCACCTAGCTCCTCGCTTCGATCACGTTGAAGCCACTCCTCTCCTCTCTTCACTGGCTCTCCCTTCCTGAACGAATCCTGCACAAGCTCCTAGTCTTCATCTATAAAGCTCTTCATAACCTCGCTCCCCCCTACCTCTCTGCGCTAATTTCCCTCCATACTCCAGTCCATGAACTCCGCTCCTCCTCTGTCCCCTCTCTCACCCTCCCACGTTTCCCCTGCTCCCCTAACCACCTTTTCCCTTCTCCCTAGCTGCCCCCCATGCCTAGAACTCCCTCCCTGCCCCCCACATCTGCCTTTCCCCCTCCCTTTGTACCTTCAAATCCCTCCTCAAGACCCACCTCTTCCACTCTGCCCTCCCCAACTTCTTCCTCCCCTCACCTAACTCCTGCTGATACCCTCCATCCCGTACAATCTGTTACCTAAGGTCTGTGTACTCATATCCTCACCACATAGACCAACCAGCCATCATTTTTGATGTAACCAAGTGTGTGCACCTGGGACCTTGCATCCTCGTGAATGTTACACTCCTTGTTTCTCCCTCTGTTCCCCTTCCTTCATCTCCCCCCTCCCGTCACTCAGATTGTAAGCCGTAGGGCAGGGACCGTGTCTATTCAATTACTTTGTAAAGCGCCAGGTACATTGCTTGTGCTATATAAATGCTTGTTAAAATTAATAATTAATAATAATAATACTAATAATACTAATAATACGACTACTACTAATAAAAAACTGTTGATGTGGCTTGATTACTGTCAATCCAATTATTGTTGATTACTGTGCAGTTAACTGTTCCAGGTCTTTAAAATGTGAGGGTTTTAGTATCTCAGGAATGGAAAAGCCAGTACAGTTTGTTTGGGTATACTTCTTTTTTGAAGTATGTGGATTTTCCAATGGGAGTCCTAACCAGATCTGGAAGACAAAGAATAAACCCCACACTCAACTCTCTGATGAACTGCATGGGGGGGGAGAGAGATGGTTACAAATTAGCATCTTCCAAGCTCCAGAGAAAAGAACAGCAGGAACTTGGCATCCCATTGACCCCCAATTATGGAGGCTGGGAAAGAGTGATTTTAATGTGTATAGCTGCAGGAAGCCCTTTCTTGTTTGCTTTTGTTTTTTTAAACTGCAAGCTTGCTTCACTCCAATTTTTCATTAAAAAAAAGAAGACAAAGTTTAAAAAAAAAAAAAAAGATGAAAGCCCACATTAGTCCACAGCAGATGGGGGCAAATCTACCAATTTATAAGGTGTTTGCCATATGTTAGCCTCCACCCGCCATGTGGCCACCACCCATTGTGGGCCTACCATGCGGGTGAATGCTGGCTAATGTGGGCTAATGTGCTCTCACATGTCCATGCCCAACAATGCACAGCCTAACGCACATACAGCACCACAGAGTTGTAGAACAAAGCCTACAGCATGAAGAGATTCTGCTTCTCAGTGGTGGAGGGGGGCAGACTGCAGGGAAGAACACCTGCCCTTGTATTTATTTATTATTCATTTATTTTTGTGGATTTCTAGGCCTCCCTCTCCTGCAACTGCAGCTCGAGGCGGCTTACAACACAATAAAAACATAAAATATCAAAATAACAATAAAACCCATATAAATAACAATATACAATTATTATAAACATATGGGAGAGTATAACCAGGGCCCCGAGGGAAACGCGGGTCTGCGATTCGCAGATTTTCCGCAGAATTCCCCTCCCCCCGTGGAATCTCCTGCCCCGCTTACCCCAGCGCAGAATTTGTAGCCTGCGCTGGGGAGACGTGGGGCAGGAGATTCCACAGGGGGAGGGGAATTACCAAACTCTCAGGGCTTCCCCTTCCCAGCCTCCGGGGCTTGTGTCCCCCCTCTCCCCCGTTTAGAAAATGAATTAACTTAGCCGGCAGCAGCTGCTACCAGTGCGCTTGTCCCCATCCGGCTCCTGACCTCTTCCTGGCCCCTCCCAACAGGGCCTCCCAGATCAGTGCAGCCAGATGACATCATCCAGCTGCATCACCCTGAGAGGCCCCATAGGGAGAGACCAAGAAGAGGCCAGGACCTGGATGGGGATGAGCCCACTGGAGCAGGGGCCGCCGCTGCCACCACTCCTCCCAAGTCACTGCTGCCGCCTACTCCAGCCATAAGGTAAGTAGGTGTGGTGGTGGCTCCTGGGTTAGGGGTTCCCGCTGTGCCCTCTGCATTGCCAGGTGGCGGGTGTGTGTGTGGGGGGGTTACCTTCTGTGCCCTCTGCATTGTCATGTGTTGTGTTGGGGGGGTTGCCTGCTGTGCCCTCTGCATTGCCAGGTGGCGTGTGTGTGTGTGTGGGGGGGTTACCTTCTGTGCCCTCTGCATTGCCATGTGTTGTGTTGGGGGGGGTT
>QEPC01003796.1:643268-656706 GCA_003113815.1 Sphenodon punctatus | reverse complement strand
CCTCCACCTCCTCCTCCTCCTCCTCCTCGCCCCTCGCTCTCTCCTCCACCACCACTCTCTTCCTCCTCCTCCCTCCTCGCTCCATCCCGCCACGTTAACCAGCTGCGTTTTCCCCTTTAAATCTCCCTCCGATGAGTGTGTTAATACTGGTTGCCTTGCAGCACCGTTACGTGCATTGCCCATGCCTGGGGATCATTTCCTTTGATCCCGGGCGGTGTTTGGCATCCAGACGTTATGTTTGGTTGATCATGGGTGGGGATCTCATTGACCACGCGTCCACGGGAATTGGTGCGGGGAGCCCGGGAAGCGTGGTTGAAATTGACCCCGCGTGGGTATTGAGCGTGGTGAACATCTGGCAGTCACCAAACAGACGTTCAGGGCTCTTTGGCCCCGCCGCGGGGTTGAGCGTGGTTCACTGTGGTTGAGCGTGATCTCATAACGTCTGAAAATACCCCTTGATGCAAGCATTTATGCCCATTAATTTTATTGTGCTCTTGTGAACAGGACAAAAAAATGAGACACTGCAAGATCAGGAAAATCACCTAGAGAATCTTCTTGACTCCCCCACCCCCCAGTTTCATGCTGTAACCATTAGCCACATTGCCCCTCCTGTGGAATAGCTACCTCAAAGTGACCATTGGCCTGCCCGCTTAGGCACAGCATTCTGTCACTGCAACAGAAGAAGGAGATGAGGATTCCCAACCTTTGAGTAAAACCAGCCCTGTGGGGATAACATTAAAATCTGCTTTTCCTACATTAACCTGTCTACTGACCTTATTATCAAACTCCTGCCTAAATGATTTTTCAGCTCATATCAAACAGTGGATAATGAAAGTGAAATCTGTAGCCCAGCAAACTAGAAATATGCCACTTGGTGAGCGTTTCATATGCAAATATGTCTCTGCATGACCTACGGTTATTTTAAAAAACGGAACCATGTTCAATATTTAAATAATGAACTGCAAATAGCAGCAAGAGTGAAGTATCCAGCATTATCTGACTTGGCTCAACTTTAAGTTACTTGGTTCAAGCAAAGTCTTCCATTTTTAGTAGCCATAAAGGACACACAACTTGAGTTACAAGTGGCATGGATGATGATAGGGCTGAGCATGTCATTTTCATCATTACAATAACACTAACGAAAATTGTCATTTTCATTTTCATTATTGCAATAAAGATAACGACAACTGAGAATAATGATAACGATAACAAAAATGATAACCGAGAATGATTATAACGATAATGGCAACCGATAACAAAAACAACAATCGAGAATAATGATAACGATAACAAAAATGTCAATGCCATTATCGTTGTCATTATTCGTGCTGTGGCAGTTGGGTTTTGGAGGGAAAATGTGGAGAGGGGAGAAGGGAGCAGACATCCCAGAGCCCTAAACAGGGTGGAACTCTTAAACTTTGCCTGTGCCTGTGTTGGGAGGGGCGAGCAGCTCAGCAGTAGCTGATGGATGTATTGCTGGCCAATGAGCAGCGCAAGCAGGCCCCACCAGTCTCATGGCACTCTGTGATTGTTCAATGCTTGCTGCCTCCCACAACCAATCAGGGGCGTTCTGAAGAAAGGCACTGCAACCCTATATAATTGGAGGGCCAGGCTTTTTCTCTCTATTCTGTGAGAGCTCTGCTTGTCAGGTTGCATTTACAGAACTGTGTTGCTGGCACACACAAAATCCTCCCTAGCCCTCATTGTATTACCAATACCTTTCCTTCCTCATAGCCTGCATTTTACCTTCTCCCTTTCCCTGCCCTTGAGGACCTAGGGAGTGAGGAGATCCCGCAGATAGGTCGGTCTGAGGCCGTGTAGGGCTTTAAAGGTGAGAACCAACACCGTGAATCGGGCCCAGAAGAAATTAGGCAGCCAGTGCAGAGAACGGAGCACTTGTGTAATGTGCTCCCAGCGACCTGACCTCATAAGGAGCCGGGCTGCTGCATTCTGCACCAGCTGCAGCCTCCAGACCATCACCAGGGGTTGCAGTAGTCCAGTCTCAAGGTAACAAAAGCATGAATGATGGTGGCCAGGTCGGAGTCTGAGACATAAGGCCGAAGCCACTGAACCAGATGTTACTGGCAGAAAGCCCCCTTCGCCACCATCTCCACCTGTATATCCAAGCAGAGCCGGGAATCCAGGAGCACCCCTAGACTCTGCATCTGGGAGACCAGCAGGGGACAAACCCTGTCAATTATGGGGGAAGTCACACCCGCCGCTCTCCCCACCAACATTACCTCCATCTTATCAGGATTCTGGATTCAGCTTCAGTCAGCTCTTCTTCATCCAGTCCCCCACAGCTGTCAAACATTGGGAAAGCACAGAGACTGCTGATCCTGGGTTCAATGAAAATGAGAGGTACAGCTGAGTGTCGTCAGCATATTGATGACAACTCACTCCGAACCACCTCACAGCCTTGCCTAATGGCTGCATGTACATGTTGAACTAGAGCGGGGACAGAATAGAACTTTGCAGGACACCACACAAGATGTCACGGGGGGGAGATGACCATTGGGTCCTACTGGCAAAGTAGGAATGGAAACATTGTAGAATCATCCCACTCAATCCTTCCCGGTTCCGCAAGCAAGTCACCAACAGCCCATGATCAACTGTGTCAAAAGCAGCCAAGAGATCCAGTAGGATCAATAAGATTGAACTTCCCTGGTCCATCTCCCAGTGAAGGTCATTGACCAATGCCACAAGTGCAGTCTCAGTGCCACGCCCTGTGCGGAAGACAGACTGGGAGGGATCTAGGAAGCTGAGGTCATCTAGATGCTCCTGGAGCTGTTGAGTCACCACCTGTTCAATAACCTTCCCTTTTTAGAGACTGGTCGATAGCTGGCAAGCGAATCAATGTCAAGTGATGGTTTCTTGAGTAGAGGCTGGGCCACTGCCTCCTTCAAACATTCCGGCACGTTACCCTATCAAAGGGGGGCGTTGATCACCACCCCACCCCCCGCAACAGCCCTAAAGTCTCCCAGTAGGCCTTAACCAGTCAGGATGGGCATGGATCCAGTTCACAACAGATTGCCCTAACCACCCCCAGAACATCCACAGCCCCCACTAGCTCCTCCTGAAACAGATCCCATGAAACCAGACCAGATGGGGCTTCTGCACCCTCTGACTTTCCTCCTTTTGCAGAAACTACAGCACCGAAATCATGGTGAATCCACGAGATCTTCTCCACAAAGTAGTTGACAAACATGTCACAGCAGACCCTGGAAGATTCAATGCCCAGGAGGAGGAAGGCTGGACTGACCAGTCCCCTCACCACCCGGAACAGCTCTGCTGGACGAGACTTTGTGGTTGCTTTGAGGGCAGCAAGAATTCCTAGAATTGTGTCTTTCTGGTTCACACACACAAAGTCTATTACTACTAGTCATTTCTATAGTGCTTCTAGGAATACACAACACTTTACAGAAACGTTTCCTACGTTGAACCTGCCCAGGGAGATGGGGAGGGAAACAAAGTCGCCACCATATACAAACTCTTGCCAGGTAGCAATCTCTATTTCTGTCTCAAGCCCAGCTAGATAATCCCCTGGCTTGCTATTTAAAGTTGAGGGCTTCAGCTTTTCACAGTACCTTTACTCAGCTGCATTTGACATGGCTGATCATGAGATGTTGGTGGCCCACTTGTGGGACTGGGCAGGTGACGCTGGAGGACCATTTTTTGTCTCCCCACAACCTCACGTGTGGAGTGCCACAAGGTTAGATTCTGTCCCCTCTCTTATTCAACATGTACATGCAGTCTTTGGGTGAGGAGGTTGTGAGAGGGTTTGGTGTTCTGTGTCATCAGTATGCTGATGATATCCAACTCTACCTCTCCTTTTCATCTGACCAAGACCCAGCGGTCTCATTGCTTACTTGGTGTCCAGCAGCTGTGGGGAACTGGATGAGGGCAAGCCATAGAGGTGTGCACCAGAGACCCATGTAATTTTTCGTTTTCATTTTTCATTTTCATTATTTAAATATTTTGTTTTTGTTTTCATAAATATCAACATTTTGTTTTGCTTTGGGTTTAGTTTTCAATTTCCATTGGTTTCAATGGAAAACACATTTTTGGCTGTAACGTTTTTCTTATTCATTATATCTGGATGACACGTGGAAGGATTGTATAATGGAAGGCATTATGTCTACCAAATTTCAGAAAGATTGGATAAAGGAATACGATTTTATAAGAAGTTGAATTGTGTTATTTTGCAAAAATCTCTATATACATTTGTGGCTGTAACTTCTTTGTCTCCCATCTAATGTGGATAAAACATGGCAGATTTATACCACTTCCCATGTTTACTATCTATGCCAACTTTCAGAAGAAGTGGATAAAGGTTCCTGGTGATATAAGTAATTAACCTATAAATGTATGTCTGACTGTAACATCTTTGTAGTCCAACCAGTGTTCATGAAATGTGACAGAGCTGTATCTCACACCTTCATGATCATCTCTTCCAAATATCAGAAAGATGTGATAAAGGGTCCCAATTCTATACACCTGCACAGCATATGCAGAGAAGGAGCTTATGCCAGGGATTCTCCTATGTGTCACTGTGATATAAGATCTATTTGTGATGCCAATTGGCCAGCAGAAATGTCAACCAAATATCCTTTTTCTGTTATGTGACCAACCCAATGTCTACCCCCAAGTTGTTACTGGGAAGTTGGAAGCATCTGTTTAGGAAAGAGCCAATAGAGATTCTCTTATGTCCTCTTTCACAGTCTGCAGGATGTGATTGTGATGATAATTGGCCAGCCTGGATGTGTAAACCATGTCTCCTGATTGCTGGGATGCTATACCCAAATTCCAACTTATGTCCCTTCTATGCTCACCTCAGGGTCGCCCCCTATGCCCACCTCAAAGCCACCTCCTATTGGTCCTGTAAAGCTGGAAGCATGCAGTAATTGGCCAGTGAATGTGTCTGTCACTCTTTCAGGTTTCTCCACATCCTCCCTCCTACAGCCTCCCTCCCCCTGCCATGCCAGGTGCCTGCCTCTGACTGGCACTGCATGTGCTGCTATTTATCTGAATAATGGTCTTCAAGGGGACAACTTCAATTGCTTATATAATTGGGACCCTTTATCAAATTGTCCTGTAGTTTGGCAGAGATGACAGGGAAGGTGTGGGATAGAGTCCTGCTAAATGTCTTGTAAACAGGATGGAATATAAATATGTTACAGGTGGAAATGTATTTTCAGGTAATGTCATATACCATCAGGGCCCTTAATCCAATCTTTCTGAAAATTGGCAGGAATGTTAAGCTTGTGGAGGCAAATAATATTAACATGTTTCATACAAATTGGATAGAATATAAAGAAGTTGTAGCCATGAACATGTATGGAGCTTTTCTTAAAATCACAGCATTCAATTACTTCTAAAAATGGTACCCATTATCTAATATTTTTGAAAATTGGTACACATAGTGCCCTCCATTTGGGGGTACAATCTCCCCAAGTTTCATCAAATTGAATAACGACCAAAAAGGTTATAGCCGGAAATACATTTTTCAGTTTTTTGCCTTTATTTCAAAAACAAAACATTTTTAAATTCCATTTTCACTATTATTATTTGTCATATTCATTACTGAAATAATGATAATCAAAATGACAATTTTGTTAATGTTATTATAATAACAAAAATGACATGCACACCCCTAATTTTTATTTTTGTCATCCAAAGCATTGCAAGACTAAACATCTGTGTTTTTCATGTTGTTCATACCAAGCCCACATTTGCTGGGGCCAGGGATCCCTGCACTCTAAGCAGGACAGAGACTAGTGCACAAGGAGGGACAACAAACAGGGAAGCACCCAGAGTTGAGCTTTGAGGGAGGGATCTTTGTTATCTCTCCTTAAGCACTAGTTTCTGTCTCTGTCCCGCTTAGAGTGCAGGGATTCCTCAGCAGCAGTGAATGAGCACCTGGTTCTTGATGCTGATCCAGGGGATTTGGAGGGGAGGGGGGATTCTCTGCTCTTCTGTGAATTCTCTTGTGCGTTAGGGTGCCAAGACAAATTCTTCCCCTTTGCTGGGATGGCTCTCTGCCTCATTGCAGCTGCTCTATGGGGCGAGCACAAAGGGAAGAGGGAGGATCTGTCCATCCTTCTAACAGAGACAGCACTGAACAACCAACCCTCCCCCAGCTGAATAGATCCCCCCCCCAGAGCAGGCTGCCCCCTGCCTGCTGCCCCCCCCCCCGGCCGTACATCCAACCTGCATGGAGAGTCATTTTGTTAGAAAATTCCCCCACCGCCTTTTTCTAGGCTTGGTACGCTCCCATTTGTGAGAATGGGAGGAGCCACTCGAAAGATAACAGAAGGTTGCTGCCTTGTAAACAAGGTTCTTCGAGATGGCTCCAAACATTCTCATAAGCACCCACCCTTCCAACCCCACTTGGAATTTTCTTCCTAATTGCTTAGGGTTGGAAGGAACTGTGTTGGGTTTAGGTACCTTATATAGGGTGGGGGCATGTGAATGTCACATGTTTTTTTTTAAAGCTAGTGAGCTTGGTATGTACCAGTAAGAGAAAGGTGCGCAAGTGAGAATGGAAGGAGTCCCTCGAAGAAGAACTTTGTTTACAAGGCAGCAACTTCGCCCGTGCCACGGTGGCTATGCCCCTGACTGTAATGCTGCGAGAATCACAAAGTAGCCATGCTTAAGGGAAAGGGGAAACTGTGGCAAACCTGCCGCTTCCGCGTGAAATCTACAGTGGCGAAAATATCGCAGCAGCAACCGCGGAAATTCATGAGTGCAAGGCGTGAAAATTGCTCCCTTCCTAACCGAGTTGCTTAGTGTGGAAGAGCACTTTCCGTTGGTAAATGCTGCCACAGCGGTACAGCATTTCAGCCCTACACACAAAACTTCCAGTCTAGCCAGGAATCAGATGGCAAACCAACCCCATCTTAGCTCACTGAGTGTTGTGTTCCCTTGACCTGAAGAAAACTCCTACGCTAATTTCAGCTTTCTCCTGTCAATTATTCCTCAAAACTGTTGGGATTTTGGTGGTGGAGAGAGCGATGTCAGCCTTTGGTTACTAGGGAATTTGTTTCCATTTGCAAACGTGAAGATACCAATTTTCTGGGCAGGAGACTTGTATTCTGACATTGTCACATTGATAGGCATTCAGGTTGCTTAATCATGCATTCCAAAGTTCTGCAAGAAGTCTCAAGTGCCAGTGTGTAGGATTTTATTTTATTTTTTACATAATTATGATTCAAAGTAACAATTCACCCCTCCACCCACTTGGAAAAAAATATATCAATAAATCATGAAGAGTTTACAGAATTAATTATTTAACACTATCACTTTTCTGATCACATTTTTTTCTATTAATACCCTCATTGGGACTCTGAGCAGAATACTCGGTGTCTCTTTGGCCTTCAATTTGCATGAATAACCTCTCCAGCTCCAGAATCTTTTCAAAGTTTTGATTTAAATGTTAATTATGAGAGGTAGGGGGAAAGAGGACCAGAAGATCATTTCTTCATGCAAATAAAGTACTTAGTATGCCTTTACTGCACCTCAACAACTGCAGCTTCCCTGGGAATTATGACAGGAATGCAAATTCTCATTCTCCAACAGGGTTCTGGTAAGTGTAGAGGTTCAGTGGATCATAGAACTTGAGGACAATGTTGGACTTCCCAAAAAAGGTGTGGAGATATTATTATTATTATTTTATTTAATTAATGAGGACATCCAAAATGCCATTTTCAATTTCAAAAGCAATTTTGAGAATTTTGATTTCTTTTCCTTATTTTTATTTTAAAAAACCGAATGTGATTTCTTGTACAATCTTGTTCCTTTGTCTTAAGGACTAGGACACAGCAGAGTTTAACTTGTGCTGCTGGTGGTGGTGGGCTTAGTCCTAGTAATTAAATTTGGGGGAGATTGAGCCCCAAGAAATGTTCCCAAAAGGAGTGTACACCCCAAAATGTGGTAGACCAGTAAAAGGCTGATGTTGACTATTTGGGTAGGAAACAAAAACCAGAAAAAGGCTGACTGGTTTATTTGGCTTGCATTAATGACTTTCCTGTCCCAACCCCTGCGCTGATCATCTGATAGATTAAGTGACAAGAACACCTGGTTTATATTCAGCTGTGGAGAGGCAGGGTGGGCCGACGGTTGGGTTGCTAGCTGGAAACTATGGTTCATTTCCCAGATATGACGTGCTTTGGGGAAGAGGGTGTGACTTCTGGGGTAGGGGCTGTGGCTTCTGGGTCAGACTTGGGCCTTGACAATTCATTTTTTACAAAGTAAGCACTGGGACAGAGATTCTCAAACTGTTCTTGGAGAAAAGAGTAAGGACCAAATTATCAGTATGAGCTGCATCATGCAGCTGTGCCTAGAGGTCTCTAGGGACCCAGTTTACATTTTGTGGCTGCTTTTCTTTATCGATCTGCTGTTTTTCCTGGGTAATCAGTAACACCAGCAGGGGCATTTTCCTCTGCTCTTCGCCTTCTCATCGTTTTTCATCATAATTTCACTCTCCCATGGAGTGGAAATGGTGAATCACCTAGCAATGATTCAGACATCATCGGCTGCATAAATCCTGCTATATGGGCTTACAACAGCTGAAACCAGTGTCCGTACACTGGTTACTGAAAATGATACACAAACAGCCAGGGTTAGAAAATGTTCATGACATGGCATTCTTTTTTCCATTTCTCAGTCTGCTCTGATACAAGTAGATAAACTCCGCTTTCTTATAGGAACTTGCATTGCATTTGTTACAGTTAATTCTGCAATCTTAGTGTCCGTCTGGTCACTGACCTATAGTGTTTTGGGAACACACCAAATTGCTTGGAACGAGTCATATGCAAACAGAGAGTGTTTATTTTCATTTCCATCTTGCCAGTTTGTTTCTGATCTAAATATCCAGTTTAGACATCGGAATCACTCTCTTTTCCTAGCAGGGGAGACACTTTATTTCCCAGTTGCCAGAATTTCTCCAGTCCTACCACTGACTTGCAGTAGTAGGACTGAAAACAAACCAGAAAAAAACATGCATCAATTGATCCAGTTTATGACCAAGACAGCTATATTGTCATTATTTAGCTGGAATTTATGTATTCCCAAAGGACTCAGGGTGTCTAGGCCCTTTTCACATGAGACGTCCCTTGCCCACATGGGCGACTGGGTGGGCAAAGGGGGGGAGCGTCCATATAACCGCCGGTGGAGATGGGTGGGGGTGGGTGCTCCCTCCCGCGCTCCATCAATCTCCACCCTTCACCCACGCATGGAGGCATTGGGGAAAATGGAAGTGTCTCCATGTGTGGAGATAGGTGGAGGTGGGTGTGCATGCATGTGATGAGACACACCTGTGCTGAACACCCGCTACTGCCTCCATCCATCCCCCCCTGCACCACGGCACCTCATGAGTCCATTTAAAAAGGGCCTTCCAATAAGGTAGAAAAGTATACAAATAAACACTAACTTCCACAAAGAAATAACCACCCAAAAACCCTACTTGGATCCTCTCATTCTCTACCAATCATGCTTCACGCACAGAAAGTTCTTATCCCCCAAACTTCCTGATCTATAACCCAGAAGAGAAAAATACACAATTCCACCCCTTCCATTTCTCACCCATTCCTGCAACTCTCACCCAGAGGAGTCTCCTCCCCACCTCCCCTTCCCCACAGTGAACAACATGATTTAGGGACAGGTCTCTGTGCTAAGTTGGTTACAATTTAGGATGGAAAACGTAGAGGAGAAACAAAGAAGGAGGGGAAGATAGAAAAAGACTGGGCTCAAGATATCATCCCATGTTGCTGTGTTTCTGCTTACCATTTACTGTCTACTGTTCATTAACCACTTCCTGCATTGCTGATGGTTCCATTTTACTTCCAGGATCGTTGTTTCTGCATTTCTGAGCCAATCACTGTGTGTATAGCCCATCCCTTCACCTCCTCCCAGTATCTCATAACCTCCAATGCCACAAATCTGATTTTTTTTTTCTTTGTTCCCTTTGCTTTGACCAATCTGCAACTGGATTTCAAATTATCAAAGGAATCTATGTACCAGACAATGATTGAAAGGGAAGTACAATGGGAAATGGAGCACAAGAAATGCAGCATTGCATTGGTATTACCTCTCAGGATTTGAAGTGGACAGCAAAGTGGTAAGTAGGAAAGCAGTAAATTAGATCCTGGTAAACTGAAAGTCATTAAATCGAGAAACAAAATATTGGTAGAGACATTACTAAGTACCGAGAGGTTCTCAATTTGACCAAGACTGTATTGGGAACCAGGATTTTGACAAGATTTCCCATTTTGGCAAAATCTCATTTCAGTCCTAACTGGGATACATTTGTGAAATTGAGAAGTTGCAGGTAGATGAGCTTAGCTTAGTTCCAGCGGGAGAGAGGTGGGGATCATTAATCTGAATGATGGGATAGTACAGACGTGGGTAAATTACGGCTCTAGAGCCACCTGGGGCTCTTTGGGTCATTCGACTCTCGGCATTAAGAAACTTTGCCTACCCCTGGTATAGTAGGACGTGCATCAGTGAGCAGTATGTGGGGACGTGGAGTTATGGAATTCCTGGTGGTTTGGGGAGAGATCTGAAGGGAGGGAGGAAACACAAAGAATAAATTAATCAAATACTGAATTTTTAAAAACTGGTATATTTGACATCATTGAAGTGAACCAGATACAAAACAATATCCATTTCCTTCTTCATTAGCAGTTTTAGACAAGGCTGAACAAGCAACCCAATCTTTTTCTCTTGAGTAAAACTCGCATTTTCAGGAATATGGATCTCATTGAAATCTCAGTCCCAATACAAGTTCTCAGTGATATAATAAAAAATCAAATCAAATCACTACACGCGCCCAATGACCACCACCCGTAACCAAAATGGCGACAATCGTGTCACAACCATTTTGCTTAAGAACAGCAGATTCTACATGTGTAAAATGGCCACTGCCCATAACCAAAATGGTGGCAACACTCTTGCCACTATATTGGTTAAGGATGGTGGCCATTTGTGCATGCGCAGTGAATTTTTTAAATTTTAGTTTAGTTTCTTGGCAAGAACTCAGCAAAACAGTCCCAGATCTCAGTTCATCCTGGGATTTTGATGAGATTTCTCGCTTTTGTGAAATCTCGTTTCAGTTCTGATTTGGGGTCTTTCAGTATTGTGTTTAGAATTTAAGTTCCGTTGTTATTTAGTACTTCATTCAATTTGGAAGTAGCATTTGTTGATTTTCTTTTTTAAAAATTCTATGTGAATGGGATTGGTCCAAATACCATCATGTTCAAAAGTTTGAAACCCTACCCCCCACCAAAAAGTACTGCCATCTACAACTAAAATAGGTAGCTGATTTTGCTACCTGTGGGTAATACCTGAATTTCTGAGTACTGCATTGACTATTTGACATGCTACTCAATTACAGATTGTGTACCTGATTATCTAAAAAATTGGTAATTTCCGGTACCTATTTTTTAAATTTTCTGATTACCAATCAGTATATTGGGATGGAAAACGGAAAAATTGGGATGGTGGGGAAATGGGATCATAATTTGCAAAATTGGGACTGGAAGTCGCCATTCCAGGACAGAAAACAAAAAAATCGGTATCAGAAGTTGAAAAATTGGTACTGAAAGTACCAATTTTCCAGATATTCAGGTAGCCGATCTGTAATCGAGTAGCCCATTGAGTACCCAATGCAGTAATCAGGACCATAAGTCAACATTCTGGGACATTGAGTATTCAAACCAGGTCAAAATCGGGTACATATCAGTACCCGATGTCGTTGGGCCGATTCAGTATCAGAAATTCTACAGGTATAGCCATTTTCAAGGGTACTTTATTCAGCTCGACTGCTAACGTCTACAGAATACCAAAATACTGACCTGACAGGGATACAAAAGCAAAGAAATGAAGTAAGGAATTTTGCAAAGGTACTGAAGACAAATCTGAATATTTAGAGCTGACCTGGGTAGTGGAATCATTATTTATAAGTATTTTCAAGTAGTTTTAATGATATCTAGAACTAAAATAGGTACATGCCTATCCGTTTATCAGATATTTCATTTTGTTTATTTCTCTGTGGTTATTTGTGGTTTTTCAGTCATTTCATTATATTGGTGATACCATTTTCAGCAACTGGATATGTGCAATAGGGCTAATAGTGATGAAATGATGTAATCAAAATACCAAAATGAATAAACAAAACAACCAAACTGAAAAAAAACAACACCAGGAAAAACAAACCAGAAATGACTCAGAAGGATACCCTAAAATCCTAAATGGATATTATTACCTGAATTCCCATTTTCAGTTCAGATATCGTACTTTCAATGGGGTTTCCCATTTACGGGGACTACTCCTTTCAGTTCTCGTTGAGATGAATATGTGAATTGTCTTTGCAAATATAAAAGATCATATTTTGTTTTAGCCTCCCTAGTTGAGTTAGACGCATCCTTTCATACAGCTGATCCAACACCGAGTGAAGTCAGTTGTTTTTTTTCAACCTTCAATAGAACTTTTGATCAGATTCATAGCTGCTATAATTTCCCTTTTGTTATAATTCTTTCTTCTTCTGAGCTTGTGTTAGCACTTTCTGTGCACCAAGAAGAACTGACTTCAAGAAGTTTTGGTTCTTTAGTACAGACGGGTCAAAATTTAATATGAGTGTGGCAGTAAGTATACTGAAAATTGCTTTTCTTTGTGAACTTATGGTGGATATGAATGGAACCTCGGAGAATGGCAGCAGCGGGTACATTTGTGTGTGTGTGTATGTTATTATTCATATTCTACTAGAGAGTGTGGTTGCCGTTTTGGTCCCAAGTGACAGCAAAACAAAGTGGTTCGAATGATATCTTTGCTCATTATATTATATTACATTGGTCAATGGTCAGTGTATATATTTCTGACTGGCTACACTAGATGCCTGAGGAAGGGCCTTGTGTGGCCCAGAAGCTTGCTTAATTTCCACCAACAGTTGGCCCAATAAAAGATATCATTCGAACCCCTTTGTCTCTCTTTATATTTTACATCCTCTCTCAACTGTATATCTGATTATTATGATGATGATGATGACAGACAGACAGTTGAGAGAAGATATACCGTACTCCAGGGGTGGCCCAGGCTTATGGTGCAAGTGATCCACTTGATCTTGTCCCCTCCTCCCACCCGGAAGCAGCTGGGTGCTTTAAAACCCCGTGCCCAGTGGCTACGCCGCAGACCGTGACTGCGGGCCACGAGGCTAAGGTCCGTGGCCAAAGGGCGTGGCACTTTGGGGGCACAGGGGGTGGCAGGGGGTTATTATTGTTTTGTGGGCTTTTTGTACAGGGCTAGGGTGGCAGGGTGGGGGGTGTAGGAGGGGAGGTAAAAGGGGGGTGGACCCAGTGACTCCCCTTGGTGGCAGCAGGGGGAGTACTGGGAGGGTTGGTGGGGGGGTGGCTCGGTGTCCCTGTGACAGAGGGACGCCGAGGGG
>QEPC01003796.1:598210-637885 GCA_003113815.1 Sphenodon punctatus | reverse complement strand
TATCTATCTATCTATCTATCTATCTATCTATCTATCTATCTATGTGATGGGGGGAATCACAAACAACACAAGGAGGGGTACAAAACTGAAATGAAACTTAAATCAATCTAATAATCCCACTCTAAATGAAAAAACAGGGGAAGGGAAGGGAATCTGGGATGGAATATATGGGAGAGGGAAAGGATTCAATGGAGGGGGGAGGAAGGAAGATTGAACACAGGGAGGGGTAAAAACAAAAAATTACCACTAAATCTATCTAAGCTAAGCTAAATAAATGAATGAGAATATGGGGGTAGATGGGTTGGATGGGTGAAATGGGAGGAGGATTGCAATGGATTGGTCAGCTGGGAAATGCTGGGAGAGGGAGCCTTCTGAAATGTCTGCTGTTCAGGAACAGTGACAAGCTCAGAAGGTGTTGGGAAGGGGGGAGGCAGATAGTTTTGTTTCTTGCAAGCCTCTCCACCTCTGGTGCCTGGAAGTCTGCTCCTCAGCTGACTACTCCCCCTGTCACGTTTGACCTTCCAGTGACCCTTTTTTTGCCACCCGAACTCACCCGAACATGATCCGAACTGACCGAACTGTTCGGTCATTTCAACGTTCGGAATTGAGTTCGGTTCGGTCAGTTCATGTTCGGATTCGTGTTCGGATTCAGTAGTCTGAACAGGCCGAGTTCGGACCGAACCCCCGAACTGCGTTCGCCCATCCTTATTAACCACTTTGGGGATCAATATGGCAACCAGGCACTCTCTCAGTAAATACTGATTTCGGTGGAATATAGGAACTGCCTGCAGGGACATAAGGAAAGCAGTTAAAAGCATTGCTTTTTTTCTTCTGCATGTTTATTCCTGGAATCAGTTCCCTGATTGTTGTTTAAAGGCCTTCGGGATTTTTAGCAAAGACAATACTATCAGCGGCAAATTGGAAGTGATTGAGTTGCTCCCAATGGATTTGGGTTCCAATTTCATTCTTATGTAAGGTACTTCTCTCTGCAAGTTGTGAAGCATTCTGGAGTGCTTAGGGAGGCTTTAGCCTAATTTTCAGTCTCGCTCAAATGTTGCAAAATACAACCTCCTCCTCATCGAAATTGCTTTGGCTGGTGTAACCACAGAGCTCAGCGGGCATATTCTGTATTAAAATCATTTGAAAGGAAAATAAACATAAAAACCCAGGAGGAGAGGTAGCGAGAAAGACAAGTATGTGACAGATTCTCAACACATAATTTAACACACTTCCTGGAAGGTGCTCCAATATTACAATGAGATCTATGGCCGCTTTTAGATGAGCGGGTCACCGTTGCGCGACCCGCTTGCGCGATATTTTAAAATCCCGTTACGTGGGATTGCATGAGATGCCCGGCAGGGATCAAGAGCATGAAAGGCAATCGCGCATTCTTTACCAACCATTAATTAAATACCTCAATTGTGAGGTATTTAATTCACAGTCGGCAAAGAATGCACAACTGCCTTTCATGCTCTTGATCCCCACCGGGCGTTTCATGTAATCCTGCGTTGCGGGATTTTGAAATACCACGCAAGCAGGTCGCGCGACAGCGACCCGCTCATCTAAAAACGGCCTATATAAGAAAAAAATAGACCAGTGGTTCCCTAAGTTTGGGGGGTGTTGGATCACTGACAACCCTTACCATTTCTCCAGGATAATAATGCACCTTCTGGAGTTGGCCCCAGCCCAATGCATGGTGTGACAGGGTGTTCTTCCACAGCCCCTGGGCACTGGCCAGTCTATGGGGAATCAGCTTTTGAATCCCTGCACACTCCAAGTACACAGCACTCCACTGCCCCAGTGTCCAATCAGGATCATATTTGTGTTCTGAGGGTGAGTTTGGTCCTGGCCTCCAGTCACCCCTACAGCCAGGCCTATGCAAGTAATGCAAAGTCCATCAGTTATGGGTACCAAAAAACCCCACCTTTGAGTTCTAGTGCTTTCTAGAGCCCAGAATCCATACAATTCAAGACAGGTCTCACCTGGAAACAATCATTTGTTTGTTCCTGCTGGCTTCTGGATGCCTCTGTTGATCTGCTGTGGTTCTGGGTGTCCTTCTGAGTACGAGTTCTTCACAGCAGACCTTCCTCATATGGTCGCATCAGGCCAACTGAGCTGCAAGGTTATGTAAGGCTTGTCCATGCTCAGTAAGGTCTGGTCTGAGCATGCCTATGGATTTAATTTATGAGGCCTGCCCAGGCTTCTAGTGAGCATTGCTCATGGAGTAATCCTCCCATCAGGTTGAAACCCCTGTACTCTGCCACACATAGTCTTTGCAGACTTGCTGCAGCTGTGGAATGTGGGTATCTTTGTTACTTTTTGGTGCTGTGGCTAACACATTTCCATAGGTTAATCCCTTAGCCCCACCCTCCCTTTGGCAATGGCCATAGAATTTGCAGGAACCAGGGCTGACACGTATCCACAGAGATTTCCACAGATACAGAATGGCCTGCGGAGATATGAAGCAACACATCAGCTGTGCTGAATTTTCACCAATCCATTTTGATTTGTGGGGTAGGGCGAAAGCTGAAGCCTACTCTGCCTCCCTGGTCAGCTGCATAGCACCATTTTGGGCATTTACAATTAACCAAAGACCTTTGGGGCATGCACAAAAGGTCTTTGGTTAACAAAATGGAACCACGTAGGGGGCCTCTTCAGCTCCTCCACCCTCATGCAACACTGTTTTGTGCATGTGCAATTAATCAAGAACATTTTGCGATGCACAATATACTCCTAGTGCATGAACAAAAGTTCTTTGAGGTGTCAGGGAGTTGGAGGTGGTGACCCAGATCTCCAACAGAATGTAGATCAGATTGGGGCTGCTACTCTTTCCACCAAACCTCAGTTGGAACAAGAGAATTCAGTGGGTAGAAAATCTGGTCAGATTTCTAGCAGAAACTGAAATTCACTTCATTGTAGCCAATGCCATGGCTAGCTAAGGTTAATTGTCCACAATTTGTGGACGTTCATGCCACCAATGGTAAGTAAACAATTTGGGAACTACTGAAAGAGAATTAAAAGTAGAACATTTTTCTCTCTTCAGCAGACAATGAAACCAAATAATGTGCAAGTAGGAAATTAGGAAAAGAGCAGAAAGACCACAGGGGAAAATTAAATAAACCAATAAACTTGCTGAACCAGATCTTCTGTTGTTAGGGCTCTTCCAACAGCAGAAAGTTCCTGAAAAAACAAGGGTCATTTTTCTGTAGGGAAATGAGAGAACTTCAACAGGCTCCTCTCTCGACATTCTCCTCTTCCAGAAAAAGTCAAATTTTCTCACAGCTGATGTGTTGTCATGTATCCCATATAAAAAGCATATATTTTTTGACCCTCTGTGTTTCAATATGTTGAACATTAGACTAGGTCTTTGAATGGCTAATTTCTAATGAACTGTTTTTAGAATGTCTTTTTAGCTGTAATCTTGGAGAAAGAAACAATCAAGTCTGTCTCTTAAATAAATCAACATTTTCTGTTGACCAGTCTGAAGATATGTGACTCCCAAGCAGGGCAGGAAGAGGCCTTGTTTGTTTGGAGTTTACTCATTGTTAATCCTATCTTAGATAATAGACACCTGTTTTAGAATGCATCAACAGGCTTCTTACTATGTACTTTGAGAAAACCTTCCCTGTCAGCAGTTTTGACCTGATGTCATTTTTAGCTGACTTCCAAGCAAACTTCATTCTATAGGAAGGGAGAGGAGAAATGGATTTTTCAGAAACAGTTCCTTCTATGGAGCTTTTCTCATATCCATTTGGCAGAATGGGGCAAAGGACTGGGTAATCTGAATGTATATCCTATATGATGCATTCAGTCAACCATAGCAATAATACTTAGAGCATATGTAATATCTTATAGATGTTAAGATCTCTGAATTTGTTGTTCTTTGAACAAGAAATGTCTTTCTAAGTCATGTACTTTTAACTGACACTGTTTCTTTTGTGCTATGTCTTTATTTATTTATAAATATTTTTTAGCCACCCCCTCATGCCTACAGCATCTCGGGGCTGCTTACAACAATACAATAAAATTCATAAAACCAATATTTAAAAAGATGACTTCATCAATAAATGTAAAAACAATCCCCATATCCACCTCCCCCCCCACATCCCCCATACCCACAACTACCCAACCCTCCCCTCCTCCCCTCCAAAGACCTGAGTGAACAGCCAGGTCTGGCAGGCTCGACAAAACACCAGCAGACCTGGGGCCAGGCGCGCTTTCTCCAGGAGGGAGTTCCAGAGTCGCAGCCCAGCCACCAAGAATGCCCTCTCCATTGTAGCCCCCCGTCTCACCTGTGGGACCTCCAAGAAGGCGCCCCCAGTGGACCGAAGGGACCGCTCTGAGGCATGGAGGGTGAGGTGGTCCCTGAGGTCTGAGGGGCCCAGACCATGCAGGGCTTTATAGATCAATACCAACACCTTGAATCTGACTTGGTATGCTATAGGCAGCCAGTGCAGAGCACGGAACACTGGTGTTATGTGCTCCCATTTCGCTCTGCCATTATGCAATTAGTAAAGAAAACCACTATGGCTATATGGAGATTTTTTTGTGGTCGCGGGGGACGATTGGTGGCACCAGCTCTGCGAGTCTTTAGAGCTAAAGTCCTAGGGCAATTACTATATGCCTTCCCTATTTGGGGACTTTCTTACCTTACCTCCCTTGAACCTATCCAGAACAGGTTCCTCCGGATGATTACGGGGGCTCATAAAGGGACGCCGCAAGCAATCCTAAGGGCAGAAGTGGGCTGTTTGCCGCTCAAAGCAACTGCCCTGAAGGCCGTGGTTGGCTTCTGGGCAAAGGTTGTGCTTTTTCCCCCTCGGAAGGACTCACTTCTATCTTTGGTCCTAAGTAGCGGGCCAGGGACTGAGTGGTCGCGGGTGGTCGAACGGGAAGTTGGCCTTTTGGGGTTTTCCCCGGGGAGTCTGGCAAATTTGGGATACCAAGCAGCTAAAAATCTGCTATTTAGACGTATCCAAGACCAAACTCTCCAAGGAGAGGGGACCCTTGTTTCAGCACAAAAGGTTGCTCCCCTCTATTTAATTCCTAATTCCCCGTTGACAATATCCCACTACTATTTATTTGACTGGATGGAAGTCGAGGAGCGTAAGATCCTTTTCAGAATGAGAACAAATACCTTTCCGTCCATGGAACTGGAGGGGCGGCTTAAAGGGATCCCTTGGGAATTGCGCTTCTGCCCTTCATGCCATCTTGGGCTGGTGGACACCTTGGCCCATGTCCTCTTCCATTGCCCAGTTTTGGTAGAGCCTAGGAATAAATATCTGGGGAGATTTGGTACTCCACAAAGTTTAGGCACCAATAACCTCCAGAGTCTACTTTACCTAGCTGATGCTGCTCAATCTAAGCTAGTGGCCAAATTTGGATTGGCTGCTTACAGAATTCGACGCTCTTTCTTTAGTATGCGGCTTTAGTTAAGCAGTAATTTGGTTTGGGGTAACTCGCGATCCTAGAAGTGCGAGATTTCCTAGGTATTCTGGGAATTTATAGATGGTAAGATTTCGGATCTATTTTGATTACCCACGGAGTGCCTGCTGGACAGGTAGATTTATATTTATATTTATATTTTATATTTATCCCTTTTGGTATATTCTTTTATTTATGTGTTCTGTATTTGTTAAAGGGCTTGGCCCAAACAATAAACATTATTCATTCATATGTGCTCCCATTGCCCAGTCCCCATAAGGAGATGGGCCGCCGCATTCTGCACCAGCTGCAGCATTCGAACCAGAAACTAGGAAAGCCCCATGTAGAGCGCGTTGCAGTAGTCCAGCCGCGAGGTGATGAAGGCATGGATAAGGGTGGCCAGGTTGGGCCTGGAAATGTATGGGCACAGCCTCCGTACCAGATACATCTGGTGGAAGGTGGTCTTAGCCACCGTCTCGACCTGCCGATCCAGACGGAGACCCGAGTCCAACACCACCCCCAAACTCTGAACCTGCTGGGCAATAGGAGGATGGACCCCCCCCAAGGGGGGACAGAACCTCCCCCGCCCTACCCACCACCATCACCTCAGTCTTATTGGAATTTAGTTTCAGTCTCCTCTGCCTCATCCAATCTGCCATGGCCTCCAAACATTGGGAAAGCAATGAGACGTCAGGACATGGGTCAGTTGAAAACAAGAGGTACAGCGGAGTATCATCAGCATATTTGTGACACTGCACCCTGAACCCTCTCACGATCTCCCCCAGGGGCTGCATATACACATTAAACAATAATGGAGACAGGATCGAACCTTGTGGAATGCTGCAGGATAAGGCCCCTGGTGGCAGCAGAAGGCTTGGCTAAGGGTAGGGGGTGTGAGGGGGAGGAGGGAGGAGTAAGGGGGAGTGGGAGTGGGGAGGGGAGGGGTTTGAAAAGGGGAGGAATCTCCAGAGGAAGGGCAAGCAGCCAAGAGGTGGGGTCAGGATGGTGCAGACGGGAGGGGGGAGCGGCTATAGGGGTGGTTGTGGGGCACGCACGGTATGGTCCGAGGGGACAGGTGACTCACCCTCCCAGGGGACCACAGTACCTCGTAGAGGTTAGGAGAATTGCCTCCCCACTGGGGGTGAGGGAGAATCAGGGTCTAAGGTCCGCCTGTAAAGGGCTGCTGCTGCTGAATGCAAGGTCCATAGTGAATAAGGCCTCAGTGATCCGGGACTTGATCCTGAGTGGGGCTGCGGACCTTGCATGTATTACGGAGACCTGGCTGGACGAGGAGGCGGGACCAGTTTTTGCAGACCTCGTTCCGGCCGGGTATGCTGTGCAGCACCAACCCTGCACAGGAGGCCAGGCGGGGGGGGGGGGGGAGGTGTAGCTATTGTTTTTAGAGAGGGATGTCCAGTTAGGAGATATCTAGTCCGGGAGATTCCAGATATTGAAGCCTTCCATGTGGTGTTTGATTTGGCCGGGGGTAAGCTTGGGGTGCTGCTGGTATACTGGGCCCCTTCCTGTCCGGCAGCATCCCTTGCCACTCTAGCAGAGCTGACCTCAGAGGTGGTGCTGAGCTCCTCCAGGACTTTTGTCCTGGGGGACTTCATCACCCATGCTGACGCCGACCTTGTAAGAGTGGAACGTGAGTTCATGGCTGCCATGGCAACCATGGACTTGTCCCAAGTGGTTAACTTCCCGACCTATGTGGGGGGGCATATTCTCGACCTGATCTTCTGTTCTGGCCTTGAGGCGGGTGATTTGTTAGTGAGGGATGTGAGGATTATGCCCTTGTCATGGACCAGTCAGGCCAGTCTCTCAGCACACCTCCTCCAAAAGGGGAATGGACCAGTTAGGTTGGTTTGCCCTCCGAGGCTGATGGAACCGCAGAGGTTACAGGACGCTCTGAGGGAATTAAACTTAGACCCATATGGCCACTCTGTCAATGAGCTTGTCAGTAATTGGAACATCTGGCTGGAGGGGGATATTGACAGAGTGGCTCTGAGACGTCTTCTCCCTCTGTCTCGTCCCCACCGGGCCCCTTGGTTAACTGAGGGACTGCGGTGTATGAAACAGGTAGATAGGAGGCTAGAGCAACGCTGACGTCGGACTCACTCTGAATCTGACCGACTTCTCTGTAGGACCCATTTGCGGTCCTATGTTGAGGCTGTAGGACAGCAAAGAAGGAGCTCTTTGCTGCCCTTATAGTGTCTGCAAAGTCGCTTCCAGCAGAGCTGTTCCGGGTGGTGCGGGGACTGGTCAGTCCGACCTCCCTCTGCCTGGACGGGGACTTGTCCCAGGCCCACTGTTAGGAGTTTGCCACCTACTTCACAGACAAGATCACTCAGATCCAGAGTAACTTTGACACCATATTGGAAGCAGTAGTTGAGGAGCATGAGGTTATGGAGGCACCGTCTGGTCGATCTTTCTGGGATGAGTTTCAGGAAGTGACGCCAACTGATGCGGTAAATGTCCTGGGGTTTGTTAGGGCCACCAGTTGTGAATTAGACCCGTGCCCATCCTGGTTGATGAAAGCCTCTACGGAGACTTGGGGACGGTGCTGGTGAGGGTAGTGAACGCGTACCTTCGGCAAGGGAGGCTGTTGCCCAGTCTCAAGGAGACTGTGGTGCGCCCCCTGCTGAAGAAGCCATCCTTGGATGTGGATGCACTCGCCAGCTACCAACCTGTTTCTAATCTTCCCTTTTTAGGGAAGGTTATTGAATGGGCAGTGGCCCTGCAGCTCCAGGCGCATTTGGACAACTTCAGTTTCCTTGACCCTTTTCAATCTGGGTTTCACCCCGGCTATGGTACTGAGACAGCATTGGTGGTCTTGGTAGATGATTTCCACTAGGATATGGTCTCAGGATGTTTGACATTTCTGATCCTGCTAGATCTCTTGGCCACTTTTGACACTGTGGACCATGGACTGCTGTTGAGATGGTTGAGAGACCTGGGGGGTCTGGATGGGACTGTCCTTGGGTGGTTCTGCTCATTCCTCTCAGGGAGAAGTGCTGATGGTGCTGGGGGCTGAAACATCAAGCCCCCTGGTGGCAGGCCCCTGAACTTAAGTAAACTATTGCTTCATATTTTTATAATATTCTTGGGTCTCAAAGCCTCATTCATGAATGAATTGTCTTTACAATACTTTGCTGAGCTGGCTGGCTTATTAGCATAGTGTAAACTGAGTTTCCACATATTGGAAAAGAGTGCCCTATATCCAGACCAGATCATGTCAGGCCTGGACCATTAAGCGCAAATTCCTTTTGAGGAATCTGAGGCACAATGTGACAGTGTGGTGGTGGGAAAACTGCGGCAATACATTCTGATGCATATATAGACACAGACCAATGGGTTAAATATTTTTGGGGGAAATATACATCTGATTCGGAAGTACAGGAGTTCTTGAGAGATTCCCTGTCATTGGACAAAGACACACAGTCCTTGGAAAATACCTGATTACTGGGGAATAATTGGTCAGGATTATAGCAGAAATTAGGATAGGGAAGGTGGCAGACCCTGATCTGATTGCCTCAGAAGTTATTAAAGAATTTCAAGTTTGTTGGTCCCCTGTTTTGAAGGATGTAATACATAATGTGATAATGCATAATCAGTACCCAGAGAAATGGGAAGAGAACACTGTAGTCCCTATCTTCAAGAAGGGAGATAGGGTAGACCCAGACTGCTATCATCCCATCAGCCTGATTAGCATCCTTGCTCAAATATATGGCCGGCATTTCCTGGAGCATGCGGGGGATTGGATGGAAGGTAATGATATAATAAAAGAGGAACAGGCAGGTTTCAGATCCGGATATTCTTGCATGGATCACTGCTTTACTTTATACGTATCAAAATATATGAGTAAAAAGTTACAAATTCATGCAGCTTTTGTCGACCTCAAGGCTGCATTCAATATGGTGAATCAGGAACTCCTGTGGAAAAAACTTGATGATTTGAGTATGAACCCAGTGCTGTTAGGACTTATTAGGGAGTACTATGGGAACACTACTGCAAGAGTCAGATATCGTGCAGCTGGGGAGTTATCTTGCCTTTTTATAACTAATAAGGGTGTCAGGCAAGGATGTGTGCTGGCTCCAGTACTATTTAGCTTGTTTTTGAACAATTTGCAGAATTGGTTGGGGAAAAGGGCTTGTCATACCCCCAAACCTTTGGGCACCAGAATACCATGCCTTTTATACGCCGATGATGCAGTCCTGTTGTTATTTTCTAAGGTAGGACTGCAGATGCTATTGGTTGATTTTTCTTTATACTGCTCAAATAACTTGAAGTTAGTAATTAATACCCAGAAGACAAAGGATATGGTTTGGGGTCTAAGAAAAGGAAGAGATGGTTTCTCAATAACCAGACCCTGGAGGTTGTTGAAAGTTTCTGCTATCTGGGCCTTAACTTTACTAGCAAATTAAGATGGGTTTGTCATGCAAAGCATGTAGCTACAAAGTGGTGGAGGTGGCAGGGGGTATCTTGAGATTTTATAACAAATTTCAAAGGAAGTCATGGAGAGAAGCACTGTTAGTTGGGAAAATCAAAATTGAATGAATGCTGTTGTATGGGTCTGAGATTTGGGGACAGGAAGAGATGGCAGCTTCTATTATAGAAAAAAGTTGAAGTGCCTTTCTCAAACAATTGCTTGCAGTCCCTAAAAGTACTCCAGCTGAACTGCAATGGCAAGGTTGGAAACAGGCATATTGACTATAGGAACCATAGCAAATTTATGTCCAATACATTATTGGCTCAAAAATAGGAGCTATTCATCAAGGAGATTTCCGAAGCACGTATTATTAGATGTGACAGAGGGAATAAGATTTCCTTGGTTGGATGAACTACAAAGTAGGGATGTGTGAACGCGGTTCGGATGTTCAGAGTTCAGGCCAAACTCGGCCTGTTCGGATGACCGAACTGAACGTCCGAACCAAACGTTCAAACGGCCGGACAGTTCGGAAAAGTTCAGATGAGTTCAGATGAGTTCGGGGGTGGGAAAAATGTGTCTGGAAAGGGGAGGCAGCTGAGGAGCAGACTTCCTGGCACTAGGGGTGGAGACCAGGGGTGGTTTCAGGGTCAAATGATACCAGTACAAAAAAAAAATCGATTTCGGTATTGGTATCGAAAACGCTATTTTTGGATGTTCGGCTGATTTCGGCCAAACCGAACTCCACTGAACTGAACAACCGAAACCGAACTCGGGTTTTGAACCAAATGACCAAACATCTGAACCGCGTTCTGTTTGCACATCCCTACTACAAAGGTCTTTCTTTTATTCTGGATTAGGAGATAGATGGATGAGTGGTGACCCACTACCCCAGACAAATGATAAGTTTATAGACAACAGATTTATGGACATATATAGACATCAGAATATGGCTGCAATAAGAGCAGTCAGGTGTGCTCCTTTGTATCACTATATTAAGACCGATTGGAGCCAAGCTCGCTATCTGACTCAAATAGTGTATGCCTGACATAAAGATATTTTGACTAGACATGTGCACCAGGGACCCATGTTGTTTTTGTTTTTAGTTTTTGTTATTTAAATATGTTGTTTTCATTTTCATAAAGATCAAATTGTCATTTTTGTTTTGGCTTCAATGGAAAACACAATTTTGGCTGTAACTTTTTTATTTGTAATTATATTTGGCTACAACATGGAGTGCTTATACCTACAATGTACTGCATTATATATACTAAATTCTAAAATGATTGGATAAAGAAATCCAATTTTAAAAGCAGTTGCATTAATTTATTTTGCAAATATGTTCATATACATTCTTAGGTGTAACTTCTTTGCCTCACATTTAATGTATATGAGACTTGGCACATTTATACCCCTTCCCATATTTACTCTCTGTCAAATTTCAGAAGGATTGAATAAAGGGTCCTGGTGGTATAAGTAATTATCTTATAAATGTATGTCTGACTGTAACAACTTTTAGTCCAACCAGTGTACATGAAATGTGACAGTGATCTATATCACACTTTCCTGATCATCTCTGCCAATTATAAGAAATAGGTGATAAAGGATCCCAATTTTATATGCCTGCACAGCATATGCAGAGAAGGAGCCTATACCAGGGATTCTCTTACGTGTCACTGTGGTATAAGGTCTGTTTGTGATGCCAATTGGCCAGCATAAATGTCAACCAAATATCTTCATTCTGTGTTGTGACCATCCCAACATCTCACACACACCCCACACACTTGTTACTGTAAGCTCTAGGGCAGGGACCGTGTCTGTCTTATTCTCTGTGAAGTGCCAGGTACATCGCTGGTGCTATATAAATGCTTATCATCATCATCATCATCTGTTTTGGAAAGAGTCAATAAAGATTCTCTGATGTCCTCTGTCACAGTGCTGCAGGGTGATTGTGATGATAATTGACCAGCTTGGATGTGTAAACTATGCATCCTGCTTGATGGGATGCTATCCCCAAAGTCCCAGTTATGTCCCTTCTATGCCCGCTTCAGGGCTGCCCCCTATGCTCACCTCAAACTCACTACCGATTGCTCCTGTAAAGCTGGAAGCATGCTGTAATTGGCTAGTGAATGTGTATGTCAGTCTTTTGGGTTAATTCACATCCTCCCTCCTACAGCCTCTCTCCCCCTGCCATGCTATGTGCCTGCCTCTGACTGGCACTGCATGTGTTGCTATTTATCTGAATAATGGTCTTCAAGGGGACAACTTCAATTGCTTATAAAATTGGGTCCCTTTATCAAATCATCCTGTAGTTTGGCAGAGATGACAGGGAAGGTGTGGGGGAGAGTCCTGCTAAATATCTTCTAAGCAGGATGGAATATACAAATGTTACAGCTGGAAATGTATTTTCATGTTAATGTCTTATACCATCAGGACCCTCTATCAAATATTTCTACAATTGTCAGGAGTATTAATCATGTGGAGGGACATAGAAAACACAGGTTTAATGCAAATTGGATAGAAGTTTGAAAAGGTGTAGCTGTGAATGTGTACGGAGCTTTTCTTAAAATCACAATTTTAAATTGCTTCAAAAATTGGTTCCCTTTATCTAATCCTTTCAAAACATGGTACACATAGTGCCTTCCATTGGGGGTACAATCTTCCCAGGTTTCATCAGCACTGAATGAGAAATATAAAAGTTATAGCCAGAAATACGTTTTTCAGTTTTTCTCTTTATTTCAAAAACAAAATGACATTTTCATTTTTATTTTCATTATTGTTTGTCATTTTCATTATTGTAATAATGATAACAAAAATGACAATTTTTGTTATCATTATTGTAACAAAAAAAATGACATGCACACCCCTTGTTGACAAGAGTTGGATTCGATCAGTATGGGACAGCAGTACAGAAGGGTCCAAGACCCCATACAGTAGGCGGCTCTGCTCTTGCTCTCTCGGTGAAATTGAAGAAACTGTACATTTCTTGTGGATTTGCGCGAATTATAAGTCATGGCGGGGAAAGTTTTTAGACCCCCTTATTCAGGAGGTGAGTTGTTTTAATAACTTTGAAAAAACAATTTGGCTTTTCCAAAATATGTCTTTGAATGTATTAAATGCAATAGCACAATTTATGACTGCATCAGAGAAAGAGTGTAGAAGAATTGATGTATTAGAATGAGATCAGAGGTTAAGAGCTCGGCAACCTGGGTCCAAGCTGTAGCCGTCATCAAGCTCTGAGAAGAGCAAGGCACTCAGGAGCCAAGCTGTAGCTTCCAGCAAACTCTGAGAAGAGCAAGGCACTCAGGAGCCAAGCTGTAGCCACCAGCAAGCTCTGAGAAGAGCAAGGCACTCAGGGGCCAAGCTGTAGCCACCAGCAAGCTCTGAGAAGAGCGAGGCACTCAGGGGCCAAGCTGTAGCCACAAGAAAGCTCTGAGAAGAGCAAGGCACTCAGGTGCCAAGCTGTAGCCACAAGAAAGCTCTGAGAAGAACAAGGCACGCAGGAGCAAAGCTGTAGACACCAGCAAGCTCTGAGAAGAGCAAGGCACTCAGGGGCCAAGCTGTAGCTGTCAGCAAACCCCGAGAAGAGCGAGGCACTCGGGGGTTAAACTGTAGTCAGCAGTAAGCTCCAAGAAGAGCGAGGCATCTAGGAATAAGCTGCAACCACTAGAAGAGCAACACTCTCAGGGGCAAGGTCCTAGTCACCAATAAGTTCCTCAGAGGATCAGGCAATGTTTTTATAGGTAATTAAGACAATATGGGAGAAATATTCATTAAAATTCAATTTCATATGGTGGTATTTTTATGTTTTTACTGTAACAATTTGATTGTATTTAAAGATTTTTTGGCTACACGCCGTAAATAAACCTACTCCTACTCCACAACTGATGTATTGAAGAGTAGTTTCAGAATGTTACAATGGAAAGTTTGCTGAGAGCACGTTTAATCACAGACTGTTTCACTTGCCTGGGTTTTTCGTCAATTGAGTCCCTCTGGGGACTGCTGACTATATGGAAAGCAATTTCATGTAAATTTGATAAAGACAAACTTTTTCACTGAGCACATTGCATTGATTTTTCTGAACAGAATTAATTGAGAATGTATTTCTTTCTCCTAGATTTGTCAGTAGAGACGATTGTTCTGGAGCAGTGATTATTATAGGTCAGGGGATTGTTATATAGCTTTTGCTAAGTCAATAGTTGAGGTTAACCTGATTTGAATGCATTGGGATGAAATCTTGACCCCACTGATGCTGAATTTGGTTGGACGATGATGTCATTCTTTGCAGCACTCAGGACCAAAAATGTATAGGTTGGAGTGTAAAGAATGCAATGAAAATGAGATAGATAGATAGATAGATAGATAGATAGATAGATAGATAGATAGATAGATAGATAGATAGATAGATAGATAGATAGTAGGGATGGGCAAACAGAACAGAGTTCAGAAATTTGGTTTGGTTCGGTTCGTTTGAAATTCGAGTTCGGAAATTCGGTTCGGTTCAGTTCGGTTTGAAATTCGAGTTCGGTTTGAAAGTTCGGTTCAGTCGACCGAACAGACTGAGTTCGTTCGAATTCCAAACTTCCAAACCAATTTCAGCCATTCAAAACCAGGTTTTTTGGTGTGTGTTGCTACTAGGGATGGGCGAACAGAACGGAGTTCGGAAGTTTGGTTCGGTTCGGTTTGAAATTCAAGTTCGGTTTGGAAGTTTGGTTCGATCAACTGAACAGACCGAGTTCGGTCCGAACTCCGGACTTCCGAACCATGTTTGCCCATCCCTAATGGATAGTGTATATGAGAGCTGGTACTGCCTAGTGCCCTCAAACTAGGGGGGAGGGGGAAGAGCTCCCTGATGGAGTGCAGAAGGTATTCTTGGGGTGGGAGTCTGGGTTGATGCGGTAGCAGCTGTTACCGTGCCGTGATTCCATTTCGCCATTTCAGAATTGCCCGTGCCACACCGCGGCTTTTCTGAGGACATTCCACTAATTCCGCCGACATTCTGCAAATTTCAGAATTGCGGAAAAATTGCGGAAACTGTCAGAAAATAGCTGTTCCGCTATTTTGTGGCGCTGGCGGAATGACGGAAGTAGCGAAAATGTCATGTTTCCACTATTTTTCAAAGCCTGTGGAAGTAGCGGAATTAAATTAGCAGAACTGCGGAAGTAGCGGAATTAAACTAGTGGAATGAAAGCCTCTGCCACACCGTACCACTAATTGCGGAAATGCTGTTTCTGGTGGAAATAGCTACCGCTGCGACATTCCACTACAGCCCTAGGTGGGACTGAGGCACAAGAAGAACCACATATGACAAACACCTAGCTCATCTCTGACTGAGCTAGGTGGAATCTCCACAATAATGGGGTGGCAAAGGCCCCCAGACACTGCTGGCTGCATTGCATCCATTTACTGAGAGGACGAGGGTGAGCAATTCTGTAACTTGCATGTAGGGCTGACAGATTAAGGTATCAGATGTTAGGGACACTATGGAGCAGAGGTGCTCTGAAACAAGGACATCCACCATGTTCCATGGAACTTTGTGGACTAAAATAAGGGTTATTAGGGAGGGGCGAATGCGGTTTGGAAGTTCGGAGTTCGGACCGAACTCAACCAGTTTGGTCGACCGAACAGAACTTCTGAACTGAACTCAATTTTTGAACCAAACCGAATCGAATTTCCGAACTCAGTTCTGTTTGCCCATTCCTATAAGATAATATTCCATTTAGTTCAATGGGGTTTGAATTTCCAAACTCTGTTCAGAAGTTTGGAGTTCGGACCAAACTCGAATAGTTCGGTCGACCGAACCGAACTTCCGAACTCGATTTTCAAACAGAACTGAACCGATTTCCTAACTTGGTTCTGTTCACCCATCCCTAAGAGTTACCTGTTATGTCCTGTTGACCAGCAGGACTCTATAATAAGGGGCACCTGCTATCCTCTGTGGCATAGTCGGGTTCTGAAATAATAAATAATGAATAATTTTATTTATATAACACCCGTTGCCTCTTGCTTCCCCCGACCAAATGGTGCTCAGGGCACTTCACAAAGAAAAAGAAAAATACAATAGCAAATCCTACCATTTACAATCCAGTTAAAAACGTTTTATAAGTGAAGGAGAAAGGGGTGGAGGGAATTCCCTTCAGGGGAACCAGCCTGGATCTTTTAAAAGACCACATTACACCGGTGCTCCAGCATCTGCACTAGTTTTCTGGGCACAAATCAAGGTGCTGGTTTTAAACTAGGAGGAGGAGGAGGAGGTTGCTGCCCCTGGACCTTTGGTGATGGTGGCCGGCTTCTTGGATGAGGAGCAAGCGGCAGGCACAGGACGTTCTGCCAGGTTTGTAAACTTTTTTTTTACTTTGAGGACAAGAAAGACTCTATCCATTAGAGAGAGCTCACTGGCGTGCGGGTGGGTGCATGGGTGGTGGGCATCAATCAGGCACAAACAGTGGGCATCAGCAAGTAGCAGCGGATGTCTGCCACAGAGAGAGAGGGTACTGTAGTGTGGGGGGCTGTTCCAGCAGTCAGGCATGAGCACGAGCAGCACCCCCACCTCAACATGTGCCAGGCTAGCAAGGGTCTCCGCTCTCCAGTTTCCATCCCATTCTCTACACACACCCAAATAAGGGCAGGATTTGCACGTGCCAGCCAGGGCCTTTCTAGTTGCAATCCCGAGCATCCCCTAGCACCCCAAGGAGGGCAGGATTTGCATGTGCCAGCCAGGGTCTTTCTAGTTGCAATTCCTAGCATCCCCTAGCACCCCAAGGAGGGCAGGATTTGCACGTGTCAGCCTGGGCCTTTCTAGTTACAATCCCTAGCATCCCCTATCACCCCACGGAGGGCAGGATTTGCACATGCCAGCCAGGGTCGTATCTCCTGTTGCCATCCCTAGCACCCCAAGGAGGGATGACTAGAGGCATCATCATAAATGCATGATATTACTTTGGTGTTCTTAATGTGTTCCTATTTCAGAGAGGAATTGGATTCCGGTCCCAGCACTGGTTCCAGACCAAGGAGGACCCCTAGGCGGAGAGCTGGGATGATATTGCTCATTGGTTAAATGTTACTCATACAATTGTAACAGTTACAAAAAATAACAGTTTTTTCTTGAAATGAGTATTAGGGATGGGCGAACGCGGTTCGGAAGTTCAGAGTTCAGACCGGACTCGAATAGTTCAGTTGACCAAACTGAACTTGCAAACCGAACTCGAATTCAAATGTTTGGTTCGGATACGTTTGGTGAGTTCAGAATTGAATTTCCATTTGTTTCAATGGAAAACACATTATCGACTGTAGCATTTTTGATTTTATGCTATGTGGATGAAAATTGGAGCACCTATACCTAGAGTAGACAGCATTACGTGGATCAAGTTTCAAAACAATTGGATAAAGGAATCCGATTTTAGAAGCAGTTGAATTATTGTATTTTGCAATATTCTACATATACATTCTTAGCTGTAACTTCTTTGTCTCACATATAATATAGGTAAAACTTGTCTGATTTATATCCCTTCCCATATTTATTATCTTTGCCAAATTTCAGAAGGATTGGAAAAAGGGGTTTGGTGGTATAAGCAATTAACATATAAATGTATGTCTGACTATAACATCTTTGTAGTTCAACCAGTAGACATGAAATTTTGCAGAGCTATATATTACACTTTCATGATTATCTCTGCCAAATATCAGAAAGATTTTATAAAGGATCCCAATTTTATATGCCTGTACAACATATGTAGAGAAGGGTCCTATGCCTGGGATTCTCTTATGTCACTGTGGTATAAGATCGGTTTGTGATGCGAATTGGCCAACAGAAATGTCAACCAAATATCCTCATTCTGTGCTGGGACCATCCCAAAATATCTCCCCCACTTGTTTCTGGGAAGTCAGAAGCATCTGTTTAGGAAAGAGTCAATAGAGATTCTCTTATGCCCTCTGTCTCAGTGCTGCAGGTTGTGATTGTGATGATAATTGGCCAGCCTGGATGTGTTTATGTCTCCTGACTTCTGGGATGCTATCTCAGAAGTTCCAGTTATGTTGCTCATGCCCGCTTCAGGGCCGCCCCCTATGCCCACCTCGAAGCCACTACCAATTGGTCCTGTAAAGCTAGAAGCTTGCAGTAATGTGTTTGGCCATTGAATGTGTCTGTCAGTCTTTGGGGTTGCTCCACATCCTTCCTCCTACAGTCTCTCTCCCCCTGCCATGCAGGGTGCCTGCCTCTGACTGGCACTGAATATGCTGATATTCATCTGAATAATGATCTTCACAGGGACAACATCAATTGCTTATATAATTGGGTCCCTTTATCAAAATCTCCTGTACATTTGCTGAAATGGCAGGAAAGGTATTTGATACATTCTTGTCAAATATCCTGTAAACAGAATGGAATATCAAAATGTTACAGCTGGAAATGTATTTTCAGGTTAATGTCTTATATCCTTGGGACCCTTTATTCAATCTTTCTGAAAATTGTCAAAGGTATTAAGCATATAGAGAAACATAATAATCACAAGTTTCATGAATATTGGATGCAAGATAAAGAAGTAGTGGCCATGAATGTGTATGGAGCATTTCTTAAAATAACAACATTCACTTGCTTCTGAAATTGGTTATCTTTATCTATTTGTTTCGAATTTTGGTATATATAGTGCACTTAATTGGCGATACAATCTCCCCAAATTTCATCAAAATTGAATAAGAAACAAAAATGTTATAGTCAGAAACATGTTTTTAAGTTTTTTCCCTTTATTTCAAAAACCAAATGTAATTTTCAGTTTTTGATTGCACCAAAGTAAATACCGAACTGAGCTCAATCGAACCCAATACATAATCCAAACTCAAAGTTCGACCTGAACCACCAAACGGCCAAACATCCAAACCTGGTTCTGTTTGCACATCCCTAATGAGTATGAGGGCTCATAGCACCATCGAAAGCTATTGCTGCGGGTTGCTTGTCCAGGAAAGTCCAATGACTTTGGCCTTCATCTGTGGGTGTTGTGGAAACCCATGATACAGGGTCCAGGGAAGTTGGGGGGTGATGGATACTCTGGTCTTTGCTAACATTCAGATAAGGCCGGATGTACGGAGAGAACAGTGAGGCCCATCCGCGGAAGCAGTCTACTCTATACACTTGTAGGGTGGCACATGCCCACAATGGGGTTCTATGTATACATGATGGAGTACAGACACCGCACAACACTGCCGCAGAGTTCAGCAGAACAGAAGAGTGGGAACCCTGGATGAGATATGAGAGTGGGATGCGAATGAGATTATGACTTTTCTGGATTTTTGTGCACTGCAAGAAGTAGGGCAGTCATTAATGGACGCTGGACCTTCCCTGCTATTTTTTCTCACCACAGCCCTGATGACAGGAAGACAGGATACCCACGGGGCCACCTGGGGTGCCTCAATCAGATGGTGGAGATTAGGGAAACAAATGACCTAGGGTACAGGGAATGTGAACCAACTGAAGGAGAGCTTGTTGGCCTATACAAGGATTGGACATTCAGAGAAGTGCAGAGGGCTCTCGCTTGTGGGGATGTTTTCTGCCCCAATTTTATGGTAATGCAGAAGATGACAGAGAGGGGGCATATTTGACTGGGTATCTTAAGCGAACCGAGGGGGATTTCCAACACCACAACGGGCGAGACCCCAATAAAACTATGTGTTGCTACCTGCCAATACATCGCTGTGAGCCATGGATGCGAGGAACTGAGTGGTGATAACATGCAAATGCTGATTGCTTTCAATTTCAATTTTTACTTTTGTTTCCCATTTTCACTAGGGGTGTACACCAGGGACCCATGTCGTTTTTTTGTTTTTGTTTTTTGTTATTAAAAACGGTCATTTTTGTTATGGTTAATAATGAAATTTCATTATTTGTTATCAGTGTCATTATCAGTATCGATTTCAGTATTGATTGGTATCGATATTGATTTCGGTATCCATTTTGAGTGATATTGAAGATTTTGTTTTTGGTATTGTTTCCATTGTGGGCTGCCACCAGTGCCAGAACTGCCAGCAGACACCTGCCCAGGACTTCTCAGAAGTTGAATTCCTTCCTCCCTTTCTCATTATAATGCAGTATTAATAAATGCACAATGACAATATGAAAAATTACTAATATGTATGTCTAATCTAAACCTTCACCTAATAATCTGCAATATATTCCTATCTAAGTGTTCTAAGTGTCTATCTATCTATCATATAATGGTAATATATATAACTTAAAAGTTTAGTATCTATCTATCTATCTATCTATCTATCTATCTATCTATCTATCTATCTATCTAGGGGGAGACAGACAGGGGTAGGGAAAAGGTAAAATAAAGGGTATAAGGAAAGATAAGGCATAACACTTAGGGCTAGGGAAGATTTTTAGTGCAAGCACTAGAGTTCTGGTAACGCAATCTGACACAGCAAGAGCTAACACAGAACAAGAGTTAAATAGCCTGGACCTGCAACATAAAGGGTTACAGTACCCTCCCCAGAGCCCCCATGATTGGTTCTGGGAGGCAGGAGCAATCACAGGGTGCCATTTAACTGCCTAGGACCTGCTTGCGCTGCTCATTGGCCAGTGTTTATATCCATCACCTTCCATCACATGCCTAGTTCAAGAGTTCAACACTGTTTCTCGCTCCGAGATGTCTGCTTCCTCCTCCCCGCTCCACATTTCCCTCCCCAAAACACCTGCCAGCCAATAACAAAATCAATAATAACTGTTGCTATCGTTATTGATTTAGTTATTATTTATCTTTGTTAACGTTATTGCAATAATGATAACAAAAACGAGAATGTAATTATCGTTATCAATAGAATAAATATAACGAAAATGAAGTGCACACCACTAATTTTCACTGTAGGTGCTCAATAAAATATGTAATTTGCTTGATAATCTCAGCACTCTATGCATAGAAAAGGTTATTTCCAGTTGCCAAGGGCTTGCAAGTATAAAACCAGGTATGAACTTCTGGGGTGGGTGGGGAGAGTAGACACTTGGCTGCGTCCCGGAGTCATAGCCCGGAAGAAAGAAACAGTTGGTGTCGCTTCCTTTTCTTATGGTCCGTGCAGCTGTGAGTCAACATAGGGGGCAGGATAGTGAAAAGTGGGTGGGTGTACAGAGCACGGTGGGGAAGAACACCTACCCATGTATTAGACTTGTCGCCAGCACTGTGCTTACCCAAAAAAGCATCTGGAATTCTGAACCAGAAGAAGAAGAGTGATGAGCGTTCATTTCAGATGCACAAAAAGGCCCCATTCAAATTCACTTCTAGAAAAAGCAGCAGCTGAGGAAGGCGGGCACGGAGCATTTTTTACTTTATGTGTAATTCCTGTTCTTCCATTCCCAAGAAATTTTCTGTCAGCAGCCTAATTAAGCAAATGTAGCAGTAGGCTGCACACAGTTACTGGTTGTATAAGGTACAGCTGACAAGGCGCTTCCCACAAGCCCTTCGTGAGTCCCTCGACCCCCACAGCACACTCTGTACGGCAGCTTAAAAACAATCAAATGATTAGTCAGCTTGGTTTTCTTAAGCTTCTCGTAAATAGAAAGTGGTTTTAATCAACAGGGAGATGCTCTGCGGTTGAGCTGTACGGCAGACCAAGTGGGAAGTTACAGCTTGCTTTTTGCTCCCCTCTGTTTATCTAGATGTCTACTCAATTGTACCTCACACATTTCATGGTCCCAGAATATTGCCTCTGCATCCTTTAAAATTCACAGCACCTCATGCCTCGTCTCCAAGTCAATAAAGGTAATAATCCCACTCCATTCAGACTAGGACTGAAATGAGATTTCACCAAAACATGAAATCTTGTCAAAATCCTGGTTTCCAATACTGTCTCAGTTGAATCAAGAACCTCACTGTTACTCAGTAATGTCTTGACCAACATTTCGTTTCTTGTTTTACCACTTCTGCTTACTGAGATCTCATTAACTTCTTTGCCGTTTCCCCCTTTGCTGTCCATTTCAAATTCCGAGAGGTAATACCAATGCAAAACCTCATTTCTTGCACTCCATTTCGCCTTTTACTTCCTTGTCACTCATTGACTGTTATACAGATTCCTTTACAAATCTACAATCCAGTTGCAGATTGGTCAAAGCAAAGAGAACAGTTAGAGCAACAATTCTGATTGGAGACAGTGGAGTGGAGATTATGGGGCACTGGACAGAGGTGAAGGATGGGTTATTTGCAACGTGATTGGCCCAGAAATGCTGAAACAACAAAACTGGAAGTAAAACGGCACCTTCAGCAATGCAGTAAGTGGAAAATGAATGGTATGCAGTAAACAGGTAAGATGAAATTTGGTAAATCAGGACAGTATCTCACAGCATTGCAAGAATCGAAAAATTGCATTTGGTATTGGGAAACGGTTGGGAAATAGATCTCAAGTCCCAATCTGGCAAAATTTCTTATGAGCAACAATTTAGCTTCTTGTCTCAGCTCACTGGCCCTTTTCAAATGGGCCACGGTGGGTGGGAGGATGGGTTTGCACCTGTGGTAAGTGGAGGTGGGTATGCGCCTGTTCCCATGGGCACACATCTATCTCCACACACGGAGCAACCATCATTGGAGCCTGCTTTGTCCTGCATGGATGATGGATGGGGGTGGGTGGAGATGGGGGGAGCACGGGAGCGCGCATGCACCCCCACCCACCACGGGCGCCATTCCTATGGGTGTCCCCACCCCCCATACCTGCTGCGGCATTAGCATGGGCACCCCCCACTGTGCACGTGTGCAGTTGGGGGGGGGGCTGTGTGAAAAGGCCTACAGTCAGCACCCCTCTGGAGCATTGTGTCCAATTTTGGGGCACCTCAAGAAAGACCTTGACAAACTGGAGTGACTTCAAAGGAGGGCAACAAAAGTGATAAAGGGGCTGGAAAGCCAGTCTTATGAGGAAAGGTTGAAGGAACTGGGAATGTTTAGCCTAGCAAAGGGAAGACTAAGGAGAGACATGATAGCCGTCTTCACATATCTAAAGAGGAGTCACCAAGAAGCCAACAGGGACTTGCTCTTCGGTGCGACAGAGGGCAGGACTAGAAATAAGAGGTTCAAATTACAAGAGAGTAGATTTCGGTTAGATATCAGGAAACATTTCCTAAGATTAAGAGTGGTGCGGCCACGGAACAAGTTGCCTAGGAAGATCACAGGCTTGCCTCCACTGGCGCTTTTCAAGAGGTGGTTAGACAGTCATCTGTCAGAGATGTTGCATAGTCACAGTCATTTTCCTGCATCCAAGCTGGGGATTGTGCTGCATGACCCTCAAAGGTCCTTTCCGGCTCTGGCACTGTATGATTCGGGTATGCAATTTGTTTTCGTGGTTTAAGTTACTAAAACAAATAAGGCTCTAGAAAATGAATGAACAAGCAAACCAATGTTATTTCTTATACATTCATTTTTTTGGAGCCCTATTTGTTTTAGTTTCATTCGTTTCCCCTGTAGCCTGCTTGCTAGTAGGCTGGAAAACAACTCAGAAAGGGGAGGGGGAGCAATCACAAGACAGTGAGCCTGATCCCAAGCCCTGCGGATTGCACGCTCAGCTGCGTGGATCTCTATTGTGCCCCACGGAAACTGCGTACATGCGCGGAAGGGGGATCCACAGGGCTTGGGACCAGGCTCATTATGTGTAACAGCGTGGGTCCCTCAGGATCAGACCCCCCCCCCAAGTAGCCAGGTCCACACCAGGAATTCATACCTCTAATCCGCTGCTGTGTTTCTCCACCATATAATACGTATTTAAAGTTCCGACAGAGCTCTCCGCTTGTATCAGTCCCCATGGGCTCCTGGCTCCCTCACCCAGAGCCCTGCTCCTCCTCACCCAAGCAATCCTTTCCCATGTCTCTTCAGTAAGAGCTTTCTCTTGCTTCTCAAGCCAGCCATCCCCACCCTGCAACTGAGCAAGTCAGAGGCTTTTAAGCTCCAGGCTGGTTTAGCCACACCCCAGTCAGCTGTGCCTCTGAAGCCCAGAGATTTGGCCTCTTAAACAGCCAGCATCGAACCGACCCTTTGCTCTGCCACAGCATGGCCCTTTTTACACAAATGGAGGTGGGTGGGGGGATGGGTGTTTAGCCATGGTGGGTACACCCACCTACACCCATTGTCACCCATGGAGCCTCTCTTCAGGAGGGCTCCAGGGGTGGAGGTGGGTGGTGATGGGTGTGCAGTGGGTGGAGTTGGGTGTTGCATGGGAGTGTGCACGCACCCCCCTCCATCCCTCTCAGTAGGGATGGGAATATCGGGATCGGATAAATCCGATACACCCAATAATCAGGTGTATTGGATTAACCTGATAATGCAATATTTACTGGTATCGGCATACCGGATTTTTAACATGGATCGCTTTACCGGGTTTTTTACATTGCGGCCATTGAAGTCAATAGCCACAATGTAAAAAAAACGGTAAAGCGGCCCATGTTAAAAATCCGGTATGCCGATACCAGTAAATCCGATACCAGGGAGATCTGAAACTGGTAAATCCAGTATCCGGTATTCTCCCCAGTCTCCCACCCCTACTGCTCGGTGTTCACACAGGTGAACACCAAGTGGGCACCCAATCTACCCACCCACCACCGGCCGTATACACGGATGCCCCACCCCACCTGCACACCTGCCCGAACACTGAACCGGGGGGGGGGGGGGAGGCGTCCATGTAAAAATGGCCTATGTAACAAGACAGGAGACATGACTGACATCTCCACTGGCCAATTGACATCGCAAACACATCTAAGTGATCTCACCTCACTGTGGCACATGCAGAAGATCCCTTTGGGTAGGTCTTTTCTTCACATGCTCCTCCTCTGCCCTTCTGCTGGCTGCTGCTGCCTCTGCAAATCTGCGCAATGATTGTGTGTGTCTCTCATATTTTCTGCCACCCCCACCCCCCGGGTCATTCTCTACAAGTTCAAGTTCAACTTACTTGGGACAGCAAGCCTCATTCGCCAGTCCCTGCTGCTTCTCAGTGCCTGCCCACTGCCTGCCAGTGCCTGCCTGATGCTCCATCTTTTGTCCACCTGCTGCATGCCAGTCCTTGTCTGTTGTTCGGCCTCCTGGGGGCATTCTGTGCAACTTGAAACCTTGTCAGACTCGCAGCACAACTGTCTCCTCCTATGCTAGTGCCTATAGCTTCAGTGTCTGGCACCCGCGGCCTGACAATGTCTGCTCTGTCCTCTGCTCACCTGCTGCATGCCACTCCGTCTCTGATATTTCTACCAACATGGGGCAGTCTGTGCAAGTTTGGGGGATGGGAAAGTGTCTTAGAAGCAAAGAGAAACTTCTCTTTAAAGGCATGCAAGCCCTGTTCAATGGCTTCCATTGATTTCAATGGAAAACAGATGTGCAATGAAAACAAATGTTTTTTTAATTGAAAATTGAAAACAGTTTTTTAAAAGCAAAAATGAATGTAAAAACAAAAATGAATGTGGTACCTTCTGCACACCCATGCCTGATTCTGTGATACTGTGAGCTTGACTGCCATCTCAGGACATGTTCAGAGAGGACACTAGAACTCTACACTACGTAGTTGTTGGCCAGCTAATACATGGTAGTGTTGGAGCATTCTGACATTTTGAGGGGTTGTACTATGTACTAGCTACCAATCACTATTCCTAGAGAAGTGAAGGGGTAGCTACTACATGCAGGTGTTACATCTGAATAATATGTAAGGAGGAAAAAACTCCACACATTTTCCTCCCAGGCCATCCCACAATCCTCTGCTCAGGATCTCCCATGTGTCCATGTGGTGTGGAGATAAACAGGATGAATCTCTGATGGAACAAGTAATGCCATGACCGAAAATGTTTCTTCAGTGATGTGTTGCTGAATTGCTATAAACTCTGGTTATCGCAAGCAGCCGCATCATGTCTGAACACACTCGTGAGGGATAAGCTATTATATAGTAGGGTAACCACTTCCTCACATCTGTGCATAATCTTCCCTTCAAGGTTCACTTAAACACGAGTCATTTTATCTTCCAAAGGCAATGTAAGACCTTTCTGTTTGATCGGGCATTTTGCAGGTGGGATAGGGCTAGAATGATTTGCATTTGGGGATCTTACTTGGTTTTCTTTTTCTTTTTCTAATATATTAGGGATTACAGAACTTTATTTGGTTTTATCTGCCTGTTTTTGAATAAATAAAGAGACCAGATACAATTCCTGTTTATTCCACGGCCTAAAATGGAGTTACAGCAACAATGAATTTGACAATGAATTCATCTTTAATTAGTCCAGTTTTCAGGGCACTATGACAAATAGCTCTTTTAAAAACAGCTTTAATAATTTCACTCAATATAAACAGAGAAATGTAAGTATTCTTTATTAAAGCTATATTTTTATGGTTATCAGAGATTTCATGATGCCTTTGAAGTTTGACCAAAACATAATGTTTGCCCTGAACATTGCCATTCCTGAAAGAATTGTGTAAATACAATTCAACATTTTAGAAAGCCAATTTATATAAAGAACTTTCCCACTAACGGCAGGATCCAAATGTAAGAGTGTTTCCACTAGAGTTGAAATGGGTACCTGAAAAAAACTGGTATACCTGTTGAAATTATGGTACTCGACCAGGTAAGTTTGGGTAACCAATTCATGCTTGCCAGACTACCTGATTTACCAATTTACTGATTTTAGTGCCAATTTACAAACTTCCGGTAATGATCTACCAACTTCTGGTACTGAATTCCAGTTTCTGATTTTCTGTTACTGACATCGGTCGGTAAAATGGAAAATCAGTAAGTTGGTAATTGTAATACCTAGTATTTGGGGGTAATTAAATGCCTGACTTGGTACTTGGGTACCAATCAGGCACCCAACAAACTGCCTTAAATTGCAGATATTACCCACAGGTAGCAAATGTACTAACCATTTTAGCTCTAGTCCAGCCTTGCTGTGTCCAGATTCTTGGGGTTTTATATTGTACTTGTATGTTTAACTGTGAAATATCTTTTCTAGACTGTGAAATCTATATTTTTTGACTGTGATGGACTGTGAAATAAGCCATTTTTATGGTGAAAGAAGTATAGCTATGTTTACTATTGTCATGGCATGGTATGCCTCACTAATCCATTGTGAGAGTCCTATTAATTCTCCAACAGTATCTTTATATCAACTTTATTTCCTGAGGCACAAAGATGTTTCTTGCACTGCCTTGGTATTTCATTGATCATTAACTGTTCTACTACCATGTTTGACTGTGTCACTGATCCATTCCACACACTTTCTCTGTTTTCTTTAACACTTAGATGCTTATCTTCCTGCTTGTTTGCTCTCTGTGGTGACTCTACAGAAGCGCATAGAATTTTTCCCAGGAGTCTTGACAGAAGGCTGCCGAAAGACCACCGCACGTCCGAAGCATTGTTACCAAACTCAGCCAGGACAAAAAGAATAGGAGAATGTTCAGAGAATGGCATGCCGCATTGGCAAAAGAAATGGGAAGGCAAGAAAGGTCAACAAGATACCTGTGGCAACCATTGTTGCAAAAGGTTGTCAAAGCCAGCTCTGAACACATAAGTGCAAGGGTCAATGACATAGATTAGATATGGAAATATTTCATCTAGTGTAACATGGCTTGTCCTCTGGATTAGAGGAAGTAAATTTCCATCAGGAATATCTCCTAGATTGAACTGGAATACAATAACAATGTCGTGAGTTTATTCAAGGCCTTTGAGATGAATAGAAAGATTCCTTTGGACTTCGTTTGGTTTCTGATTTAGGCCCTTAGGGATGTTTGGCAAGCTTGGTGAGTCTCCCGGGCAAGCAGTCACAGGATCAGGGCCAAACAAATCCACCACTGACACCCTGGTTCACAGCCACAAGTGCTCATTTATTTACAGCTGGATAGTGCATAACCCCAGAAACAGCAAACATAAGAACAATAAAGCTTTCTACAATGAGGAGCCCCTCCCTGGGGAGGTGAGCCTGTTCCCTATGCTCCCAGTATCCTGGCAGCTCCCGGCCTCTGTTGACCCAGAGTGATGCAGTTAATGTATATTGGCTATAGTCTGGACATATTGGCTATAGTCTGGACATATAGGTCTTAAAGTATTTGGCATATACAGGATAACTTTCCCCTAGTAAACTTCTGAACTTCTCAGTAAATTTCCAGTAAACATGTTTTTGAGTATACAGAAAGGGAAGCAAAGGCAGACAGAAAATGAAACATTCCAGTTGGCTGTAAAATTAGGTTCAAAGTAACTCAGTAACAGGATATTTCTTGGGTGAAGGCACACAGGTTTGAATTCCCAATATTTTAGTCACAAAAGTCAAAAACACATTTATAATTTTATGCGTACGGAAGTAGTGCTTAAGCCCATTTTTGACATACTATTAGACAGTTATCTATATCTAAGTAATATGAATTCATTAATCAATTGGCTACCATCTCATCCTGAGCGTGACATCATTATCCCTATAAAATCCTATATAACCAAGGGAATATTGCCCTTGACTGCCACGAACCTCTCCCGTGGTTCTCCTTGGTCACCATAATCCACATGGTTATCTTCTCCTAGTCTTCTTGATCTTGTATGCCTAGGCAACTATGCTTGTTTTAAGTCTATCATTTTAAAATATTTGAAATCTATGATACTTTGTAAGTGATTTTAGTTCTTAAACTTAAAAGTAAGTAACTAAAGTAACTATTGTCTATAGGAATACACATATAAGACCTATTATTCTGTTCCATAATTGATACTTTTACTTGTGTTTCTTCAAATATCTTGAAATATATTTTCATTAGACGAATCATTATGTGTTATCTCCTTTTATTTGGTCATTTCAATCTCTCTGGGTATCTCTATAATGTTAGTGTTGATCCAGGATTGAACCTGTCCAGTTATCAATCAATTATCAATTAGGAAAAGGATCCAAAAAATAATTAACAATATTAGTAATAATAAAAACCTGGTTAACAATTGGCGTAGTCAGCAGGAGCGACTGGTGAGTGATTGGTGAATCATTGTTTTCGGACTTATGTTGTTTGCTTGTTATTTTAGATAAAAAGATACCTACTGGGGAAAATAAATAAGAGAAATAAGAAATAAATGAATAAAGAAATATAAATATACATTTGGAATCCTGACTTAAATCAGGAACGGGGAACTTTTTCTGTCCTGGGGGCCGCATTGAATATCAGTACAAGTTCCAAGGGCTACATAGAGGTTGGAGGTGGGGGTGTTTAATGGGTTTATTAAAGAAAAGGAGGGCCCAGATCATGGGCCATCTGTGCCGTGGATTTGCCCCCTACCCTTGTGTGCATACCCTCCTTTCTGCTATATTATCATGAGCTCAGTTTTTCAGTGCTTGGAGGTAGAGACTGGATCCAGGGACCAGATCCAGGCACTGGAAAACGGCCACATAAAAACTTGCCAAGGGCCGCATTTGGCCCCCGGGCCTGAGATTCCCCCACCTCTAGCTTAAATCAACCCTTTTGGTTGCCAGATGCAGCAACTTAATAGACGATAAAGGATTCTTTCCAGGGTAGGCCCAGGGAACAATGTCCAGGATAGGCGGGTCCCGGATAGTTTCTGGGTGCCAGTAATGAGGCATAGAGTGTCTAGATAATAATAATAATAATCTTAATCTTCCTAGAAACAGAGATCTTCTGCATAGAAGCAGAGACAGGGGAAAACAGAAGTTTGGGGCGTGCCCAGTCTTAATACATTGTGTTAATAAGTCGAAAGCAGAAAGTCATAGTGTTTGTCTGTGTTAGAGAGCAAATCAGTCTTTTCCAGCCTTATATTTAAGCTGTCTGCAGTTAAAAGCTGTTGGGCGAAACCAAAACAAAGTGAACCATGCTTTTTGCAATGGAAAGTGCAGTTAAGGGGTCTTAAGTCAGGAAATAAGCATTTCAACACCTTCTGGTTTGACCTCCCTGTCCACACCAGATCGAGGGCAGCCCTGCAGGCAGCAGGGGCTTGACTGAGCTTCCAGCTGCTTTACCTTCGAGCAAGCCCAAAGACAAGCTTGTAGGCTACATGCCCTCTAGCTAGGCTCAGGGATTAAGGGCTAAATGCTTCTGGTCACCTGACTTGCCCCAGCAAATCATGTGCCCAATTAGCATAAGTAGTCCAACCAATGCTACTCAAGCCCTTCCATTGAGCCACCAAGGCCAGTAAATCAGGGTCAGAGGTCTCCGTGAGAAGGTGCAACTAATGCCCCTCAGCCCATCCTACTACAGGCTGGTCCAACCAGGCCTATTCATAGTGCAGACTGTGCAACTCCCACAGGATGCCTTGCATTGTGGGGGCCCCTGGGGTCGCGACTACATGGGGATAGATGAAAAAAATGGAGTTTGAGAAGAATTGGGTAAAATACAGGTCCACAGGTCCACAAAGCTTTAATCAACAGGGAAGGCTTGAGGTGATATGGGAGGGAGCTCAGGAGTAAACTAGAAATAAAACATACCCTGCTGGCCCCTGAAGAGGGAGCCAGTCAGAGTGTGCTCCTCAAACATTCCTATGTTAGGTGCGGGCTCACAGCACCATTTTGTGCTGGGCCTCAACTTCCCAAGATCCAGCACTGATTCTCATGAATAGATACTTGGATAAAGTTGGGCCTTAAATTGTTTTTACTCCTGAATTATTCATAGGTCAACAGCATTAAACCAGAGTTATTCAGGAGCAGGAAGAAGTATGTACTCCTGAAAAACAAGGAGTACATACTTGCCTTCAGGTTTTACTTCAAAGTAATGCGTCCAGTGTTTGGGTAGCTCACACTGTGCAGTTTTACGTCATGATGACCATTCGTGGGAGATTTCTGTGGAACTGCCATGTTCTGGAGCTTAAGCGAGAACGGTTCTGACGTGGGTTAGTTACAACTTCACTGTAAGTAAATTGCAGTTAGGGTGGCCATACCTTATGAAAAATACATGGCACTGGCACCAATGTAGCCCTGCAACATGTAATTTTCATAAGCATCCTCTTTTAAAGCGGAGGTATGGCCACCTTAATCACGGTAGTTACTTTGGATTAACACTGTTCTTTAGAATACACACTTAGAGAAATGCTATGAAGGTGAAGTTTCAATGACTTGGGTGTTGTGCTTTGGGAAAGGGGTGTCCTAAAGATTTGTGTCTGTGGGCATCTTTAGACATAACAAACATCAGGTGTCAAAACCCCATAGCACATGTTTGGCCATTGTGTATAAGCACCATAACAATCCCAACACCAGTTTGGCCACCCGCTGAACACACGATGTGAACACCATTGCATTACAAGGACAATTTGTGCATTTCAGCTGAACACATGGCCAGTGTTGTGTCTAATGATATTGCATGGCATGTAAGCAGGTACAACACAGGGAATGAGGTGGCAGTGCTTGTGTGCTGAGATCGGGGTGTGATCAAAACATCGATTTGCCCCAAGATGGGCTGTGTTTCTAAGCAGCGCCACATGGTGAACACAGGGCCAAACCAGTGTTCATCATATCAAGGTCAAAACACACATTCAGACACCCATTGACATTATGTCTAAAGACACCCACAGTATAGAAATATTAGTGTCTGTTATGGTGCAAGGGTTTCTGTACCTGCAAGGAAGCCACTGAACTGAATCACAGAACCATAGAATTCAGGGCTTCAAAGTAGTACCGTGAATGGTTGATTAGTACCTGATTGCCCATCCTCCACTCTTTACTTAGACAGGGCTAAGTATACGCAAACCATTCCTCAAGACACAGTTGTTTAGATGAAACCTTTCATTGGAACAACAACCATTGGTGAGAGTATGCAATTTTCAAACCGTGTTTAATATCTGCATTTTCAAGTACCACATTGGGAACTCGATGGCTACCTGATTGCCAATCAGGTATACAGATATCTGAAAAACTGGTAATTTCCAGTTAAACTGAAAAACCAGGACCGGAAGGTGACATTCTGGGACATTCCAGGACATTTCTGGACACTGGGTACTCGAATCGGGTCCCAATCGGTACAGTTATTTTTGAGTTGATTTGAGTTGAATTCAACGGGTATACTCATTTTTGAGGGTACTCATTTCAGCTCTACCCAAGGCCCTTCCACAGGCATGTAATGAGTCAGAACGGAAGGGCTCTGGGTGGCCAGACAACCTACATACTAGAGCTGAGGGTGGGTACCTGAAAAACAGGTATACCGGCAAATTTCCGGTACCCAAATTGATCCGAAAACATTGAGTGCCAATTGGTACCAAAGTGTAACATGATTCCAGTACCCAATGTCTCAGAATGATAACTTCTGGTCCCAGAATGTCAACTTCCAGTACAAATTTTCCAACTTTTTTTCAATTTACCAACTTGCAACACGCATTTATCAGTTTTCTGTCCTTGAAAATTGACTTCTGGTCCTGGAAATATAACTTCCGGTCCTAATTTTTTTTCCTTTCCCGATTTTTTTTTGTTTTCCAACCCAATATACCGATTGGTATTAGGAAAATCAGTAATTGTAATTGGTTAAAATTGCCTTTTTTTGGTTATCTGGGCACCCAATCGGTAACTGTGTAACCTGTCAGGTACATGAAGTGGAAGCCAAAAATGTGGGTATTAAGTACACGTTTAAGCCCTGCATACTCTCATCAAGATAACTGATATGACTGTTATGTTATCCAGTTTTTTCATACCCACATCATTCTGATATCCCATGAGATTCTAGATTTCTATTTTATGTGGTGTGCATGTCTTTTTGTTATATTAATAATGAAAATGAAATTTGACATTTTCGTTGTTGCTATTGTAACAGCAAAAATGACAAAAAATAATAGCAAAATCAATAATAACAAAAGTTGCTATTGATTTTGTTATTGCCTAGCAACCTGGCAGGTGTTTTTTGGAGGGAAATGTGGTGAGGGGAGGAGGGAGCAGGCAGCATCTTGGAGCCAGAAACAGTGTTGAACTCTTGAACTGGGCCTGTGATGGAAAGGGAAGGACCTGATGGATGTAATTGCTGGCCAATGAGCAGCACAAGCAGATCCCAGGAAGTTGAATACCTCCTCCCTCCCAGAAGAACCAATCAGGGGAGTTCTTAGGGAGAGCACTGCAACCCTTTATACTGCAGGACCAAGCTGCTTGACTCTGGTTCTGTGTTAGCTATTGCTCTGTCAGGGTGCATTTGCAGAACCTGCTGGTACTTGCACTAAAAATCCTCCCATATATATCCCTACCTTTCCAATCCTTATTCCTTACCCTTACCTTTTACCTTTTTCCTTCCCCTATATATATTAGATGATAGATATAGAATAGAGATAGATTAGAGATAGTGGATATACCTCTCAGTTTTCCTTTTCCCTTCCTATGTCTGTCTCCCCTGTCCATATATTATATAGATATCGTAGGAATATAGGATAGGAATATTTTGTATTATACATAGGTTAGGTTTAACTTAGAGTCTGTATATGTATTATACATATACATATAAAATACAAAATACATATAATAAAATGTAGTATGTATTATATATGTGTATATATATATAATACATACACAGAATCTAAGCTAAACCTAACCTGTGTGTGTGTGTGTGTGTGTGTGTATATATATAATAAAACTAGATATTGTGTTTATACAAATACCAATAATGATACCAAAACCAAAATCTTTGTTTGAAATCAGTTCTAATACCGATAATGACAACGATAACGAAAAATGACATTTTGTTATTATCAAAAAAGAAAATGACACATTTTAATAATGACAATGAATCTGCATTTTTCAAGTTGAAAACAATAGGGATGTGTGAACAGAACCGAGTTCAGAAATTCGGTTTGGTTCGAAAATCGAGTTCGATTCAAAAGTTTGGTTCAGTTGACTGAAAAATAAAAAATGACACGGGGCCCAGGTATCCTATTTTCCTTAGCTTGCAGATGGGAAACATATTCACTGAAGGACTACGGTGTGTTAACAGGCAAGACAGTAGCTCACGAAGCCCACATCAGATGGGTGGCCACCTGCCCATCTATTAGGTGGTGGACAGTTGTTCTTCTGCACCTGAGACCTTCCTGCCCCGCAGCCCCCACTCATGGCACTGGCGTCTCTGAGAATGTGGAGCTGGGTGCATGCTGGCTAAGGTGCGTGAATGTGACCCCACGGGGCTTCCTCCTGTCTGTTAACATATGCGCCTCTTCCATTTGTGCACAGGGTCTGCCAGGACCATAGAGTCCTGAGCAGAATGTCTAGAGTGGTCTGGAGAGCAAGCGCTCCCTCGGCTCTTGCTCTCACAGGTGCTGTGCCTGTTTACTTTTGCGTTTAGAGAGTTCCAAAAAGGCACTTCCCAAAGTGAAAGTAAACAAGAAAACTGATGATAGCAAAATTGGAGGTGGCTTCCTGTACCATGAGGAGAGGAGGGGTGGGGGCAGAGCACAACACTTACATATCTGTCCTGTTTGTTGTGTGGAACCTGTGAGTGGCTGCTGTATGCAGGCTCCATGGAGGAACCCTGGGCTCCAGAGGGCTAATCTCTCATTTGTTTTTTCACTCTAAGTGGCAAATAGGAACTCTGTGGAGGAGGTACAAAATGAATCTGCATTTTTCAAGTTGAAAGCAATAGGGATGTGCGAACAGAACCGAGTTCGGAAATTTGGTTCAGTTAGAAAATCAAGTTCAGTTCGAAGGTTCGGTTTGGTCGTCTGAACTATTCAAGTTCGGTCGAATTCCGAACTTCCAAACCAAGTTTGTACATTCAAAACCGTTTTGGTTTTTTTTGGCCTTCCAAACTGGTTTGGATTTGACATAACAGTTCGGTCGAATTCGACTTTGGTTTCAAAGTTCGGTTCGGTTGACGGAACTATTCGAGTTCGGTTCAAACTCCAAACTTCTGAACTGCGTTCGCACAACCCTAGGAAACAAATGTCCTTACCACTGGACCATAGAGTTCCTTCCTTAAACATGTCTTTCTTCCTGGTGGCACTTTCATTGAGATCAGAGAAACATTGACATTTAATACCAACTGCTGATCTGGATTATTATTATTATTATTATTATTAATAACAAACATTTATATAGCGCCAGCAGTGTACCTGGCACTTTACAAAGTAATAAAATAGACACGGTCCCTGCCCCTAGGGCTTACAATCTGAGAGACAGGAGCTGGGGGAGAGACTTAGGAAGGGGAACAGAGGGAGAGACAAGGGGTCTAACATTCATGAAGATGCGAGGTCTCAAGTGCACGTACTTGGCTTGGTTACGATGAGAATGACAGCAGGCAGGTCCATGTTGCAAGGATAAGGGTAAACCGATCGTAGGTATAGGAATAGTGGCTCAGCAGGATAAAGAGTCAGACAGAGCAGAGCGAAAGAGGTGAGTTTTAAGGAGAGATTTGAAGGTATGAAGGGAGGGGGCAAGGCGGATGTGGACAGGGAGGGAGTTCCAGGCATGGGGGGCAGCAAGTGAGAAGGGACGAAGGCGCTTAGGGGAGCAGGGAAGGCGTGGAAGGGTGAGAGAAGGGACAGAGGAGGAGCGAAGTGCACGGGCTGGAGTATGGAGGGCGATAAGTGCAGAGAGGTAGGGGGGAGCAAGGTTGTGAAGAGCTTTATAGGTGAAGACTAGGAGCTTGTGCAGGATTCGTTCAGGAAGGGGAAGCCAGTGAAGCGAAGAGAGGAGGGGCTGCACATGGTCGAAGCGACTGGCGAGGTAGATGACCCTGGCAGCAGAGTTTTGGACAGAGATGAGGGGAGAAAGGTGAGACCGGGGAAGGCCAGTGAGAAGGAGGTTACAGTAATCGAGGCGAGAGATGACCAGAGCATGAACAAGAGTTTTGGCAGACGAGACAGAGAGAAAAGGGCGAATCTTAGCAATGTTATGGAGGGAGAAGCGACAGGATTTAGCAACAGAGTCAATGTAGGGTTTAAAAGAAAGGGCTGAGTCAAAGATGAAGCCTAGGCTACGGGCTTGGGGGACAGGCAGGATGGTGACTCCATCAATAGTTATTGACAGTGAGGAAGGAGAGGAAGGATGAGGGGGGAAGATAAGGAGTTCAGTTTTAGCCATGTTGAGTTTGAGTTGACGTTGAGACATCCAGGTAGAGATGTCAGAGAGACAGTTGATGAGACGAGCTTGAACAGAGGGAGAGAGAGAGGGAGTAGAGAGATAGAGTTGAGTGTCATCAGCATAGAGGTGGTATTGGAAGCCATGGGAGGCAATGAGTTTGCCTAAGGATGAGGTATAGATCGAGAAGAGGAGAGGGCCAAGAACAGAGCCTTGAGGAACACCAACTGAGAGGGGGAAGGAGGAGGAGGCGGAGTTGGAGAGAGACACATTAAAGGAGCGGTCAGAGAGGTAGGAGGAGAACCAGTTATGGACAGAGCCACAAAAGCCAAGGGAGTGAAGGGAATCCAGCAAGAGTGAGTGGTCAACAGTATCGAAGGCAGCAGAGAGATCAAGGAGGACAAGAATGGAATAGAGACGTTTAGATTTAGCCACCAGAAGATCGTTGGTGATCTTAGCGAGAGCAGTTTCAGTAGAATGAAGGGGGCGGAAGCCAGATTGGAGGGGGTCAAGGGAGGAGTTGGAGGATAGGAAGTCAAGGCAGCGGGAGTAGACAACACGTTCAAGCAGCTTGGAAGCAAAAGGAAGGAGTGAGACAGGACGATAGCTAGAAGGGTCAGAGGGGTCAAGAGTGGACTTTTTGAGAATAGGAGAGACTGTGGCATGTTTGAAGGCAGAAGGGAAAGAGCCAGTAGAGAGGGAGAGGTTGATGATGTGCAGGAAGGAAGGGGCGACAGTGGGAGTAATGGAGGTGAGGAGGCGGGAAGGAATGGGATCAAGGGGGCAAGTGGAAGGGTTGGAGGAGGAGAGCAGAGAGGAGATTTCCTTAAGGGAGGCAGGGGAGAAGGAGGACATGAGAGAAGGAGGGGGAGGAGGGAGAGGGGTGGGAGTGGGAAGAGAGGAGTGGGAAGCGATGTCGAGGCGGATCTTGTCTATCTTGGAGGTGAAGAAGGAGGCAAGATCCTGAGCAGAAAGGGAAGAAGGAGGGGGAGGACAGGGAGGCTTGAGGAGGGAGTCAAAGGTAGAGAACAGGCGGCGAGGGTCCCGAGAACAGGACTCAATGCGGGAGGCATAGTAGTGTTGTCTAGCAAGGGAGATAGCAGAAGTAAGGGTGGAGAGACAGAATTTGAAGTGAAGGAAGTCAGCGTGAGAATGGGATTTGCGCCAGAGTCGTTCAGCAGCACGAGTGCAAGAACGGAGGTGGCGGATACTAGGGGTGAGCCAAGGACGGGGGTTGTGGGAGAAGGCAGGGCGGGAAGAGAGAGGGGCATGGGAGTCAAGTGTGGAGGAGAGAGAGGCGTTGAGAGCAGAGACAGCGGAGTCAGGGGAGGAGGAAGAGAAGACTGTAGGAAGAAGGGGAGAGAGAGAGGAGGCAAAGTCCAGGGGATCAATAGCTTGAAGGTCACGGAAGGGGCGTAGAGAAGGGGAAGAGGAGGGGGGACAGTGGGAAATGTTGAAAGAGGCAAGGAAGTGGTCTGATATAGGATGAGGATCGAAGGAGAGATCAGCGACAGAGCAGTTTCTAGAGAGGACAAGATCAAGAGAATGGCCATTAGTATGGGTGGGGGAGTTGGTCCAAAGGTGGAGGTTGAAGGAGGAGGCTAGGGAGAGGAAGCGAGAGACTGAGGGCTGAGATGGGTCATCAACATGAATGTTGAAGTCACCAAGGATGAGAGTGGGGATATCAACAGAGAGGAAGAAAGTGAGCCAGGACTCAAAGTCAGAAAGAAAGGAGGAGAGAGGACCAGGGGGACGGTAGATGACAGCAACACGTAGATGGAGGGGGGAGTAGAGGCGTACGGAGTGAGCCTCAAAGGTATGGAAGGAGAGAGAGGGGGGAGGAGAAATTGGATGACTTCATATGTAACTGAAATGTAATGGGCCACTAGGTAATTTCACCCCTTTTGTTGAAGTGATTTTAAAGTTTCTTTTCCTTTGATTTATTTCCCCTCAGGAAGGTGAAAGGGCTAATGATAGGATCAAAGCCTCTTTACGCGGACAGACTGAAGATCATGCTGGGTACTTGTCAGATGATGCTGTCAACATCATTTAAAAATAAAAACCATAAGCCTTAATTAGAGACGATTCCTCCTGTTTCCCAAGTGACAACCCGATCTCATCTCTGGCAGAATGAAGAATGGAGCATTCTGGAAAAGTGGTATGAAAAATCCACTTGAAATCATAGCCTGCTCTTGGCAGACAGTTGCAAATCTTGGCGGTGGAGCTGAATTGAAACCGGCTTCACGTCTTAGGGTGAAATCAAATGAGAAAATAGCTTGCTGTAGTCTGGATTCAATCTGCAGCCCACACTCACATATAGCACATCCAGCGTAATCAACAGGCAGCCCCTGGGTGTATTTCATGCACTTACAGGAAGCCCCCACTGGTAGCACTGTTGAGAGAGAGGGGCAGGAAGCCACCACTGATGCTCTATGATTTTCACCAGGATCTCTATGAGCGCGATGCTGCACGCAACATAATTGATGGGATGTGGATACGTGTGTGCATATTAACCCTTATTTGCTCATATGGTGGGCACCAAGACACCACCATGAGAGTGGGCTGTGTGTCCAGTGAGGGGTGGCTATGTGGCTGGTGGCATAGGCAACTTATTTATTTATTTATTTGTATGCCACCCTCTCCTGCTAAAAGCATCATCGGGCGGCTAACAACATATCAAAACAATTTAAAATAGCAATACTATGATATAAAACACTTTTAAAACACAATATAAAAAACAACGTAACCCACCCCACCCACCCCCTCTCCCTCAGGAAAAGCACAGCAGAACACCCAGGTCTTATATTGTCTACGGAAAGAGGGGAGGTCGGTAATCAGGAAGATTGGGGTGGGCTGGTGTGGCATGTGCCCCCCATATTATCAGAAGCCCTATACAAGGTCTGTGCATTTTTTGGAGGCAATGTAAAACTCTTTTATTTGGTCAAGCAGGTGGAGTTTGAGTTTAAGGAGTTTTAAAATGGCTTTATTGTATTTCTATTGTTATTAAGGTGGCTTTCTAGATCAAAACAATTTCCACTGTGCTTGTGTCCTTTTCCAACCAAAATTGCTTTCCCTTCAGGGAAAGGGAGTCCCATATTTGTGGACCAACCCCTGAGAACATGTCCTTGAGTGTCCTTGCTATTTGGATTACATTCTTGTTTAAAAAATACATAACAAGCATTTATATGATGGCATGTACACAGAGATGAACAAAGAATATGCCGCACAAGTTGTAAATGGAAGTCCTTTGGGGCAAGGTCTTGATGCTCTGATTGTACATAAATTCGACAGGCCATTATGTAATTTTGCGTTCTGTTTGGTTTGAGAGGCATCTTTCCTTTGTTGTCTAAAAGCAAGTAATTAAGTTGTAACTGTTTGACATTTGGAGAAAGGCAGATGAAGCATGGCATTTCCAGCAGGAGGTTACACAAATATTAAAAATTGAAACTATAACAACCTTTTCAAGGGGAACATTGATTATTTTCATCTCTCTCCCTCAGTCCTTCAAAGGTATGTTAAGGTGCCTTTCTAGATCAAAAAGATTTTCACTCGTTTGTGTCCTTTTCCAACCAAAATTGCTCTCTGTGATGTTTCCGTGTTCTTATTAGAACAATATTAATTGGCCTCAATGGTAAGAAATTGCCTCCCTACCAAAAAATAAAGAGTGCCTGCAACTACCTTACATCAAGTTTGTGGTATTAGAGATGTGAACAAGGCACACGGTTCTGTTTATGTTTTCCAGAAGGGATGGTACAAATTTCTTCCGATAATATTTTTTATCATGCAGCGCTCATCCCCTCCAGGTGAGCAGGGCTCCACCCCCAGAAGCCCCCAGCAGCCATTGCAGCGCTCATCCCCTCCAGGTGAGCAGGGCTCCACCCCC
>QEPC01003796.1:567186-593930 GCA_003113815.1 Sphenodon punctatus | reverse complement strand
GTCTTCTCCCATGTCTCTCCCGCTGTCCCCTCTCCTTGTCTCCCCCTCCTTGTCTTTTAGATTGTAAGCCACAGGCAGGGACCGCATCTGATTGTATGTTCTGTACAGCGCCAGGTTGCAACTGGCGCTTTATAAATGTTTAATAATAATAATAATAATAATAATAATAATCATGTATTCACTAGTGTTTGAGATAAATAAGAAATGAATAGCCACGATTGAGAAAATTTGACTCTGCCATTTTATTGTGTTTTGTACCTTTGATTTGCCAAGTGATTATCTTTGTGACTTTCCTCCTTGCTTAGAAGCACTCTTCACTTTTTTTTTCCTTTGGCCATTGAGGACCCAAACAAAATTTGCCATTTGCCAAAATGAATATGCAGGAGATGGCTTAGCTCATGGGGACTGGTACTAGGCAATGGATCGTCCCTCCTTCACAGAAAATAACGTTTTCACTTTACTTGGCAAATCAGATAGGACTTAACTCTCCCCAGTATGAAAAACCTGCTGTATTAATACGGCACTGGGGTATAAAAGACCCCAATGAATTCACAGTTGAAAAAAATGAGATTGGTTTTAAAAAGAGTCCAGTTTAATGTAAAACTTTTAAATGTTATTAAGAATTATTGTTTGTGGTACATAAATTCAACACTACCACACAAAGGTATTTGGCATCAATACTACTCACAACAGGAGCAGTGACATCTTACAAGAACAGTGCTGGAGTGGAACTGACCCCCTATTTTTTTAATATAAGATGTACAGGAACTGGAAAGGTAATAATAATGGGGGTGGGAGGTGGAAATGACCCCATATAGCTAACTGGTGCACTTTTCCCGACACAAAACTGCAAGTAGGTATGATGAAAGGAACAATATGGAACGTTCATAATGCTATGGAAGTATTAACTGCCGTGTAAGCATAAAACCAAATGGAACTTGGTAAGTGTGAATTTTCACCTTGGGGCATAATTGACACCGATGCCCTTATAATGATTCTTGTCTGTACACACAAAAAATGACATTTATAAAAACAGACAAAATACTAAATTGTTGTCATTATCCTACTTTGAAAACAGTTACTAGAAAGAGCAGGTTCTATTTCAAGCATGTATTTATTTTTTAATATTTTTTTTTAAAGTAATCCTGGCCCTTTTCACATAAATGCTCTAACACTGATAAAATGGGTGTTACATTTTATTATACATGTTACAGGGTTGCAGGTGTGCTCTATGGGTGCCCTGAAACATGCATAATAAAACGTAACACCCATTTGATCAGTGTTAGAGTGTCTGTGTGAAAAGGGCCACTGTGTTCACAATATGTGGCCGATTTTAAATGGGTATGGTTGGGGGGTGAATACGTGCGCGCCATGTGGAATGCCCACAGATGTTCATTGAATTGGGGGGCGGGGGAGGAGGAATCAAACGGGCTGGGATGGGTGTGCACTGGCTGGGGGCTCCTGAGTCCTGCCCTGACACAGAGCATCCTGGATTGTTCCCCAATGCTCCGTGTGTGGGCATAAGTGGGTGGTGTGTAAGTCACGGGAGCGTGTACCTACCCACACTGTCTTCAGACAGGTGCTCGGGTGGGTGGGGAATGGGTGGACCTATGTGGGCACATCCCATTTAAAAATGGCCTGTGTTTGGAGCAAATATGACTCCAATACAGAGCTGCTTAACTAAGTCATACCAAATGGTTCATCTTAACCCAGTAATGTCACAACCTGACACAGCACAGGGTTTCAGTTCCAGCTCTCCTGCAGATGCCTCGCCCAGGTGCACTACCTGAGACCCTCCAGGATCCCCAGCAGGGGCCTCACCCAAGCATGCCCTCCAGGATCCCTGGCAAAGGCTTCACCCAGGCGTGCTACCTGAGACCCTCCAAGATCCCCAGCACGGGCCTCGCCCAGGCGTGCTACCTGAGACCCTCCAGGATCCCCGGCAAAGGCTTCACCCAGGCGTGCTACCTGAGACCCTCCAGGATCCCCGGCAAAGGCTTCGCCCAGGCGTGCTACCCGAGAGCCTGAATCGGAGATGCCAGGGATTGAACTTGGGACCTATATATGCACCTGAGCCACAACCCACCCCACTTACTCCTCCATTATTGCAAAATAGTTTGGATTAGAATTAAAAGAAAGGACTTTTCACCCCTGAACAGACTATTGGACCATCTAATCTCTGAGAGCATCTGACACCAGATGTTCTAGAGGAAGATGTAAAATTCCAGCCATGTGACTAATTATACCAGCAAGGATCAAATTAAAAGAGCTATCACTTCTCATGCTATGAGGAATACGCTGATCACAAGGAGGCCTTCTTCCTGATCCCAGCTGGTGATCAGTTAATACCCAGAAGCATGAAATTTGATAAACCGCCTTAATTTTATGCAAGCTTTTATAATCTTTCTTAGCATAATTATGAAATTCACAGACATCAGAACCTGTCAGAATGACTCAGAACATTCCCCACCCAACTTCATTTGTACATGATACTCCACAAAGCTTGAAAGCTTTCTTCATCTAAGGAAGAATTGCTTCATGATTAGAGAACTTGGTACTACCAGATTCTCTTTTATTCTATTTTATTAACCTTAAATAATTTTAATTAATTAAGATATTGAGAGGATGAGAAAACAGAGTAGGAAGACTTAGAGGAATTAGAAATCTAAGGATAATGAGATTGATCTTTAAGAAATAAAAGTGAATAGTTTCCAATGGTGGGGATGAAATCCAAAGCAAATTTCAATGGGGGGAGTCACCTGCCATGTAATGTTTTTTACTTAGTCCTATACGTACTGGAGAACAAGGTTAGGTGTATATTGACAATAGGACATGGTTGTGGTAAAGAGTTATGGGTACAGCTGAAACAAATCCATGGAAAAGCAGGCATACCCTCGAATTTCTGGTACCCAAATGGACTCAAAAATATTGGGTACCGATTGGTACCTGATTTCAACCCAGTTCAGTATCTGATGTCCTGGAATGTCCCAGAATGTCGACTTCCCATCCTGGAATGTTGACCTCCTGTCCCGATTTCTCTACTTTCAGTCCTGATTTTTTGATGTTCTGTCCCAATTTACTGATCAGTAATCGGATCATTGAAAAATCGGTACCAGAAATTACCAATTTTGGGGGGTAGTTCGGTACCAGATCACTAACTGAGTGGTCCATCAAGTACCTGACATGGTACTCGAAAATGTGGGTATGATTATTACCCATGGGTAGCAAATCGTCTACCTGCTTCAACTCTAGTCAGGGGTGCCAATTTTAGGGGGAAATAAAACAGGTTTTATTCTTTCCATCCTCGACAGGTTGTTTTTTTTACATACTCTATTTTTATTTGAAAAATAAATAAAATTTATTTAACTTAGTTAAAGAGGAAGGGGGAAACACACAAGGGAAATTAATAAGCTGCATCGATTGTATTTCCCCTTACACTAAAAGCACATTTCTTAGTAACCAAGATAACACAGGAAATCTTAAGATACTCACCCAAGCCCTCTGGGAATGTGTGGCAGCGAGGTTCATACCACGCCACCTCCAGGACCTATTTCGGAGCATTCGGGTTCCTCATTAATCATAGGTGTGGGCCACATGTTAATATTTTATTTTATTTAATTTCACCCTTTTACAGTCCCAACCAGGCTGTCCTCTTGAGCCTCACAGGGCTCCCCTCTTTATAACTAGAGCCTCGCAGGACTCTAAACAGCTCCACTTAACTGGGCTCTTTAGGGCTCCCAGCCCACCCCACAATACAGTATCCTTTAGTCCTCCTCTATCTCTGGACTTCAAGGCTCTTTTTCTCCCCTTGTAAGACTCCCTCCTCTGAGGGGTCTAGCGGGCGTCCCCGCACTCTCTACAGCCCTTCCGGGCATCAGTGTCCAAAGTCCTCGCCCCTAAGCAGGCAACAGGTGCGGACTGACCTTCACCATGCTCCCCTTAGGTGGTTTGTTTTATTTATTTATATTTACATTATATCCCGCCCCCTCCCATGAACAGATGGCTCGGGGCGGTTTACAAAATACATTTTAAAACCATAAAAACAATAAATACAATAAAAATATAAACAGAGAGGGAACCTAAAACCAATATAAATAAGGGTAAAAGAGTCGGACTAAAATACCCCCCTCGCCTCCCACCCTACCCACTCCCTTCCCCCAAATCCTGGGCAAACAGCCTGGCTTTACAGGCCCGGCGGAGGACAGCAGACTAGGGGCCAGGCGAACTTCTTCCAGGAGGGAGTTCCACAGCTGTGGTGTGGCTGCCGAGAACGCCCTCTCCATCGTGGCCCCCTGGTTAACACAGGGGGCCTCCAAGAAGGCACTCCTGACAGACTGCAACCATTGCCCTAGGGCCCAAGGAGGTGGTGACCTTTTCTTCTGTGCGGCTATGCAGCTACACACAGTTCCTGCCTTCACCCCCGTTCCTGGGCCCTTTTCTCAATAGCTCTCTGGCTCCCAGCTCCCCAGTCAGAATGCCCCTCTTCCTTGTTCTGTCCCATCAGTCGGCTCTATCCATGCCGACCTGCTTCTGGGCGCATGCCGTTCTCTCAGCGGTCTCAGCTGCCGCTTGTCTATTTCAGGTGGCGGGTTTAAAACCCCGCACTGCCTAGTGAGCCAACATGGCGTGACCCCCAGCGCGACAGGCCACACCATGCCGTGGAAGAAGGGCTGGCAGCCGACCAACACCACGGCGGCTTCTGACTGGTGCCGGTGCCCCCCCCCTGCACCTCGGCCACCCATGATCCCCCCAGCAGCAACCCTACCCAGGCCTGGTCCATGGGGTCCCCCTCCCACATGGGGCAACCGGACCTGCTTGCGGGGCCGCCCTTCCAGTCTGCACCCCCATGGGCCCACCCCCACTGACACCCCGACCCCTCCACCGGGCAGTGACACCCCCATCCCAAGACCATGCACCTCAGGACAAGCAACTGCTCAGGGTGGCTGTCCCACCCCCACAGTTAAGGCCACAGCACCCCGGGACCCCAGGGGTTTCCGGGTGCAACACCGGGGGGGGGGGAATGGGAATCCAGGAAACTGCATGAAGCTGGACCCTGGTAGGGAACTCATTGTTGAACCCACTCTGAGCACATGCACTACACAGGATGGGGAGCAACAGTCATTGCCAGAGGCATGTGTACCTGCTCGTTGCTGCAGTACTTGACTGGGCAGGTGCCGTGATACCATGGGTGGGCCGTCCCAGGGGGGCACCTTCAGGGAGTGCCCTACAACACATGCCATGCTCCTGTGTGGATTAGGAGGCTCCCTGGAAGCCTGAGGGGCACCCAACTGCCCCTGCACTGACAAGGGACAGAGGTGAGTGTACACAATGATCCCTTACCTCATTCCTGTTCCTCCAATCAGGGACTGACAGCGGAGGCTGGTGTGGAGGAGGCAGTGGAAGACAGGGAGGCTGGACTGGCCAGCCAGAGACTACTGTGGTCAGCTGTGGCCAGGGCACGCCGACCAGTGAGCCCCGGTGGTGCGGTCAAGAGGGGGAGAGGATGGCCCAGATGTTGACCCCTCCACCCCTTTCCATTGTACATTTCCCCTCCAATAAAGGTGTTGTACCTATACCTTGATGTCACTTCCTCTGTCCGGGGACATGGGGTGGTGGTGTTGTATGGTGTGCAGGGGGGCACCGCGCAGGTTGGGGGGCTCTGTGCACTCCCTGCCCAGCCGACGGGGCCAGAGGCTAGACCAGCGATGCCTCATGCAGTTGAGGTCACAGGAACAGATGTGCACTGAACCTGCTCATGCGAGCCGGCTTGTGTTGACCGGCAGGCCTGTGCAGGGTCTGCGCAACCTGCAGACAACAGCAAGGGGAGGGCGCTCGCTGCTGGGCAACCCACGGGACCCGTTCCCTGGATTGACTAGGCCACACATGGAATTGAGGGCCGGATGCAGGTAATGGGTAGGGCCCAGCTGTTCTGATGGGGGCCACATGCCTACAGACATGGGTGTGGGTTCGGTGCTGGCCAGCATTCGGCTGCCTGGGCAGCAATGCGGTGGCAGATGGCGCCCCTGTTTCCCTCAGAGCTGCGCGGGGCCACCCCTCCCTTGGCACATTGGTAGGGGGTACTGGTCCGGCCCTGACCACTGGTGCAGGGACACCACGGAGCCCAGCAGGGTGCATCATTGGACAGACGCTTGCCTTGTCCATCGCACGAGCACTGCCCTCCTGAGGTTTGATGCCCTCCGCTGCCGTGCCCCCAGGAGGATGGACCGGTGACCCTGCAGGCAGAGCAGGGTAATCTACTCGAGCAGCATGTGCAGCAGCAGGAGGCCCACGCCCAGGAGGTGCAGCAGCGCGGCCGTGGGCGGTGGGTCCTTGTTGCCTAGCAGCATGGTTCTGCTGCTTCCCACTCCCTGCCACACTCTGCTTGCATGTGCCGTGAGCGCTGTGCGCGCCACTGTCCAGCTTGTGCCCACGTCCCACTCTTCCCTGGTATCGTGGGAGCTCCTCCGTGTGCACCCAGCCTGGGATCGCCATTCTCTGTGTGCTTCACGGTCCCATCCTATAGCCCCTCCGCCCCATGCCTGACCAGCTGCAGCGTGTCCTTTATGTACTGTGTAGGCCGGTGGGGGCAGGGTAGTGGTTGGTGCTGTGCAGGGGGCATGCTGGGGTGGCAAGTGGATGCCGGGTTCAGCTGAGCATCCCTGCGAGCGGGCCAGCCACATGCCTGCTGGGGGGGATGGGACCGTGCACATCCCAGGGTACCTCTGCCTCCACAACCAAAATACAGTCCCCCCAGCCTGGGTCCACCTTTGCAAGCTGCCCCAGTGTGCATTGTGGATACAGTGCATGGCTCGGCTTCACGCCCTGGCGCACTGCCCGGCCGTGACCCCCTTTCTTATCTCGGCACCTGTGCTGCATCCCTTATGTCCTGTGCATGGGTTACGGCACCCTGTCCACAGTGGACCTGCCTATCTCTGGCATGCAAGGCTGCCTGTGGGTGAAGGTATCTGCTTGGTCTGTGCTTGTCCCAGTTGCAGCAGCCCTCCATCTCCTGCCTGTTGCTTCATCGGAGCGGGCCCCACTGCTGCCATGGCCAGTCATTCTGTGTGGACCTCATCCGGGGATGTCGGGGATGGTTGGTCTCCCTGTGCGGACATGCTGTTGGTGGCCCTATGGATGAGCCCCAACATGCAACTGTTGGTGGGCGACCCCCTGTCGGTGGGGAATGGCTTCCGGCTCCTGTTGCGGTACATGTGGATGATGGGTCACCAGGTCGGGGCCCCAGTGTGCCAGGCCCGTTCCCTCAACCTTGCCTTCACCCCCCTGTGCCAGCGTCCTTGGGGGCACCCGCCCGGCGTTGTCGTGATGTGGACTGCTGCAGAGGTAACGGCGGCTCGCCTGCTGATGGAGCTACTTGGGTATGGCCTCGCCTTGCTATCAGGGGGTCCCCCTGTTGCTGCCCTGTACACTGGCAGCCTCCTGCAAGCACACGGCATCCCGCGTGCACCCTCGGACATGGGAGCTGTTCTGTGGGACCCGGGCTTGCTGGCCCCCGATGTTGATGGGCTGCTCCGGGCCAGGGGCCCCTCTGCTGCAGAGCTCGCCGCCCTTCGATCGGTGAGGGAGCTTCCAGCTGTACGGGCTGTGGCCGCAGGTACGGATCTGCTCCTTCCACGTTACCTGGTGGATGATCATATGTGCTCCCGAGGCTTCCGAAGGGGCCTGTTTGCCTGGGAGGGTCTAGCGCCGGGGTCGCCGCCCCGGGAGCACTCACCGAACCATCCATGAGCAGCCCCTCGCCCCCATCTGCTCACTGACACCCCGATGCCCAGAACGGTGCATAGCCTCCCCCCCGCACTTTTGATCGGGCTGTGCACTGCCATCTGCATCGCTACTGACTGCCGCCTGGAGTCCCTGTACTCCAGTGCCTCCTCTGTGTGACCGCTGCCCCTTCTCACTGGGGCTGCCCAGGTGCCCTCACCTGCCCTTCGCGACAGTCCTGTGCCCTCCTGTTATGCCTCTCTTGCCCAGCCGTGGGTGCCCCTGCACCCCCCTGCTCTGACTCTCTGTGATTGGGGGCCCGCTTTTCCCCAGCACCAATAAAATGCTGTTATGTGATGTTCTGTCCTGCCTTGCCTCTGTTGCTGCTGTGACAGCTGGGTGCCCCTTCCCCTTTGGTGACCCTCCTGCCCCCATCCATGTGGTTTTGTGCAGGGGGTGTGCTTGGGATATAGTGGTGGTCTCCGGGCCTGTGGGGTGGGCGCCGGCTGTGAGGTGTGTGTTTCCCTGGCTGCTTCCCTGCTGGGTGCTGCTGCCTGGGGTTGCTCCTGGGTGGTATTGGCAGTTGGCGGTTGGCCAGGCACCCCCTGTACTCTCCTAGTGTGTTGGTGTGGCCCTGGCCCTCCCCTCCACTCCCCTCTTCTGTCGCCCCCTGTTGGTGTGGGCTGTCTGTGATGGTGGCAATGGATGGGCGATGGCACCATGGGTGCTGGGCAGCTGAGCGTGAGTTGGGGTTGATGTGGACCCGGCCTGCGGCCCGACCGATCGCCCTTCATGCAGGGGCTGGGGCGCTCCTTGGGGGGGGTGACTGTCAGTATGTGAGGTGTGCCCCATGTGCTGTTGCTGCCCCCGGCCCTCCCAGGGCCCATTGGTGCGGGCATTCCCCATTGCCCTGTCCCTTCTCTCCTGCAGCTACTGTAGTCATGCTGCTGGTGCTCCTGTGCCTGGGTGCTATAGTCCTGCAGCTGGAGTGGGAAGTGTAGGACATTCGGGCAGCAGAGCGGCTGTTTGATGGCATCCGTGAGTGTGCTGACTGTTTGCTGGACCCTGTGCCTGTGTCCCTCTGTGGGGGGTTCTGTTCCTTGTTTGCCCAGGGCCGACTCTGATGGCTGTCTCCTCTCCCTCTGTCCCATACAGTGCAAACCATGATCACTGAGCAGACCCAGGAGCAGGGAAAGTTGTTGGAGCTCCTCCTGCACGTCCTGGAGTGGTTGCACTGGCTGGACTGTGCGCAGGCCGAACGCTGATGCCAGGTGCGGGGTCGCAGGCCCTATTGATGGGGTGTTGTCCCGGGCCTGCCACTGTTGGCGCCACCCCCCCTTCTGTTGCCCCATCCCCCTCCCTGCCCTGTGGTTGTTGCCCCCTGTTGCTGGTTCCCTATTACATTAAGGACTTTTGTGTTCCTTCCCGGTGTGCCTGTGTTGTGCTGTGCTTTGACTTCTCCCCTTGTGCGGATGCCTCTGGGGGGATGTTGCCTGTGTTGTGTGGGTGCCTTCCCCCCTTGCTCCCATGTGTGCTTCTGTTTCCTGCAGTGTGTGTGCCACTCTGCTGTGTTTGTGTGTGTGTGGGGTGCCTGGTGCCGGGCTGTCTGGGCTCTGTGCCGGGACTGTGTAGAGCCGGCTCCTTTGTAGCGGCTGTCATCCCATCTCCCTCCCGTCCCACCCACGCGAGTCCTGGCAGCTGGGGGGGGCGAGGCCGTGTTGCACGGTTTCGTTTGCCCTCAGTTGCCCATGTTGTTCCATCGCTGTGCCTGGTGGGATTTCTCCGCTGTTCCTGGCCATCCATGTACTTGCACGGGTGTTTGACAGATGTTTCCTGGGATGGGTTTTTGGCCGCTGGGTGTTTGTGGGCCCCTCCCCTTTCCTTCCACGACCCCCCGCGGCGCTGTCCGTGTAAATGTCTCCCTGCTCGGCGCTGCCGGGTGCTCGCTAGGTGTGTTCACCCACCCGTCCACACCCATCGGCGCTGCTGCGCTGTCCATGTAAAAAAGGCCTTAGTTATAAGTAATGCTGTTAAACCAAAGTTTTAAAAACTTTTTCACTTCCTATTTATAATCTAGCATATTTCTTGTAAGTATCTTACTATACTAAACATTTGGAAAGCTCAATTTTCTATGTGAATGGCCATCCATTTTTATTCAATGGGAATAGAATATACATTTCCCTTAAGCCAAGCCATCCATTCAACTTGCACTGTGTCCCACTAGTCGAGCAAATCCAAACGGACATAGATAAATGGAATCTATTAATTTGGTGTTGGGTTTGCTAGTGGAACATTATTAAAATTGAATGTTCTTCCAAGTCTTAATTAACTTTTTCTGACTGTGCCTTCTTCTGGTCCCAAAATTTGGAAATAATTAAAGTAGTGTTATATTAAAATCTAAACTGACATAATCATACTGTAGCAGAACAGAGGCTAAATGGGACATTGGCCCTTTAAGGAGTCACATATTGGGCCTCAGGGGCACACCCAGTGGGCGTGGCTTAGCCAGCCCATGGGGGATAAAAGCCCCTGTGTGACTCAATATGGTGCAGCAGATGAGGAGGAGAGAAAGCAGGAGCTCTGAACTATAGTGAGAAACCAGGTGTGTACTGTTAATATGTTAATATGCCTTGCGAAGGAACTAAGGAACACCGTAAATAAATGGACACTGAGAAAGCTAATCCCAAAGAGTGGACCTTTATTCTGCGGGTCTGAACCAGAGGGGAACTAACCCCAGGAAGGCGTTCCTGTTACAGAGTGGTGGCAGCAGCTCATGGTAATTCCCCACAGAGCGTGTTCTCAAGAGGACTGTGCCAGAGCTGCTGCTACAAAATGGAGGAGAATTTGGCATCTATCACCCCAATTTTAAAGTGGGGTTATAGCACCAACGTGTAAGCTGAGGTGCCGAGGAGGATTGTGCCCTGCTGGAAAGTGGAGCCAGATCAGCGTTATGGCAGCGGGTTCTGATGTGTTAGCCTTGGAGAATAGTTCCACCAGTTCCAGAGTCAGCTGGAGGAGTTCCTGGAGTGGGAGTTGTGTTGGATTCAAGACCGGTTGTGGCAACAGGCGGTGAGGCAGATAAGCCAGATCGGGGGTCCAGCAGAGGAGAGGCTGCCCAGAAATCCTGCAACAGTAGGGATGGGCGAACAGAACGGAGTTCAGAAATTCAGTTCGGTTCAGTTCAGTTTGAAATTCGAGTTCGGTTCGGAAGTTCAGTTCGGTTGACCGAACAGACCGAGTTCTGTCGAATTCCAAACTTCCGAACCAAGTTTGGCCATTCAAAACCAGGTTTTTTTGTGTGTGTTGCCACTAGGGATGGGTGAACAGAACGGAGTTTGGAAATTCAGTTCGGTTCAGTTCAGTTTGAAATTCGAGTTCGGTTCGGAAGTTCAGTTCGGTCGACCGAACAGACCGAGTTCCGTCGAATTCCAAACTTCTGAACCAAGTTCGGCCATTCAAAACCAGATTTTTTTGTGTGTGTTGCCACTAGGGATGGGCGAACAGAACGGAGTTCGGAAATTTGGTTCGGTTCGGTTTGAAATTCGAGTTCAGTTCAGAAGTTCGGTTTGGTCAACCCAACAGACCGAGTTCGGTCCGAACTCCAAACTTCCGAACCGCATTCGCCCATCCCTATGCAACAGTGCCTCAAAGCGCCCAAGGATTCCAAGGGTATTGCAAGAGCCAAGGGAGGAATGCCACCCAAGGACTATGTTTCATTTGTGGACTCCGGGGACACTTTGCTAAAAACTGTAAGCACCGAGAGAGAAAGGGGGCTTGGCCTTTGGTTGGGAGAACATGGGGAAAACCAGGATGCTCCTGGAGGAATAGGGGCTGTGGGAAGATGGGGCACATGCAAAGAAATTGTGTGAAATATAAGAGAGGTAATGGGGAAAGTAATTGTTTGGGGAGAAAGTAAAAAGGTGAACTTCTCTCCCTAACAAGAAGGTGGCAGTGGAAACACCTGTTGATGGAGGTATAGTGCCCTGTAAACCCACAGAAGATAAGTTGGCAGAAGAGAGAGGTTCCTGGGCAAAACCCAGTATCTAATTCCAAACCTGTGGAGCTAAAGCTTATCAAGTTATGCTGGCATTGTAAAAGCCAGGTCATGAGCGCTGGTCATGCCCTATTTGGCTTGCTAGTGAAATAGGAAAACTGCCAAAAAACTGTAGGGATTAAGAGAGTGAAATCTTGGTGCTATAAAAATGTCCAAACTACTGGCATGGTTGCAGCTGTTTCAAGGAACCAGGGAGTTGAGCAGGCAGTGTAGACTGAGAGAATAATGTTAATTGGCCATGGTACCCAAACAGAACTAGCGGGAACTGAGCAGAAGGCTCAGTTAGGGTAATTGGGTATACACCTGTGGGAACAGAGCAAGAATACCAAACAGAAAGAAGCCAGTTACAAGAGTCTGAGAGCATTATGAAGAGAGATTTTAGCTGTCAGACCACTGGAGAGTTTGAGACAAAAGTCAGAAGCCTGCATACTAAAATTTGTGGCACACCGTTATCTTAAACCTAAGATAATGGTTAGAGAGACACAAGTACAGGCTGTAAGAGAGATGTGTGTAACTGGGTATCGGTGGGAACCTGGTTGGGAATAGAGGAATGTAGCTATGCAAACAATTTTGGCTGCAAGTACCCAGATGTAAACCCAGATCACTTCGAGTGGGGAAAGGGTTGGAAATAGAGGTTGGGGGGTACAAACAAGTTGTGCACTGGGGCCTATGAGCAGTTAAAAGAAAGAGCAGAGAAAACAGAGAAAGAATTGGATTTATTAAAGATCCAAAAGTAAAGAGCAGAAGTAGGTACCCTTAGAGCATCTTTGGAAAAACCAGGCACTGAGATAATGGAAAACCCTTTTGGAGGTTTTGGAGGTATGTGTAACTGCTGGGAACATGGTGGGACCTCAAGTTATCAGAAGTAGGGATCCCAAAAACAATAGGGATGTGCACCAGGGTTCCATGTCATTTTTCATTTTTCATTATCGTTTTCATTATTAAAATGTCACTTTTGGTTTTTTTAATAACAAAATGTCATTTTTCGTTACCATTGTCATTGGTATCGGTACCAATTTCAAACAAAGTTTTTGGTTTTGGTATAGTTATTGGTATTGGTATATACACAATATCTAGTTTTATTTATATTATATATAAAATATCACACACACACACACACACACACACACACACACACACACAACTAATATCTATATCTATATAGACGGGGGAGACAGACAGAGCAAGGGAAAAGGAAAACTCAGGGGTATATCCACTATCTCTAATCTATGTCTATTCTATATCTATCATCTCATATATGTATATCTAAACAATACTAGCTATATCTATCTCTATATATGTGTGTACAGGGAAAGACAGGCAGAGGAAGGAAAAAGGTAAAATGTAAGAGTAAGGAATAAGGATTGGAAATGTTAGGTGGTAGAGATATATATGGGAGGATTTTTAGTGCAAGCACCAGCAGATTCTGCAAATGCACCCTGACGGAGCAATAGCTAACACAGAACCAGAGTCAAGCAGCCCAGCCCTGCAGTATAAAGGGTTGCAGTGCCCTCTCCCAGAGCTCCCTCTATTGGTTCTGGGAGGCAGGAGGCGTTGAGCAATCACACGGTGCCATTCAACTGCCTGGGACCTGCTTATGATGCTCTTTGGTCAGTGATTACATCCATCAGGTCCTTCCCCTCCCATCACAGGCCCAGTTCAAGAATTCAACACTGTTTCTGGCTCAAATATGTCTGCTCCCTCCTCCTCTCGCCACATTTCCCTCCAAAAAACACCTGCTAGGCAATAACAAAATCAATAGCAACTTTAGTTATCGTTATTGATTTCATTAATTATTATTGTTGTCATTTTTGTTATTACAATAACAAAAGTTCTATTCTGTCCCCCCTCCTGTCCAACGTGTATGTGAAGCCGCTGAGTGAGGTCATGAGGGGGTTTTGGGTACAGTGTCATCAATATGCTAATGACACCCAGCTCTACCTCTCTTTTTCATCTGACCCAAACCCAGCAATCTCAGTGCTTACCCAGTGTCTGGTGGCTGTGGGGGACTGGATGCAGGTGAGCCAACTGAGGCTGAATCCTGACAAGATGGAGGTGATGCTGGTGGGTAAAGTGGTGGGAGTGGTGTCCCCCCTTATTGATGGGGTTTGCCCCCCACTGGTTTCCCAGGGTCGGAGTTTGGGAGTGCTCCTTGATCTGCAGCTCCATCTGGATGTCCAGGTGGGGGCTCTGGCTAGAGGGGCATTTCACCAATTATGTCTGGTGTGGCGGCCTAGGCCATGTATCTCAGACTCCAACCTAGCCACCATCATCCATGACTTTATTACCTCGAGATTGGACTATTGCAATGCACTCTATGTGGGGCTACCTTTGGGGATGGTTCGGAGATTACAGCTGGCGCAGAATGCAGCAACTCACCTTTGTAGAGGGGTGGGTTGCCATCAGCACATTACACCAGTGCTCTGTGCTCTGAACTGGTTGCCAATAGTCTTCTGGGCCAGATTTATTTGTTTATTTATTTACATTTTTTAGTCGCTCCTTCATGCCATGGCATCTCGGGGTGACTTACAAAAACAAAATATCAACAATAAAATTTTTTAAAAATAAAAACGATATCATTTAAAAATTCTATAAAACACATTTCCTTCCCCCCCCCCCACTACCCCATCCTCCCATCATCCCCTCCAAAGGCCTGGGTGAACAACCAGGTCTTACAGACTCAGCGAAAAGCTAACAGACCTGGGGCCAGGCAGGCTTCCTCCAGAAGGGAGTTCCAGAGTTACGGCATGGCCACCAAGAACGCCCTCTCCATTGTGGCACCCCATTTTACATGGGAGACCTCCAGGAAGGTGCCCAGAGCAGACCAAAGGAGTTGTCCTGGGGGGCAGAGTGCAAGGCAGTCCCTAAGGTATGAGGGACCCAGACCGTGTAGGGCTTTATAGGCCAACACCAACACCTTGAATCTGGCTTGGTACGCTATAGGCAGCCAGTACAGAGCGCAGAGCACGGGCGTAATGTGCTCCTGTTGACCCGTGTGTTGGGAGGAGACAGGGTGGAGCGTCTTCAATAGAAGGTTGGGTCAGCCTCCCAACCCTAGAGAGGGGGATTGAACAAAGCTTGCAGGCCTATGTTGAGGAATTGCCATCATGCTGTACTCTGACAATGGGATAGTGTGAAAAGAGCTAGAATGCTCTTAGGGGATGTAAAGAGATGAGGTACCCTTGGAGACTGCCCTAAAGAAGTTAAATAAAGCTAGAGAGCTCTTAAGGGATGACGGGGATGAGGTACCCCATGGCACTTCTCTAAGCAAAACTACCCTAAAGGAAGCAGAGAGTTCTAAATAAATTTAAGAGAGTGGAGGACTTGGAATTAATTGATAGGGATGAGGTACCCCTGGGTACTACCCTAAACAAATTAACTGGGAGCAGGGAGCTCTGGAAAGTGAGCTGGGAGCTTAAGTAGAAAAGACCCTGAGTTAAACTGCTTGAGTTAATATTAAGGTTAGCCAGCAAGCTAAGTTAAGGGAGTAGGTAAAATGAGAGGACCTGGGGATGCGGTCATCCAACTGAGTCCAGAGTGATATACATGTACAATTTGAAGTTATCCTCTGTTGTTATACGTTTTTGGGCCCATCCATTCAATAACCTTCCCTAAAAAGGGAAGGTTAGAAACAGGCTGATAACTGGCAAGGGAGTCAACATCAAGCAATGTTTTTTTGAGCAGGGGCAGCACAACCGCCTCCTTGACGCAGCTCGGCACCCTACCCTTCCAAAGGGCTAAGTCTCAGTCTGCTGGGGAAACCGAGGCACGGGGTGACAATAATTAATATATAAACTATTTGTTGCATATTAATATGTATTGGTGATGTGTGGCAGACTGGGAATGTGTGCTCTGTTCTTCTTAAGAAGACTAAGGGAGACTAAGTCAGTTCTATTTCCAATAGGCCTGTCTCCCAAAAGGGGGAGAGAGGTAGCAGAACAGAGGCTAAATGGGACATTGGCCCTATAATGGAGTGTCATGACATCACAGTTCTCCATAGGAACATGGCCATGTCAGAAAGGTGTTGGGGAAAGTTCCTATGGCCTACCCGATATCCAACATGGCCACTCCCTGCCATCCCCACTGTGGCAGGGCAGAGTCCATAAAGGCCATGGGCCCTTTAAGAAAGCTCAGCTAGCACCAGCTTGGGACAGTGCTGCTGGGGCTGAAATGTAGGTAGGACAGTGCCTGACTGACTGCAGCTGTGGGCTGGGTGGGGCAAGTCAGCCAGAGACAGACAAACCCCAACCAGGGCTCAGTCTAAAGGAGGCTGCTGTGAGAGCAGGTTGTGAGGGGAGCTCTGTCTCAAGGGTTTCCATTAAGAAGTAGTGCTGAAACTTGGATCGAGGTACTCGACTCGGTTTTCCAAGTTCCAATGTTTTGTGGAATGGCCCCTGAAACTTCAGAACTCAGAAAATCCTCGGCCGTGTACAGGAAAGGGGGCTGGTGCTAAACCCCTGCACCCTCTTCCCTGGACCCCACTGGCCAGGAAGAGAATAGGTCAGTGGGGACCAGGAAAGGGGGGACAGGGGTCTAGGAGAGGCTCAGGGGTGGGGTGCCAAGGGGGTAAAAACTTTGGATTTGGGGTAAAAACAACAAAACTTTCCTAATCTGGAGGAAGTCATTCATTGCCAGAATCCCTCCGGAGGGTGACTACTAGGATGGAAATTTCAGTTTTGGATAAAACCGAAAGTACCCGAAAATGGCCACTTCAGATTAATCTGAAATTTCAGTTCTTTTTCAGTTTCGGTACTATCAGATCTTTTGCACTGATTTTTGTACCGGATTTTTAACATTGTGGTTTGTCCCCCATTAAAAAAAAGCAATGTTAAGAATCTGGTACAACAATCAATGCAAACGATCCAATAGTACCGAAACCGAAAAAGAACCGAAATTCATGGGAACCGAAACAGAAATTGACTGAAACTGGATTTTGCCCAAAGTCCCATCCCTAGTGACTACCTACCCCCTCAGCCCCTGCTAGGCCTCCACTCGCTCTTTTCTGGCCCATTCCCTCCTCCCTTCCCAAACTCCCTCTGCCCCCCTCTTCAGATCCTGCACTCAGTCCCCGCTCTCAGCCTTTGCCCTCAGAAACTACTCGTGAGTATTCGCAGAGATTCCTCGGACCAGCCCAAGGACTCAAGACTGGTCCTCGGAACTCAGCGAATACTCATTAGTCGTTGTTTTTTTCTTTTACTACTTCATTCAGCCCTATTAATAAGCTGCCCTGAGCTGCGGAGATTCTGTTGACCTCAGGGAGACTGTGCCTGACCGAAGTAGAAGAAGGAAGTAGTCCTGTAAAACTGCTGAATTGAGAAGCTGAAAGGGAGGTAGGAGCAGGAGCTGAGCAGCCTAGGTGCGGCCACCAAGAATGCCCTATCCATTGTCGCGCCCCAAGCAACCGGGGGGACATCAAGGAGGGTGCTTCCAGCGGAACTCAAGGGCTGATCCAGATCACGGAGGGTGAGGCAGTCTTGCAGGTAGGTGGGGCCCAGGCCATTAAGGGATTTATAGATAAGAACCAACACCTTGAGTCAGGCCCAAAAGATTATGGGCAGGCACTGCAGAGCATGAAGCCCTGGTGTGATGTGCTCATGACTGCCCACCCCAGTAAGAAGGTGTACTTACTGGGGTGTACTTACTTCGGAGACTGAAGCACCAGCTTCGAACCATCACCAGGGGTAGCCCCATGTAGACCACATTGCAATAGTCCAATCTCGAGTTAATGGAAGCATGGATGATAGTGGCCAGATAGGAATCTGAGTACGGCTGAAACCATCACACCAGATGTGATTGGAGAAATGCACCTCTCTCCATAGCCCCCACCTGGAGATCCAGGCGGAGCTGCGGATCAAGGAGCACTTCCAGACTCCGGACCTGGGAAACCAGTGGGGGGAAAACCCCATCAATGAGGGGGGGACACTACACCCATCGCTTTACCCACCAGCATCACCTCCATCTTGTCAGAATTCAGCCTCAACAGGCTGCCCCTCATCCAGTCACTGTCACCCACAGCCGCCAGACACCGAGTAAGCACCGACACTGCCGAATCTGAGTCAGATGAAAAGGGGAGGTAGAGCTGGGTGTCATCAGCGTACTGATGGTACTGCACCCCATACCATCTCACGACCTCACCCAGCGGCTGCATATACACATTGAACAGGAGAGGTGAAAGAATAGAACCTTGCAGGACTCCACACATGAGGTCCCGGGGAACTGACTAACAGTCCCCAGGCACCACTGGCTGAGTTCTCCTGGTCAGGAAGGAGTGAGAACCATTCAAGAACGATCCTGCCCACCCCGGTCTGGTTCGGCAAGCAGGCCACCAACATCTCATGATCAATAGTATCTAACGCAGCTGACAGATCTAACAGAATCACCAGGGTCCAGTTCCCGGCGAAGGCCATCAACCAAAGCCACAAGCGCAGTCTCAGTGCCATAACCCAAATGAAAGCCAGACTGAGAAGGATCCAGAAAACCGACAAGGTCTAGATGCCACTGTAGCTGCTGAGCCACCACCCATTCAATAACCTTCCCTAAAAAGGGAAGGTTAGAAACAGGCTGATAACTGGCAAGGGAGTCAACATCAAGCGATTTTTTTTGAGCAGGGGCCGCACCACTGCCTCCTTGAGGCAGCTCGGCACCCTGCCCCTCCAAAGGGAGGCGTTGCCCACACCTGCCAGCAAAGACCCCAACATCGCCCTGCTGACCTTAACCAGCCAGGACGGGCATGGGTCAGGTTCACAAAAGGTGGCTCTAACAGCTTCCAGGATATCCCCTGCCTCGGTGGCTGACCCCCCCTGAAACTGATCTCAGAAAACCAGACAAGGTAGGGCTTCCACAACCTCTGGTTCTCCTAATGCCAAAAGCGCAGAGTCAAAGTCATGGTGAATCTGAGGAATTTTATCAGCGAAGTAGTTAACAAACATGTCACAGCAGGCAACTGATATTTCTTGTTCCAGGCTGAGGAAGGCCGAACCGACCAGCCCCCGCACCACCTGGAAAATCTCCACTGGACAAGACTTCACAGATGCTATCATGGAAGCAAAAAAAATCATTTTTTTGCTGCCCTGACAACCACGGCATAGGCTCATAAACTGTCAGTTTCAACATGAGACTGACGCCACCGTCGCTTTAATTGCAGCCCTTCCTGCTTCAGCTGTCGTAGGCCCTCTTTAAACTACAGGGGCCTATGATGCTAACACCTCGGGAGCAGACGCCTAGGAGCTGTCTAGTCGATGGCCACAGATAGCAAGGTGTTCCAAAAAACCATGAGGTCATCGTGTTGCCAGCCATCTGGGTCAAAGGGTAACTCCACAAGAGAATTCTGGAACCTCTTTAGTTCCATCAGTCTCCGGTGACAAAACAACTGAACTGGTTCCACACCCTTCCAAGGGCAGACATGTGACGAGAGGCAGGTCCAAAGGAGGTAATGATCTATCCATGACAAGGGCTCTGCTGCCACTTCCTCCCTGAACAGATCCCAGCCTCAAAGCCAGTTTAGAAAATCAGGTCCAAGGTATGTCCTCCATGTGTAGGACCGGTGAAAATGTGAGACAGATCCATGGTTGCCATGGTGGCCATGAACTCACGCTCTGCCCCTCCAAGACTGGTGTCAGCATGAATGTTGAGATCCCCCCAAGCCCAATGTCTTTGGGGGTCCAACACCACTTCCGACACCAGCTCTGTCAGAGTGTGTAGGGATGCCACTGTACAGTAGGTGCATGGTATACAAGTAGCATCCCTAATCTGTCTCCTGCCAAATAAATCACATGAAGGAGTCCCTCACAGCCCAATTCCAACTGCACTGGATACCTCCCTAAAAATAATGACTACATGGCCCACCCTCCCATCCCACCGGTGGCGGTTGATGCTGCATGAAATATCCAGCTGGAACAAGGCCCAAGGAGCTAATTTCCAGAACAGAGTGACTATTTGGGTCATAATCATGACAATACTCACCCAGGCAAGCCTGTCTCTGCCACAACCACAACCCCTGATTTTTCTGGATTAGCCATGGGTGCCCTTGTCTGATGACCAAGAAAACCTGAGAGTTCCCCTGGAGCCCAGCAACTCTGGATCAAAATTCAGAGGTGACAGTCCTATCCATTCTCTTCCTTCACTTCTCACTGGTTTTATGACAATGGGGTGAAAATTTGGCCCCAAGTGTTTCAGTGGGAGCCAGAAGGTACTGACCTAATTTGAAAATCAAACATCAGCTGACAGTTCCTGGGCATATAGAACACTGAACTATAGGAACATTTGTCTGACTGTTAAAACAGCTGTGGCAGCCCAGGAAACTACCATTAGTCCCCCTTCCCGCCAATGCTTTCATCACCTTGAGGCTAGATAACTGCAACGCGCTCTATGTGGGGCTTCCCTTGCTGACTGTTCAGAAGCTGCAGCTGGTACAGAATGCAGCAACGTGGCTCGTTTTGGGGGGAAATCGCCGCACATTACATCAATCCTCCGAAGTCTGCACTAGCTGCCTATAGCTTTCCAGGCACAACTTAAGGTGCTGTCTTGACCATTAAAGCCCTATGCAGTCCGGGTCCCATATATCTTGGCCCAACTTAGCTGCGGGATAGGGATGGACAAACAGAACAGAGTTCAGAAATTCGGTTCGGTTTGGTTTGAAATTCGAGTTCAGAAATTCGGTTCGGTTTAAAATTCGAGTTCGGTTCTGAAGTTCAGTTCGGTCGACCGAACAGACCAAGTTTGGTCAAATTCCAAACTTCCAAACCAAGTTCGGCCATTAAAAACCAGGTTTTATTGGTGTGTGTTGCCACTAGGGATGGGCGAACAGAACGGAGTTTGGAAATTCAGTTTGGTTCGGTTCAGTTTTAAATTCGAGTTCGGTTTGGAAGTTCGGTTTGGTCGACCGAACAGACCAAGTTCGGTCTGAACACTGAACTTCCGAACTGCGGTTTCCCATCCCTACTGCGGTATTGCCTCGCTCTCTGTGCTCTGGAGCAACCTCTGAGGTTGAATGGGAGTGCCGTTCTCAAGGTCCCCCAGGGAACCACTATGGAGAGGGCGTTCTCGGTGGCCACACCTAGGCTGTCAAACTCCCTCCCGGCAGAGGCTCGGGTGGCCCCAGATTTCCCTTTCTTCCACCGTATGTGTAAAACTTGTCTGTTCTGCCTGGCTTTTGGTGAGGGAGATGGGATGTAGAGTGGGGAGGGGGGATGGATTTTTCTAGTTTTTTGCCTTTTAATGTATTTTTTTGGTTTTATGCGTTTGATATGTTTTTAATGTTGTAAGCTGCCCCGGGCTGCTTGAAGCAGGAGGGGCGGGGTAGAAAATTGTTTTATAAATAAATAAATAATAAATATCCAAAAGACTGCCTATCCTACCATGTCCCACTGCGGCCCCTACGGTCGGACGAGGATGCCCTCTTGCAGGTTCCATGTGTTACCCTTGTCCATGGGGCAGGGGTGCGTAGAGGGGCATTCTCAGTTGCTGCCCCGGTTTCATGGAACTCCCTTCCTCCGGAGGTTCACTTGTACCCGAGCCTGTGGAATCGGTGTAAAACACTTTTCTTTGAAAAAGCATAATGCAGGTAGGGATAGGAGTTGGTTAGATTCTTGGGTAGGATTGTTGGGGAGGTTGGGAGTTTTTATTGTTTTAATTTTCTTGTCATGGTTTTATTCATTGTAAGCCACCCTCAGCCTCTGTGGGAAGGGCAGCATATAAATTTGGATGAATGAATGTTAGAAGAAGCTTGTTGAGCTTCTTACTTAACTGGTGGTTTTACTTGTGTCAGAAAGCAGAGTGTGGTGCGGGGAGCTACCAAGGGCTTGATTCAGTTGCAACGGGAAAAGGAGTCCTGTTGGCTTATGAAAACATCAGAGTCAACAACTTAGTTACAACTCTAACTGGGTTTAATGAGAGCTTAACAAACTGCGTGTAGAGCAGAAAGGCCTCCGAAAAACCTCATCTTCAATCCCTCCAGCACGATATAAGGCAATAAATTACATTCAAGCGATGGGCATAAACAAGAGCCAGGGCGACTGCTATCTTACAGGTTTATCATGGTCGTCCACAGTATCTTGTTTTTCTCAGAGTGCAGAATAAAAAAAAAATTAAATAAAAAGCATTATTGCATCTCTCCCTGGGTTTCTTGTCTCTTGGGACCTGAAGGGAACATTTTATTTGTTAAAAAACCAAGGGCACTGAAATGGGTTGTGTATTTTTTACAAAATATTTTTCCAGCTACCTTTTGATGAGTTTGCTTTGAATTCATCCAGGAACATGCTGCCACTTTCACTCTCTCTCCCCCTTGAAGTTTTCAATGAGTAATTCGACTCAGAACTAAATAAAAAAGCTTTTATGTTTTTACTGGTTGCTATAAAAATGTTTTTGAGTTCGTTTTGAATGGGTTCCAAGTAGCTCTGTGTCCATATGATTGACTTTGAGGAAGGAGTCAGAACTTTAGTGTCTGGTTGGGATGGATCAATGTTTTCCCTGGTGTAGCCTCACCAAGACCAGAGACAAATATTTAACTGGTGTAAAGTCAGCATAGTTCCACTGACTTCTATTGGCTACCTGAAAGTTTGTCCAGCAACACGAGCTTCTAGCCTCAGAGCTAAAAAAAAGCTGTGTCTACTAGCCCTGTAGAGTCATAGGTTTATGAACCTGTGGTTCATCTGGCACTACCACACCACTAGACTGGGCCAACATACTGTACTTTCTGTGCGACATGGAGGAGAGAGTTCTATCAATGTTAGAGCTGAAACTGGTAGTGAATTTATTATTCTTGGGGATTATTCTGAGTAACATCTGCAACAGAAATAGGCACTCTTATTCCCGATTTTTGGGTATCCCAAATCACCCTCCCCCCCAAAAAAAAAATCCAAAATAACAGAAACATATACCTGACAGATGGTTAGAGGATGCAACTTTATACACATAATGTCCACGGCACTCCCCCCCAAAGTAAAACCAATTCAAAATAACTGAAACAGATATCTGGCTGATGGTTAGAAGACTCAACCTTGTACATCTTGATGCTGATGCACCTGCCAGTTATCAGCCGGTCTCTAACCTTCCCTTTTTAGGGAAAGTTATTGAAGGGGCTGTAGCATGACAGCTCCAAGAACACCTGGACCGCACCAGTTCCCTTGACCCCTCTCAGTCCGGGTTTCGGCCTGGGTATGGTACGGAGACTGCATTGGTGGCTTGGTTGACGATCTCCGTCTGGCGTTGGACCAGGGTCGTCAGACCTTACTGGTCCTGCTAGACCTTTCGGCTGAGTTCGACACAGTCGATTATGAGGTGTTGGTGACTCGCCTGCGAGACCGTGCCGGGATTGGCGGGATGGTCTTGGACTGGTTTAGTTCATTCCTGGCTGGGAGAACTCACGGGGTGGTCTTGGGGGAGTGTACGTCTTCCCCCCGGGACCTCACGTGTGGAGTCCCGCAGGGTGTCATTCTGTCCCCCCTCTTGTTTAACATCTATATGCAGCTGTTAGGGGAGATTGTGAGAGGGTTTCAGGGCATGCAGTGTTATCAGTATGCTGATGACACTCAGCTATACCTCTTTTTCCATCGACCCAGACCATGCAGTCTCTTTATTTTCCCAGTGCCTGTCGGTTGCAGGGGCTTGGATGGGTTGAGCCATCTGCAGCTGAATTCTGATAAGATGGAGGTGATGTTGGTGGATGAGGGCTTGGCGGGCCCGGGGGTGGTTGAATCTCCTCTTGTGTGGGGGTGTTTGCCCTCCCATGGTCTCTCAAGTGCAGAGTTTGGGTGTGCTCCTCGATTTGTGGCTCATCCTGGAATCTCAGGTTGTGGCCATGGTGGGCAGTACATTTCGGCAGTTACATCTTATCCGGTGGCTGCGCCCGTAACTCTCAGACTCTGACCTCGTCACTGTCATCCATGCCTTCATCACCTCGTGGCTGGATTACTGCAACACACTCTACGTGGGGCTGCCCAAGAAGCTGGTCTGGAGGCTGCAGCTGGTGCAGAATTCCGCGGCCCGTCTCCTTACTGGGGCGGGCCGCAGGGAGCACATGACACCTGTGCTCCGGGCTCTGCACTGGCTGCCTATAAAGCACCAGGCTAGGTTCAAGGTGCTGGTTTTGACCGTCAAAGCCGTTCACAGCCTGGACCCTGCCTATCTGCAGGATCACCTCACTCCCCATGTGCCTGTGCGACCCCTGAGATCATCCATGGGGGCCTTTTTGGTGGTTCCCCAGGTGAGACAGGTGGCCACTGATGTGAAATCTTTTTTGGTGGCTTCCCCTGTGCTGTGGAATTTGCTCCTGAAGGAAACTCGGTTGGCCCCCACCCTCCTGTTGTTTTGACATTTGTGTAAGACCTGGCTGTTCCACCAGGCGAGGGAAGTAGTGGCTCCCCTGATTGGAAGGGTTCACCCTTCTATAGCTCAGCAGGTCCGGAGTCTGGGGGTGATATTGGATGCGGAACTCCACCTGGAGTGGCAGGTGGAGGCAGTGGCAAAGGCTGCCTTCCGCCAGTTGTATCTGGTGTGGAGGCTGCGTCCGTACGTCTCCAGCCCGCACATGGCCTCCCTCATCCATGCCTTTGTCACCTCAAGACTGGACTACTGCAACGCGCTCTACGTGGGGCTTCCCTTGTTCCTGGTTTGGAGGCTGCAGCTAGTGCAGAATGCGGCAGCCCGTCTCCTTTCGGGGACGGGTCATGGGGAGCACATAACACCTGTGCTCCAGACTCTGCACTGGTTACCAATAGCATGCCGAGCCAGGTTCAAGGTTTTGGTGTTGATCTAAAAGGCCCTTCACGGTCTGGGGCCCTCATACCTCAGGGACCGCCTCGCCCTCCATGCCCCAGAGTGGCTCATTTGGTCGTCCGGGGGTGCCTTTTTGGAGGTCCCCACATTAAGCGGGGGGCCACAATGGAGAGGGCATCCTCGGTGGCCGGGCTGCGCCTTTGGAACTCCCCCCCCCGGAGGAAACTCACCTGGCCCCAAGCCTATTGACATTCTGGTAAAGTTGTAAAACCTGGCTGTTCACCCAGGCCTTTGGGGAGGGGGGGAGGGAGGGTTAGAGGGTTTTTATCTCCCTTGCCCTATTTATTGTTTTATTGAGTTCCCGGGCCATGTTTAATACTTTGAATATTGTATTTTGATATGTTGTAATGGTTTTTAGATATATTTTATATGTGATTGTGTTTTTTATTGTAAGCTGCCCCTAACTGTTTTAGGAGGGTCGGGGTAGAAATTTAGTAAATAATTAAAATAAATAAATAAATAAATCTGCCCAATTTCCTGTGGCTTTGGGGTGGGCTTATACACAGGCCAGCAGATCTGGAACTAGTACCCACAAAAACAGGTATACCAATTGAATTTCTGGTACCCTAATTGAAACAAATTTCAGATAATCTTTGGTACACATACCAGTTTTCAATTGGGTACCTGAAATATCAACAACAGGTATACTGAAATACTAACAACCAGTATATACCAAAATACCAGTTCTGTCCCAATTTCATTCTGGATTTTGGGAATTTGGGGGGTATCATTCCAGTTTTTCTGCTAATTTCGGGTGCATGAAAAACTGGTAACCCAATTTTGTGTTTTGGAGTACTCAAACAGTATTCAAGTACTGATTTGGATACCTGAAATGGTACCTGGAAATGCAAGTATTACCCACGGCCACGGGTACTAAATCAGGTACCTGTTTCAGCTCGACAGCAAATCAGGAAGCTGGGGAGGTGTGGCAGAAAACTTGACAGGGTCTGTGAGAAGGCCACAGGCAGGGTGTGTACAAACCAACACAGAAAGCCTGGAGGGGGAGCAACAAAGTCCAAGTCATGGTACTGGAATCGCAGAGCAGAGTCAACAGGTGGCCTAAGAAACCAGGGGCTGCTGGCTCAAGAGTGGGTCCTCAAAGGGTATCCTTAAATCTTTGTCTCCCAGAAGTATTGAGTAAACAACAGGTAATGGATCACTCCATAACTGACCTTTTTCTCATACTTCTGCTAAAGCTGGTAGTGGACCCTGTTGGAGAGAGAATCCTGGGATAGGTGGATTCAGTATGGCTGGTCTGGTGTCCTCAACACTGCATTCCCTTTTATGATTATTTCTGCTGTTTTTATTTAAACATTTTTCTCCTCTCCAACCCAGTAAAGTAGGATTTTTATTTACAAGACTTTAATAGTATTTATTGTGTCGATGTTCTTTGGAAAGGGCACATTCTCTCTCTGCAGGATGGATCTCACCAGTTGGCCAGATGCCATCTCTCTAATAGATAATGAAAAGAAGCCACCCTCTCATCCAGCTTTAACATTTGGCTTGAGTATGTCTTGAAGAATATTGCCAATTAATGCATCACCCTCCTCTTCTCCCTCCTGCTCTCTGACACATTTACTCTGTGTTGTACAAATAAGGACAGGAAATTGACCTCGAAAGACTTCTCTACCATGCAATAGGCAAAATTACATTTTTCTCCTGTGCAACATAATGAATTTCAAGTAAAACTCCAGTTCGAATTGTTGTTCACTGCCCCGAGCTGCCCTGTGGACAGGAGGGGCGGGATAAAAATGTTATATAAATAAATAAATAACAACGTGTGTGAGGCCTCATATTGACTGCTTGCTAAATTATTACATAGGTGATGTGTAGAAAGTACAGCTGAAATGGGTAGTTAATTTGGCACCCATGGGTAATAGCCACATTTTTAGTGCCATGTCAGATTTTTGATGGGATACCTGATCAGCAATCAGGGACTCGGATACTAGAACTGAAATGAGTACCTTCAGAAACAGGTCTACCTGTCGAATTTCTGCTACCCAAATCAAACCAAATATTTTGGTGACTTTTTGGTACCCGAACAGTTTTTTGATTCAGTACCCTAAGTATCGGCATACTGAAATACCAACTACTGGTTATAATGAAATACTGACATCCGGTATACCAAAATCCTGATTTCGTCCCAATTTCATCCTGGATTTCAGGATTTGGGGGGGGGGGGGGAAATTTGATAAAT
>QEPC01003796.1:514239-556451 GCA_003113815.1 Sphenodon punctatus | reverse complement strand
TGTCTCTCAGATTGTAAGCCCTAGGGGCAGGGACCGTGTCTATTTTATTACTTTGTAAAGTGCCAGGTACACTGCTGGCGCTATATAAATGTTTGTTAATAATAATAATAATAATAATAATAATAATAATAATTACTGATTTTCTATTTCCCTGACTGATTTTGGTAATGTGAAACCAGTAAATAGGTATGGGAGGTTGCTAAATCAGTATGGGAGGTCACTAAATCTGTAGAGACAATTACTAAATTAGTAGAGGAGGTAATTTAATCAGTGCAGGAGGTTGCTAAATCAGTACATCATGTAGCCTTTGGGGGCAAAAATAGGGTACCAATTAGTACCTGATTTTACCAGGTTGATCAGGTATAGGAGTGTGCAATTTTGTATTGTTTAATTAATTATGAAAACAACTGGAGACCCATTTCTTTTTGTAAATACGGTAATGAAAATGAATGAATAAGCAAATGAGATTTGTTTGATTTCATTCTTCTTTTTCATTTTAATGTTTTCATTTTATTTTATTGAAAATAATAATAATAAAAAATCACTGTACAGGCACAAAATGGCCACCAGGGCCGTTCTGAGCATGAGCAGTGATTTCTATTAAAAAAATGATTATTATTTTTAATAAAATAAAACAAAACAAAAATTGGAAATGGCAGAGTCCTTATGGAAAATCCCCCAAATGAAGTTTTTTTGGGAAAGGAAAACCAAAACGAATGAAACGTTTGGCCCTGAATCAAAGGGTTTTCAAGCATCATCTCTGGGTTTTGGGTTATGTTGATAGTTCTCAGGGTTATCCAATTATCACCTTAGATTTTACCTGTCTTTGCATGCACTGGAGGAGGGGATAGGGCACTACAGGACATTCGTCTGATCTGGTAGCCTATGGGAAGTTCTTGTTTTGGCTGTGGTGAGAGAGGGGACAGGAAAGTGAAATGTGCCGGTGGGGCAGGACTGCCTGTCACTTTTCCCCATTGCTGTGCTCCAGGCTTGGGTCCCCGTGCCCCATGAAGGGAGAGAGGAGCATAAAACAGTCCCCAATGGCTGGAGCTTCTTGAACTGCAGGCCAGTATTCTATACAGATGTCACAATTTCTAGTTTATTCATGCATTGAGGGCCCCCTCTTGAATTGTCACAGGCTAGGGGTGTCTAGAAGGCAACCCTGCCATTTTGTTTTCCTTTTCATTTACAAAAACCTCTTCATTTTTGAGGGGTTTCTGTAAACGATCCTACCGTTTTCGGGGTGGGTTTTTTCTTTTGTTGTTTTAATTGAAAATTAATTTTAAAAACAACACTGCGTATGCACAAAATGGTCACCAGGCCGTTCTGCGCATGCAATGCTGGCAGTGCCATTTTGGAAAAGGGTGCACATTTGCAGAACAGCCCCAGCGACCATTTTGCAAATGTATCTTTTAAAAGATATATTTTATTTGATATTTTTTTTTATCCTAAAACAAAAACGGATGAACGAAAATGATAATCGTTTGTTTATTCAACCATTTTCATAACATAATTGGGGGCCCATTCTTTTTCATAACTAATAGAAAACGTTACGGTCTTTTATATAGGCTGTCCACATTTGGGGCTCTTTGGACCTATATTTTACCACGGTGCTTCTCACACTCATGTTTTCCAATCAGATTTATTCATAGGCCCCCTACAAGGGGGGTGACACAATACAGGTGACGCTATTCTGGATCTGGCCCTGTGTAGTAGCATGATCACATGCGGCAGTAACCAAAACGTGAAGACGCAGACTTGAAACAGGTAGGTCATTTACTTCCTGCGGGTAACACCCACAATTTTGAGCACCCGATTACCTGAAAATAGCAGGTATCGTCATTGCCAAGTTACTGCTTTACTATGTACCAATTGGTAAATCAGTACGGTTATCCAGGATGGAAATTTGAGAAAACGTTATTGGTAGTCACAAAATCGGTACCAGAAGTCATAAAGTTGGTACTGGAAGTCAGAAATTCAGAATGTAATTTGGTAAATTAGGTAGCCCATCAAGCATGAATCAGGTGGGGATTATTTATTTATTTACTACATTAACTTATACCCCGCACCCTCCTGTCAATAGCAGCTCGGGGCAGCTAACAATATGGACATTTAAAATATAACCTGAGTGCTCGCATCCTCATGAATGTTACATCCCTTGTCTCTCCCTCTGTTCCCCCTTCCCTGTCTCCCCTCCCCCTGTCTTTAGATTGTAAGCTCTCGGGCAGGGACCGTGTCTATCTTATTTTTTGTAAAGCGCCAGGTACATTGCTGGCACTTTATAAATGCTAATAATAATAATAATAATAATAATAAACAAGTATAAAACAACACTATGAAATAGTGGGGCACCAAAAAAATAAAGAACCCCCCCTAACCCTCAGCCCCCACCCCTTACCGATCTCTCTCACTGAAAGCCTGGCAGAACAAACAGGTCTTACATTGTCTTTGAAAGGAGGAGAGGTCTGGGGTCACATGGACCTCTGCCAGGAGGGAGTTCCAAAGCCACCAAGAACGCCCTCTCCATAGTTGCCCCCCGAGATACTTAGGGTGCTTCAAGAAAGGCATGACCACAGGGGCCAATCCAGAGTCGAGGGAGTGAGGTGGTCCTGCAGCTAGGCACAGCCCAGGCCGTATCGGGCTTAATAGGTAAGCACCAACACACCTTGAATTAGGCCCAGAAGACTCTAGGCAGGCAGTGTAGAGAACGGAGCACTGGTATAATGTGTTTGCAGCAACCCATCCCTATAAGGAGACGAACTGCCGTATTCTACACTAGCTGCAGCCTCCGAACCATCGCCATGGGTTGCCCCGTGTAGAGCGCATTACAATAGTCCACTCATGAGGTGACTGAAACATGGTTGATAGTGGTTGAGTCAGAGTCCGAGACATATGGCTGAATCTGTTGCACCATAACTGGCGAAACGCTCTCCTCGCCACAGCCCCCACCTGGGCATCCAGGCGGAGTGGAGAGTCGAGGAGCACTCCTAGACTACAAACCTGAGGGACCAGTGGAGGGCGAACCCCATCAATGATGGGGGACTCCAACCCCACCACCCTCCCCATTAACATCACCCCCATCTTGCTGGGATTCAGCTTCAGATGGATCACCCTCATCCAGTCCCCCACAGCTGCCAAACACTGACTAAGTACCGAGACTGCTGAGCCTGGATCAGATGAAAAGGAGAGGTAGAGTTGGGTGTCATCAGCATATTGATGACACCGAACATCAAACCCTCTCACGACCTCATCGGGTGGCTGCATATACATGTTGAACAAGAGACGGGACCGAAAAGAACCTTGGGGGATTCCACACAAGAGGTCCCAGGGAGATGATGAACAGTTCCCCAAGCACCACTTGCTGAGTTCTCCCGGCCAGGAAGGAGAGGAACCATTCAAGAACAGTCCTTCTCATCCCAGTTTGATCCCACAAGTGAGTCAATAACATCTCATGGTCAACAGTATCAAAGGCCCTACTGCCTCTCATGCCACACTGCCTGCCTGCCCACCCATCCAAGTTGCAAAGCTCGAACCCTGCCTCAGTCTGCCTGACTGCCGCTCATGCCACGCCACCTGACTGCCTGCCCCGGCAACCAATGTCTGCTGCTGCTAGTGCCAATGGCCCCCAGGCCTATATGCTGTCTATGCCAAAGGTTCTTTACCCTGGCAACCAATGTCTGCTGGTGCCAATGGCCCCGAGGCCAGGCCTATATGCTGTCTGTGTCAAGGGTTCTGTACCCTGGCAACCCACTGTCTGCTTCTGCCAATGGCCCCCAGGCCTATATGCCGTCTGTGCCAAGGGTTCTGTACCCTGGAAACCAATGTCTGGTGATGCTAGTGCCAATGGCCCCCAGGCCTATATGCCGTCTGTGCCAAGGGTTCTGTACCCTGGCAACCAATGTCTGCTGGTGCCAATGGCCCCCAGGCCAGACCTATATGCCATCTGTGCCAAGGGTTATGTACCCTGGCAACCAATGTCTACTGGTTCCAATGGTCCCTAGGCCAGGCCTATATGCCATCTGTGCCAAGGGTTATGTACTCTGGCAACCAATGTCTGCTAGTGCCAATGGCCCCCAGGCCTATATGTTATCTGTGCCAGCCAAGGGGTCTGTACCCGGGAAACTCAATGGCTGCTGCTGCTGCTTCTGCTCCCAATCATGCAATGCAGTCTGTCTGACAGCCCAGGCTGCCAAGCTCAAAGTCTGCCTGATTGCTGCTCATGCCATGCTACCTGCCTCCCCACCCAGGTTGTCATTGCCAGCTCAAAGCTTGCCTCAGCCCGCCTGCCTGCTTGCCTCTCATGCCAAGCGGCCATGACTGCCTGCCTGCCCGCCCAGGTTGCCAAGCCTAATTCCTGCCTGAATGCTGCTCATGCCATGCTGCCTGCCTGGCCTGGCAACCCATGTTTGCTGCTACCAAAGACCCCCACACCCCAGGCCTATATGCTGTCTGTGCAAAGGTTTCTGTACCCTGGCAATCTGCTGCTACCAAAGGCCTCCACCCACCGGGCCCATAAAAATGCTGTCTGTGCAGAGGGTTCTGTACCCTGGCAACCAGCAATCCACTGTCTAATTACCAGCACCCACTGCACGCTGCCAATGAGCCTGTCTCTCTTTCTCTCTGGCAGACCCACACAGACACAAGCCCTGCCCGTCCTGGAGGGCTGTCTGCAACTTGAGACCCTGCTGCTGGCACATCTTGGGGTCAATGTACCTTACGTACACTACATGTGGTGCCAGGTGCTTCTGGTAAGGATCGACAAGTTGTATGAGATTTTGTGCCTGCCTGCCTGTGTGCATTCCTGTACCTGCTGCTACCACCTATCGCTTGATTGAATGAAGGGTGCCCAACCATGCCCTAATTCTAGAAACATAATTATCATTAAACTCACATAGGCTGTCATTCCATTGTACCTGAAACAGTCATGCCCGCCCATCCCAGGAACCATCAACGATATTCTGGAAAGCTCAATCCAGTCACTGGGAGATGCATTCCATTCCACTGCATCCAGAAGCCCACACGCCAGCCTGCCCCCCCAACAGCCTACTACTCCATACCCACCCGCAGATGCCAGCTGAAGCTGCTGGAAATACAAGCCCCTCAGAAGATCAGCTCCCGCCGCCTGCTGCCCGCTGCCAAGGAGCGTGTCTCTCTTTCTCTCTCGAACACCCACACAGATACAAGCCCTGCACCTCCTTGGGGGCTGTCTGCAAGTTGAGACCCTGCTGCTGCCTGGCACATCTTTCGGTTAATACCTTAACTATGCTACATGTGGAGCCAGCCAGATGCTGCTGGTAGGGATCGACAAGCTGTATAAGATTCTGTCACCTGCCTTCCAGAACTTCAACACATAGGGATAAAAAATTGGACAGGTCAAACGAAACTTGTAACAACAAATATAACAACTTTTATTAACACTATTTAAACAACAACAGCAACAAAACAACAACAATATTATGAAACCAAAACCAAACATTTAAAGGAAACTTATAAAGGAAACTATTAGTCTCTGGGCCTGTCCCCTGGGACTTGGGGGAAAGGCAGAAAGCATTGAGGCGCAGCACAGAGCTGAGGGGTGGCCACTCGGTCCTCTTCAATCTCATAGCCATGGGAGGCAGCAAACTCCACGGCCCCTTCCACATCCCGATGCCACCTGGAGACCGCCTGCTGGTACAGTTCCAGGCGTTCCATCTTGGCGGAGATGTACTGGGCGTACACCTCCACCTTCTTTTTCTCCACCTTGAGTGCCTGGAACTGTACACTGTACACCCCTCATCATTTGGTGGCCAAGCCGCTCAACTTCCGCCCGAAAGGCCTTGGTTGCAGCAGACTCCCGGGGCCTGGGGGACTCCACATTGGGGCTGGAGGAGGGGGAAGGGCTTACATGCCGGCGCTTCTGGGTTGCCTTCCCCCCTTTCTTCTGGCACTGAGGCTGAGGCTCTATGGCCACACCAGAGTCCTCCTGCTGCCTCACCGTCAGGCCATGGAGTTTTTCAGTATGGGCGATCAGCCCCGATGTGGTCCCCTCTCTCTGCCTCCTGATTCTTTTGCCACAGATCTAAAGAGCATAAAAAGATAGGAACATAAGAAGTGCCATACTGTGTCAGACCAATGGTCTGTCAAGTCCTGCCTGCATTCTGTCTCCACAAGTGGGTGGACTGGGTGGCCAATCTCTCTCTGCAGGGGACTTCCGTTCCTAACAGATCATAGGGAAATCCATTCCCTGTAGTTCCAGTCCCCGTGCCTTACCTTGCATATGGCAATTCCGTCGCCCTTGTCATAAAACCTCCAGACATCCGACCTTCTCTGCTGAATGTCTGGGGGTGTCACTGGCGACCTCCGCCTAGGGGTCCTCCTTGGCCTGGCACCAGTGCTTGGGGCCGGCATTCAATTGCTCTCTGAAATGGGAACACATTAAGAACACCAAAGTAATATCATGCATTTATGATGATGCCTCGAGTCCTCCCTTCTTGGGGCGCTAGGGATGGCAATGGGAGATGTGACCCTGACTGGCACATGCAAATCTTGCCCTCCTTGGGGTGCTAGGGGATGCTAGGGAAAGGGATGGTGAATGGAGAGACCCTGGCTGGCACATGCAAATCCTGCCCTTCTTTGGGTGCTGTGGAGGGCTGAGATCCTTGCTGGCAGGTGCAAATCCTGCCCTCCTTGTGGTGTTAGGGGTTGCTAGGGATTGCAACTAGAAAGCCCCTGACTGGCACATACAAATCATGCCCTCCTTGGGGTGCTAGTAGCGATGGCAACTTGAAGTACCCTTGCTGGCACATGCAAATCCTGCCCTTATTTGGGGGTGCGTAGGGAATGGGATGGCAACTGAAGAGTGGAGACCCTTGCTAGCCTGGCACATGTTTGGGTGGGGGTGCTGCTCGTGCTCATGCCTGGCTGCTGTTAGAGCCCCCCACACTATAGTACCTCTCTCTCTGTGGAAGACATCCCCTGCTACCCGCTGATGCCCAGTTTGTGCCTGACTGATGCCCACCACCAGTGCACCCACCCGCACGCCAGTGAGCTCACTCTAATGGATAGAGACTTTCTTGTACTCAAAGTTTTAAAAAAAGTTTATAAACCTGGCAGAACCTCCTGTGCCCGCTGCTTGCTCCTCATCCAAGGAGCCTGCCACCATCACCAAAGGTCCAGGGGCAGCGACCTCTTCCTCCATCTCCTCCGAGAGCACCACGTTGGCCCCCAGTCATAGCATCAGCACAACACCCTTCTTCATTTTTTTTTTAAAACACGCAGCCAACCAAAACACACAGTCACTCACCACACACCAACACTCACCAACCAGCCAAACAACACAGCCAAACCAAACACAAACAGCCAAAACACATGAACCAAACAGCCACCCAGCCAAACACACACTCTCTCACCACACAGCTCTGCATGTACTCGAATTTCCAGTTTTGGGCACGATCACGTGCTCTCGCGATACTTTTTCCGAATGCCCAAACCAACACGACCAAACCAAATGGCTAAACCCGAACTCGGCGAACGATCCGAATACCCGAACCGAACGCACAAACTGAACCGAACCGCTGAACCCGAACCGCAACCTGTTCGCACATCCCTAATGCTCAGGTGGTGGCTGTGGTGAACGGTGCATTCTGCCAATTACATCTGGTACTTTGACCTAGGCTGTATGTCTCAGACTCGGACCTGGCCACAATCATCCATGCTTTTATTACCTCGAGACTGAACTACTGTAACGCGCTCTATGTGGGGCTACCCTTGGTGACGGTCCAGAGACTGCAGCTCATACAGAATGAGTCAGCTCGTCTCCTGATGGGAACAGGCCGACACGAGCTTGTTACTCCAGTGCTTCGCTCTCTGCACTGGCTGCCGATAGTCTTCTGGGCCCAATTCAAGGTGTTGGTTTTGACCTGTAAAGTCCTACACAGCCTGGGCCCAACTTACCTGCAGGACCACCTCACACTCCAGATCCTGGATCGGCCTCTGTGGTCGGCTGGGCGCCCTCCTTGGGGTCCCCCAGGTTTCCTGGGTGCTGACCATGAGGAGGGCATTCTTGATGCCACACCACGGCTGTGGAACTCCCTTCCATTGGAGGTCATCTGGCCGCTGACCTCCCCTCTTTCCGTACACAGTGTAAGACCTGGCTGTTCCGCCGGGCCTTTGCCGAGGGAGATGAGGTGGGGGGAGTTTGGGTTAGGTTGGGGTTGTTTTAATGAGGGATTATAAAATGTTGATTTTAATGAATTTATTGGATGTTTTAACATGTTGCTAGCTGCCCTGAGATGCTTGTAGCAGGAGGGGGCGGCATACAAATATATTTATAAATTAATAAATAAATATGGCTGAAGCCGCCGCACCAGATGTAATTGGCATCAATAACAGAGAACATCGCACCCATTGCCTTACCCACTACCATCACCTCCATTTTGTTGGGATTCAGCTTCAGTCAGCTCACCCTCATCCAGTCCCCCACAGCCGCCAAACATCGGGTAAGCTTCGAGACTGTGGGGTCTGGGTCAGATGAAAACAAGAGGAAGCGCTGGGTGTCATCAGCATATTGATGACACCATGTTCAGCTTCATTCAGTGGCTGGAAAGGAGACAAAATAGAACTTTACGGGACTCCACACGAAAACGAATGAATAGACGCAAATGACATTCACTTAATTATTATTTTTTTGCATTTTTTTTTTAGTTTTATTTTATTAAAAATAATGGAATTTTTTTTTAAAAAATCACTGTTCATACACAAAATGGTTGCTGGGGCCATTCTGCGCATATGCACCTTTGTCCCCGCACAGGAAATAAGGCACATACTCAAAATAAAACACAGACACAAGTAAGTATGGATAAACTGGCTGTAATTGTTTATTAAACAACCAGCCAAATGATAACCTGTTGAAAAACAGAACCAATTAAAACCAATCATCCAATTAACGAGAACGGTGGAGCCCAATTGCCACTTGAATTCACTATGAATAACCAATTAGAATTAGTTGGAATTACCATGGCATGCCAATTATTGATCTCATTAAAATTAGGCCAAATTAATATTTCTGGGTGAGTCCTAAGGGGAGTGATTGTACCTTACGACATACTATCACCTCGGCCAAAATGACCCTCACTCCCCACGTTCAGTACCACAGCAGATAATCAGTCCAGATTGGAGTTACCAGTCCAATCCCTTCCGCCTATGGACCAAACTTGATCCATACCCAAAGAAGAACTAGCGACAAGTGGCCACATCGGGACCGCTTAGATCGTTCCATGTGACACCTGATGCCAATTCTTCTTCTCTGGAATAACAGCAGGGTGCCCGTCCCTTGACTGCTTCCCAGGTCCATCCACCTGGAGGCATACCGTCCTCCACCTTCCCGATATCTCCCAAAGCTCCCAAGCCAATTCCACAACCGACTCAACTTCTTTATGGTACTCAACATCGACAGTTGCGACAATTAAATTATTATGCCAACAAGACCAAAAAACACCAACTCAAACCAGGATTTCTTAAAAAGAACAGCACTGTGAGGAAGCTGAAAAACCCAACTCTTGGAGGAAATTACTTCCGGATCCCTCAATAATCAAGGCGACCGAACGAAGTCCACTGTACTGATCCCAGGGTGGGTGGGTGGGCTTCTGGCACTGTGAGCGGCCAGATGATGAGCCGCTCTGCGCCTCAAACCACGGGGCCTGCCTGGGCCAATCACCAAGGCGCATTCCCGCACCACTTTCCCCGTCCCCTTGCAGGCTGCAAACCGACAACATTCAGTTTGCAGCCTGCAAGGAACCTCCCGCCCAGCCAGTTCCCGAGGTGGCACCACGCCTCACCACTCCAGTGCCTAATTCGCCCAAAGGGGCGGGAACAAACCTTCCCCCACAACACACAGGGCGCTTAGCGGGGTCTTTTTTCAAAATTGCGCTGACAGCATTGGTGCCATTTTGGAAAAGGGCCATGCATGCGCAGAATGGCCCCGGCAGCCATTTTGTGTATGCACAGTGATTTGCTTTTCTTATTGTTATTACTTTAAATCAAAGAAAACGAAAAAATAAACATAAACAAATGGACCAATCACAAAAACCCTAGAAAATGAAGGAATTTTTGTAAACAAAAACTAAAATGAAAATGAGTGATGTGCCTTCACGCTCACTCTGTGCATCTCTACTCCCCCCTTCACCTTCGTGTCACTGTCATCTACCTCCCCCCTGGCCCCCTTTCCTCTTTTCTCCCGGACTTTGAATCCTTATCTTCTTCCTCTCCGATGATACCCCCACTCTCATTCTTGGTGACTTCAACATCCATGTTGATATACCTTCCCAGCCCTCTGTCTCCTGCTTTCTCTCCCTAACCTCCTCCTTTGATCTCCGTCTCCAGATTGATTCCCGCACCCACACCGACGGCCACTCTCTTGACCTCATCTTCTCCATAAACTGTCCTGTTGCTGACCTCCCTTTATACCTTTGTCCCATGTCTGATCATTACCTCACTTCCTTCAACCTCTCCCACCAACCCCCATCTTCTTTCCCAGCTCCACGCCCCTTCTGTGATTTGCAGGCTATGTATTAACCCTTTAGATTTTGCTTCCTCCCTCTCCCCCTCCTCCTTCCTGTCTTCACCTCCTCTTCTCCTGACACTGCCATCTCTTCTCTTAATGCTTCTCTCACCACGACCCTCAACCCTCTTGCCCCCCTCTCCTCCCACCCCGTTCGACCCCAAATCCCCTGTCCTTGGCTCACCCCTACTATCCGCTACCTCCTCTCCTGCACCTGGGCTGCTGAACACCTCTGGCACAAATCCCACTCTCACCCTGACTTCCTCCACTATAAATTCTCCCTCAACTCCCTCTCTTCCGCTATCTCCCTGGCGAGGCAACACTACTATGTCTTCCGGATTGAATCTCTCCCTCTCCACTGGCTCCTTCCTCTCCACTTTCAAGCATGCCACCGTCTCTCCCATCCTCAAATAGTCCACCCTCGACCCCTCTGACCCCTCTAGTTACCAGCCGGTAACTCCTGCTGCCTGGAACTCCTCTCTGCCAACTCCTCCCTGGACCTTCTCCAATCTGGCTTCTACCCCCTTCACTCCACTGAAACTGCCCTTGCCAAGATCACTAATGAACTACTTGCCACCAAATCTAAGCACCTTTACTCCATTCTTGTCCTCCTTGACCTCTCTGCTGCCTTTGACACTGTCGACCACTCACTCCTACTGGACTCTCTTTGCTCCCTAGGCTTCTGCGGCTTTGTCCTTGACTGGTTCTCCTCTTACCTCTCTGACCCCTCCTTTAATGTGTCTCTTCCCAATTCCAACTCCTCCCCCCTCCCCCTCTTGGTTGGGGTTCCCCAAGGATCTGTCCTGGGCTCTCTCTTCTCTATCTACACCCTGACCCTTGGCAAACTCATTGCCTCCCATGGCTTCCAATATCACCTCTCTGAAGATGATACTCAGCTCTGTCTCTCCACCCCCCTCTCTCTCCCCTTCTGTCCAGTTTGCCTCATCAACTGTCTCCCTGATATCTCCGCCTGGATGTGCAAACGTCAGCTCAAGCTCAACATGGCTAAGACTGAATTCCTTATCTTTCCTCTCCCTCTTCTCTGTCCATCCTTATCAATGGGGTCACCATCCGTCCCATTCCCAATCCCGTAGCTTGGGATTCATCTTCAATACTCCTTTAAACCTTACATCAACTCTGTTGCCAAGTCCTGTCACTTTGCCCTCCATAAGATTGCTCGGATTCGCCCCTTTCTCTCTGTCTCCTCAGCCAAAACCCTTGTTCACGTCATGGTAATCTCTCACCTTGACTACTACAACCTCCTCATTGCTGGCCTCCCCCGCTCTCACCCCCTTATCTCCATCCAAAACGCCACTGCTAGGGTCATCCACACAGCCCATAACCACCTTCGTCACTTCTCCCTTGCTTCCCCTCATGCCTGGAACTCCCGCCCTGCCCACATCTGCCTTCCCCCCTCCCTCCGCACCTTCAAATCCCTCCTCAAAACCCACCTCTTCCTCGCCGCCTTTCCCAATGCCTGTTAGAACTTCCCTCTCAATATTTACTGTCTGCCCTCCCTGCAGACTCCTGCATAACTGCAACCAAGCCAAGCATGTGCACCTGAGACCTTGCATGTGCTTGAATGTTATTTATCCCTTGTCTCTCCCTATGTCCCCTCTCCTTGTCTCCCCACTCAGTTTCTATTAAATTGTAAGACATAGGCAGGGACAGCATCATTCTTATTGTTCTGTAAAGCGCCAGGTACACAGCTGGGCTATACAAATGCTTATAATAATAATAATAATAATAATAATAATTAATAAAATTACTAATTAATTATTATTATTATTATATAATATCTTGTTCTATGCTCAAATAAAATCTAGATGAAAATTGATCAGGGTGACATGTAATAGAGGCAGGCATATTATCTTCCAAGCAAGGCTGAAGAGCTATTGCCTCACTGAGGGAGCAACTGAAAGAGTGTACAACTCAGATGAAGTGGCCATCAATCTGTTGCAAACTGATAGACTCCTCTAAATGATAGATTTCCAAAAAGGCATTGCACAGTGAGCTTCAGAAATACTTTATTTCACTCATTATTTCCCCAGACTCTCCCTTTGAATAACAGACTCCATCCTGTGTTCAGCAAAAGCTTTAATGAAGACTCTTTTGCTCTTATTTCAGTGGAATAAAATTAAGCCATAAACCCAAGAGGCCGGGCCAGAGAGGGAAGGAGGTTCCAAATCATTTTACCTATCCAGATTACTTTTTTTTTTTAAAGCAAGGAAAAAACACACCCACAACACAAATCTGTTCGTATCGCCTATTTGCAGAGATTTATGCCTTCACTCATCATCATGGGCGACGAGTCCAAAGCAAAACAATTATCCTGCTTGAGCCACATAGATTTTGACACCTTGGAACATAATGAAATGTTGAAGATTACAGAAGAGAGCAAGACCATGCTTTCTGTTGTTAGCCTTTTGCATCTGACATTTTCTGCAATTTGTAAAGCACTTACCTTGGATGCTGTTGGCATGGAGGATGAGTTGAATTCAGAGGGGATATCGATACAGTGCAAATGCACAAACAAACATGTACATGAGGGCTCAATTTTTCCTACCTCATTATCTACCATAGACATCTAGCTTTTAGAATTAGCCCTCTTAGAGAATTAGACTATCAGTCCATTACTGTAATATTTCAAACTCTCAGCACCTCTGAGATCTTGTAATATTTATCTGAGGCTGCCGTCAACACTGAAGCTTTGCTCTTCTGCTTAGTTTTTGAGAACAAACAACCATATGAACAGAGCTGAAATGAGGGGAGAGGAAATTTTCATGAGACATTCGCAAGAATCGGCATGGGGGGATGAGAACTCGAGCGTTCTTGTCCCCTCTCTTGGGTTCTCAAGAATTACTAAAGGAGAGGGTCGCACATGGGGGGGGGGGGGCGCTGCATGCGTGCCAGAGGTGATTAGGGGGCAAGCAGTCAGTCAAAAGTCTTATTGTGGCCAAAGCCTTAACAATTCTCACAGCATAATTAAAACAAGTAAAACAGTAGAAGTATAATGCAAACAAAACTAAAAATTGACAAATACAAATATTAAAATCAAAAGAATCAAATAGACCAAGGGAAAGTCAAAACATGTAGTAACGGAAAATAACCAATCTAGCAATTTAGGTAAGGATAATCAATTAAATGTTTTTTAAAATGCAAAACCCGGAGGCAAAAGGTGGCTACTTGCACAGAAAGTTGTGAGTCCATACCACTAAACAAGAACCAAGTCAGGCACCTGATTACCTGAAATAATGGGTATTTATTTATTTATTTACTTACTTACTTATTTACATTTTTAACCTGCCCTTCCCCAAAGGCTCAGGGAGGCTTATTATCATTACTCAGTTAGCAATTTCCTGTTCTACAGATCAATTTTGGTACCGGACAACCGGAAAAACGGTATGGGAAACCAGAAAATCAGCACAGGAACTGGACGTTTGGTAACAAGAAGCCAGTAAATCCGTACCAGGAGTCAGTAAATCAATACATTGGGTTGCCCATCAGGCGCTAAATGGGTACTGATTTGTACCTGATGTTACCAAGTTGAATTGGATACCATAATTCTAACAGATATACCCAGTTTTGTAGGTACTCACTTCAGCTCTTCTTTCTTAGTGTTTTAAACAGCAACTTACTCCTCAGGACTACATTGAAATGCTGTTGCCTTGTTGCGGAACATGTCTGATATAATCAGATGCTGAACAATTCCCTCGGTGAGCCACACACAAAACCCCAGGGCCTGTGCCATCTTTCCCGAGGCCTCCTGTGAGTTTCTGCTCTTGGCACCACGACAGACAATGTGCTTCACTTTCTTCAAGCACCAGCCAATCAGAATGGCTGTTGGGACCAAAGCGGCAATTAAAACGTAACCGTGAGCACGGTCGGATGCTGTGAAATATCCCATCTGCAGCTAAAGGGAGTTTGAAGTGCGGACATTATTTGCATCTTGCCTTATCCGGTGGAAATGAGACCAATCAAAACAGAGGCTTTGACTAGATTTTCAAAAGGGCCTTGGAGATATCAATGTCTTTACCTAGCACAATAAATACTCCTCCTGGGAATAATGTGTATCAAAGACTGAGAGAAACAAGGGACTAACTAAGGGACAAGGGCATAACCAAGGGGAAGCCTGATGGGGCCTGTACCTCTCAGTCAAGGTCAGTACCTTCTGGGGTGCCCCACATTCATTTCTCCCATCCATGCCTCCTCACAGGATTGCTGTGAGGATACAAAGTTGTGTCAAATTGTTCTATGTGAGGCGCTCTGACTGCCATAAATGTATTTATTTATTTATTTATTTATTTATTTCCTTCCTTCCTTCCTTCTAGTTGTGCCACACCCCAGCGGTAAATGCCCCCTCTCATATGGCCCCTATCTGAGATCTTGGTTACTCCACGGCTAAAGTGTGAGGAATGTCCTTCAGCAACACAAACTCGCACTCATAAGAACACAAGAAGTGCCTTACTGGATCAGAGCAAAGGTCCATCAAGGCCAGCAGCCTTCTCTAGCTCCTTGCCCTTATAAGCTGCTACCTTATAAGCTGCTGTCCTTTTGTTTGGGATTCCCTTTTCACCTGTCATTAAAGCCAAACACGTGCATCTGCAACTTCTCAGCTTCACAAATGTATTTATGTTATTATTTATTTATTTTATATGTTTTTACCCCGTCCCTCCTCCCTCAAGCAGCGCGAGGCAGCTCACAACATAAAAAACCCCATAAAAAATACAATATTAAAAAGTATAAAATAGCAGTACTAACTAACAATATAAATAATCCATAAAAGAGGATAATAGTGTGAAAGCAAGAAACAAAAACCCTCCCACCCAAAAACCAACCCTCAAACGTCCTCCCACCCCCTACCAAATGCCTGGTGGAAGAGCCAGGTCTTACACTGATGGCAGAACACAAGAAGGCTTGGGATGAGGTGGACACACACCATGAGCGAGTTCCACACTGCTGGAGCTGCCGCCGAGAACGCCGTCCTGTCGATCCCCACCTGCCTATAGCGGGGAACCTCAAAGAGCCGCCCCCCCATGATTACAGGAGTCTCTCAGGGGCCCAGGAAGTGAGGCATCCCCTCAGGTAAGTAGGGTCCAGGCTGTTATGGGTTTTATAGGTAAGAACCAGCACCTTGAATCAGACTCGGAAGACTATAGGCAACCAGCGCAGAGCCCAGAGCACGGACATAATGTGCTCCCGAAGACCCATGTCAGTCAGCAGGCACATCGTGGCATTCTGCACAAGCTTCAGCTTCTGAACCGTCACCATGGGCAGCCCCACGTAGAGTGCATTACAGTAGTCTAGCATCATCAAGGTGATAAATGCATGGATGACGGTGGCTGGCCACGTTGGAGTCCGAGATATAAGGTGGAACCGCCTCACCAGATGTAACTGATGGAACTCGCGGTTGGCCACAGCCGACACCTGGAGATCAAGACACAGCTGAGGTTCCAGGAACACCCCCAGGCTCTGTACCTGAGATGCCAATACATAGAGGACCCCATCAATGACAGGCAACCCCCACCCTACCCCACCACCACCACCCAGATCTCCAGACCTGCCAATGAACATCACCTCTGACTTGTCAGGATTCAGTTTCAATTGGCTCAACCTGATCCAGTCCACCACAGCCACCAAACACTAGGAAAGCACCAAGACTGCAAGACATGGGTCAGACGAAAAAGAGAGGTACAGCTATGAAAAGAGAGGTACAGCATATTGATGGCAAGGTACCCCCCACTGATGCACGGCCTCCGCCAAAGGCTGCATATACACATTGAACAAGAGAGGGAGAAGAATGGATACCTGCAGGACCTCACATGTGAGCCCCCTGGGAGAAGATGTACAATCCACCCAGGACCACCTGCTGAGATCTATTTGCTAGGAAGGAACGGAACCACTGCAAAACCGGTCCATCCAACCCAGAAAGGTCCCGCAAGTGAGTCACCAACACCTCATAATTCACTGTGTCAAACGCTGCTGAGAGAGAGAGAGCAGAAGCAGCAGGGTTGAATAACCCCTTTCCAGTTCCACTTGTAGGTCATCAACCAAGGTCACAAGTAGTCTTAGTGCCATATCCCAGATGAAAACCCGACTGTGATGAATCCAGAAGACTGATAGAGTCCAGATGTGCCTGTAACTGACCAGCCACCACCCTTTCAATAACCTTCCCTAAAAAGGGGAAGTTAGAGAGTAGGCATGGGCGAACAGATCGCGGTTCGTGTTCGGCCGTTCGGTTCGGCCGCGATCGGTTCGTGTGTTCGTGTTCGGCCGTTCGGTTCGGCCGCGTTCGGTTCATGTGTTCGTGTTCAGTCGTTCGGTCGTACCTCGTGTTCGTGTTCACCCGTTCGGTTCGGCCGTTCGTGTTCGGTTGTTCAGGCAGGTCGTACGTTCGTGTTCGGCCGTTCGGTTCATTCGCCATCGGGTTGTGCGTTCGTGTTCGGTCGTTCGGTGTTCGGGTGGTTCGCGCGTTCGCATTCGGCCGTTCGGCCTCTCCTTCCCTTCTCCATTTCTCCCGAAAAAAACAATGTTTTTTAATATATAATTTTTAAAAAAAAATTTATTGAATTTTTTTATCAAATATTTATCTACACTAATAACTAACTAACTACCTAATGTATTCTAAATGCTATGAATATGAATAACTCCAACAAACCCTAAAGCTGAATCACAGAAAACAGTAAACTCTATCAGTAAACCTTAAACTAAACTACTCAAACAAAAATGTATCGACCTAATCCTATCTATCTACCTATGAATATATGGGATGGGGGTTGGGGGGCAATCACAAACAAGACAAGGAGGGGTACAAAACTGAAATGAAACCTAAATCAATCTATAAATTAATAATATACTACTACTCTAATGAATCAAAAAAACAGGGGAAGGGAATGGGGAGGGAATATTCAATGGAGGGGGGAGGGAAGGAGGAAGATTGAAGATTGAACACAGGGAGGGATAAAAACAAAAAATAACAACTAAATCTATCAAAGCTAATGTAAATAAATGAGAATATGGGGGTAGATGGGTTGGATGGGTGAAATAGGAGGAGGATGGCAATGGATTGGGGAGCTGGAAAATGCTGGGTGAGGGAGCCTTCTGAAACGCCTGCTGCTCAGGAACAGTGACTAGCTCAGAAGGTATTGGGAAGGGGGGAGGCAGACAGTTTTGTTTCTTGCTGCGCCCGCCTCAAATCAGCCCCATTGGCTCCGTGCAGCCTAGCCCGTGGCCAATCATAGACTGCCAAGCCAGTGGTCTGAGGCGAAAAGAGATGGTGATTCATCAGGCTGGCTGCTACTCCAAGCCACTCTCCACCCTCCACCCCTGGTGCCTGGAAGTCTGCTCCTAGCTGAGTCAAATGACTTCCCCCTCCCTGCTACATTTGGCCTTCCAGTGACCTGACAGAAGACCATGTTTTAGCCACCCGAACACAACCGAACGCGATTCGAATTGAACGAACTGTTCGGCCATTTCGTCGTTCGGTGTTCCGTTCCGTTCGGTGTGTTCGCCATTTTCGTTGTTCGGTGTTCGGTTCCGTTCGGTGTGTTCGCCATTTTCGGTGTTCGGTCCGTTCGGTGTGTTTGTGTTCGTGTTCGTGTTCTGTTGTCCGAACAGGCCGAGTTCGGGCCGAACACCGAACTACCGAACCGCGTTCGCCCATCCCTATTAGAGAGTATTATATCTCCATTCTTTCCTTCCTTCCCATTCATCATTGAGTGATGAGCACAAAGCAGCATCCAGCAGTGGGAAGGAGGAGGTTACTGGGGAGAGCATCAGTGGCAAAAGCAACACAGTAAGCAGCCTCACAGCCAGGTAGGGACAGGCCTATGGAAGAGAGGGTCCAGAGGATGGGTCCTTGGACAGAGGAATGGGGTAAAGATTGGGGGTGGAGGCCAGAGTGCTGCCCCGTGCTAGGAACTAGGCTGGCATTATAGGAACATACGTGGTCCAGTGTTCCCTCCCTCCCACCTCCCTTCCTCATCCCTGGAGAGTCCCCTCCTGTCTCTCTCCTCCCTGGATGGCCCAACCTCAGCAGAAACCATAGGTGTTTACACCACAGAAAATCTCCGCGTTTGAGGAGAAGCGATGCTACCCCACTGCTGAAGAAGGGCCCCACTCAGAGCTGAAACTGGTACCCAAAAAAAGGAGCAAATGCGTAATACCCATTGAATTCGCTGTATCTGATTCAACTAAAAAATGTTGGGTACTTTTTGGTACCCCAAATGGTGTTCAAACAGGGAGCTGAAATACCGACTTAATGAAATACCATTTTCATCCAGATTTTTTTTACTTCCATTACCAGATTTTTGACCTCCAGTCCTGGATTTCTTTTTTGGGGGGGGCTATTTTGGGGTGATTTGGGATACTGTAAAACAGAAAGGCCACCTTTTCAGTTTTTCGGGTATTTGAACGGTACTCAGATACCTCAAACTTGAAAATTGGGGTATTCCTCTGGGTCCTTGTGGGTCCTGCTGAGACTTCCAGAAGGAGGGAGGGAGAGAGGAGAGGCGGCACTTCTGTGAGAGACAAGGGAGATGAAAATCATGTTTGGAAGATTATGAATCAGCAAGAATACAAAAGCAACAAGTTCTTGTTTTACACACAAGTACAGCCAAATAATACATTTTGCCCACAAAAGAAGCCACATTTAGATTTGTAGCTTATTTTCTATATTTCTTGGCCAAATGAACATACAGCTGCAGCTCATCAAGGAACCCTTCAGCTGTGGAAGCTCATTGGCAGCCGCTTGTTTTGCTCATTCCTTGCTGAGCACTTAATGAAAGAAGAACTAGTTTCTCTCTGAGATAAAGAATATAAAATCACTCCATGGAATCACCAGCTTTCAGAACCTGAGAAGCCATCAAGAGCAGCCAAAATATCAGGTAAGAATTCACCAAGATCTGAAAGATTTCACTAAGAATAAATGGTCATTCCATTTTTGGTGGTATTGGCTTGGCTTAGATCTGAAATGAACAGGGGTTCTTGTGCTTGCAAATATCACAACCCTTAGGCTGCTTTTAGACGAGACACATTTGCGCATGATTGTTAAAAAATGAGCTTGTTTTAATGCTCGTTTAAACACCTAAACCGTTTTAAATGTGTATTTGCCGTGAACGTGTAAAAGCCCAAACCATTTTGAATGTGGTTTTTAAATAATGAGCATGTTTAAAAACCAGTTTTGCCACCCCCAGATCATCAAAGATACTCAAAACCGGTTTTAAAAAATTTGCATTATTTAAATGCGCATTTACAAAACCACATTAAAAGTGTCTCTTCTAAAAGCACCCTTAGTATTTTTACTCATCAGTAAGTTCTATTTATTTCAATGGGGCTTCTTTGTGAGTAGGCATCCTTAGTTTTGCAGCCTCTATTCACATTTTGATAGCCATCCAAATATCTGAATAAGCATCCACAGCTGAAAAACCATTTGCTTATCCGTATATTTTGATATTTCTTTTCAGCTACTCCTATTTTCCCATTTACTGTTTACGATCATTTCAGTTCATATAAACTCAATATTCAAACTGAAAGGACCATGAAAAGAAGTAGAAAAATACTTCCCAAAAAAATTCTAAAATTAATATTTGAATGAAGTGAGGATGAATTATCCATTTCATTGGACCAGATCTGAAACAGGCAAAATCGTTGAATACGATATCAGCATGGATATTCATTTTAGCTCTAACTTGGATCTGACGTATGAGCCAAAGAACTTAAGAATGAGAGAAATTTAAAAATTGGGAAGATGTTGAGATTCAGTCTTTGAGTTCCAGGAATAGGCAATGGCCACAATCCATGAACCACTTACTCTAGAGTGGATCTGGTGCAAAAACAGCCATTCTGACCCAACATTTTTTTTTACTTTTCGGGAACATTGCCAAACATTTGCAATATTTTTTATGTTCTTGATTCTTTTTGCCCATTTGCTGTTTTTTGGTATTTTCACCATCAAATTTTCAATACTTTTGTGATCATTATTGACACTTCCTGGTTGACAAAAATGCCAAACAGAAGTCCAAATGAATTGGTAAGTGTTTCTAAAACATTGGTAAAGGAGCAAATGTGCCATTTTAAAAGAAAACAGCATTCTTTTTTATTTGCAAATTTTTATTTCATCTCTATTCCGGGGTAAGTGGACTGATGTCAATATTCGGAATTTAAAATTTCTGGGTTTTGTCATTTTTGAAAATTTGGAGGAAATTTCTATTAGAGCAATTAGGGACTCAAGCATTCCTGTTAACATCAAGCAAAAACTCCCGTTGGTAAGTGTTTGCAGAATCAGGTCTATACAGACACCACAGGCTCAAGAATGTCGATTTAAATATTCTGTTATGGGATCAGAGCCTTAAAGTGCTCCACTGATGTAAGCCCCATTCACTTCAATGCACCAGTGAAGCCCTTTGAAGACTGAGCACTTAATGCAGATGTTTAATTAAATGCTGAATCCAATGGAACTGTAGAATAGGCTTAAGTCACAGAGACAGAATCAAGCCCTTGCATATGCTGTTAAGTTCTCTCCTGAACTGGACCCTTGGTCCAATCATTCATAATTTATATAGTGCTTTTAGTGTTCAAAGTACTTTACTTGTTCACAACCCCATCAGTACTGTGAGGTGGGTAATCATTATTCCAATCTTACAGATAGGAAACTGAGGGTGAGAAAACACAATTTTCTGAAGGCTACCTTTGAGTTCATGGCTGACACAAGATTTGAACCCCGGTCAGTCTACCAGCACGAAAGCCAACACCTCATCTACAAAGCTGCCCTGTTCTAAGCAGCAAGACGTACCAATAAAGGTCTGTAAACAGCATGATGTAAACCTATCTTTCCATTACGCAAATGTTATCTTAAATAGAGAGATGCCGGACCATAGCATCTTCTCTCCAGTGTTGTGAAATAAGAGCTTTACATGGCTTAATGGTAATTAATTACGGTGTGTTCATTAAAGTAGTCACTTCTCATTAAGCTGACATACAGAGAGTGCTTTTAACGTTGATCAGTTGTTTGGCTTGGTAAATGTAGCAAATAAAACCGATGATATTAAAAAAAATCTGGGTCAGATGCTTATTTGGTGCAAATTAATGTAGCTCTGTTCAAGTCAACAGTCGGTGATTTTGTTCATAATTGTATGTCTATGTGAGTTCATCACACAACATCCAGCCCATTGATAACAAACAGCAAATTTGCCAAATCCTGATTCATTCCCCAATAACAAAATCAAAGCAAATGTCAATTCATACTTAACGTGTGTTAGTTCTACTTTGCATATGCAATTTGCAAAAAATAGTTAAATTCAAACTTCATTAATACTATTTGTTTCAGCTCTGGTTTATGAGGTAGGGGTTCCTAATACAGTCCCCATTAATGATGCTCAGGACTTGTTAAGGCTACCAATGGCATCCAATGAGACAACTGAACTGGATAAACCTCACAATGATGGACCCACTTTTCCAGCATGGTGAGTAAGCAATGTACATAATGACTGAGGTACTCTTTCCTCCTTTAGTGTGATGCACACCTTGCCTGAGCTAAGAGTCATTTCTTTTAGTTCCAACAATAGAAACTCATGTTTTACAGGTCCTCAGTCCAAGTCTCACTGGTGGCACCTCAGAGTCATTCCTGATACACAAACTACTATAGAATCATAGAACGGGAGAGGAGTAGGAACCTCCATCTAACGTGGGGTTGCCCTTGAAGACTGTTTGAAAGCTGCAGTTGGTGCAGAATGTGGCGGCCCGGCCTTCTGTCGGGAACGGGGCACCAGAAGTGCATTACACTACTGCTCTGGAGTCCGCACTGGCTGCCAATAGCTTTTTGGGCACAATTCAAGGTGCTGGTTTTAACCTATAAAGCACGGGTGGGGAACCTCAGGCCCGGGGGCCAAATGCTGCCCATGGCAAGTTTTTATGTGGCCCCTTTCCACTTCCTGGATCTGACCCCTGGATCCAGTTCTGACCTCCAATCACCAAAAAAATAAGCCCAAGGAAAGGGAGCAGAGATGAGGACATGCAAACAAGGATAGGGGACAGTTATATGGCACAGATCCATGATTTGGGCCCTCCTTTCCTTGAGTGCATCCTTAACCCACCTGCCCAACTTCTGTGCGGCCCTCGGAGCTTGTGCAAGCTTTCAAAGTGGCCCCCAAAAGGGAAAGGTTTCCCCACCCCTGCTATAAAGTCCTAAACAGCTTGGGCCTCAGGTATCTGAAAGACCACCTCTTCCCTTATGTCCTGGCATGACCTCTGAGGCTGGCCAAAGGCACCCTCTTACAAATGCCAACTGCCCATGAATTTGCTACGAGGGTACACAGGGAGGCATTCTTGGATGCTGCCTCACAATTATGGAACTCCCTCCCCTTGGCAGGCAGGAATAGAGTTGGGTGGGACAGTGGGTAGTGGGGTTTGGGGAGGAGGATTGGCGGGTGGCAGGTGGGGATAAAGGGAGGGGTGGGTGGGTGCCTGGGATGCTGTTAGGGTTACAATAAAATAATGTATTTTATTGTATTTTATACTTTTGTTGTTGTAAGCCGCCCTGAGTCTTCCGAGAAGGACAGGGTATAAATGTAATAACTAAATTAATTTAATTAAATAAATAGTAAGGATGATCTTGTCCAACTCCCTGGCTTGTGTCTGGATACTCTATACCTAAGCGTCCCTGACAGATGTTTGTCCAACGAAGATGATCAAAGGCATGGAATTATTTCCATATGAGAGGCTCAACAGGCTAGAACTGAAATTAGTACCTGCAAAAACAGGTATACCCATCAAATTTCCGGTACCCAAATTGACTTGAAAATATCGCGTAGCCAATTTCAACCCTGTTTGAGTACCCAGTGTCCTAGAATGTCAACTTCCAGTCCTGATTTTTTGACTTCCTTCCCAATTTTTTTGTTTCCCATCCTGATTTACCAATCAGTAACTGGAAAATAAAAATATAAGTACTGTAAATCATGGATTTTTCAAGTTTCTGGGTCCCTGATTAGTAACTGGGAAAAATACCCTGATGTGGTTCTCGAAACTGAGCATGTAGCAAATGAGCTACCGATTTCCACTAAAGTTAGAGTTTTTCATCTTAGAGAAGAGATGACTAAGGGGTATAAACATTTACAAAACGGTGAGTGGCACAGAGCAAGTAGACAGGGAGATGTGATTTACCCCTTCACATAATACTAGAATGAGGGGGCACCCTATGAAATTAACCGGCAGCAGATTTGAAGAATAAAAAAATAAAAGGAAATTGGTTTTTTTTCAATCAACATAGAATCAGCTTGTGGAATTTAATGCCAGAGGACATTGTGAAGGCCAATACCATAATGCCAGAGGACATTGTGAGGCCAATACCATAATGGAATGAGAGTAAAGTCCATAAAGCTGAGCACTAGGATTCAAGACTCCTTGGTATGCTGATACTGTATATATATTTTATCATTTATTATTATCATCAACAACAACAATTTATATAGCCCCAGCAATATATCTAGCACTGAACAATCATTAGCTAGAGGCAAGACCCTGCCCCAATGAATGATGGACAATCTCTGTTTAATTTTCCCAGTCTGACACGCAAAAAATATACTATAAAATGCCTCATGTACAGTGTGAGGATGTTGAGAAAGCCAGAAGCATAAGTGGGTTCAAAAAAAGGATTTGGTAAGGTCTTAAAGGATAGGGCAACAAATAGTTATTAGACCACTTTTAGATGAGCAGCTTTACTTATCGGCTTGAAGGAAGTGCTTCCTGAAAAGTCACACAGGGTGTGTTTAGTAGGGATGGGTGAACGCGGTTTGGTAGTTCGGTGTTTGGCCCGAACTCGGCCTGTTCGGACTACTGAACGCGAACCCGAACCCGAACGCAAACATACCAAATGGCCGAACCCAAACCGCGATCTGTTCGCCCATCCCTAGTGTTTAGACCCACCGGAAGTAGCCTGCTGCCAGAGGAATCGCAGCTCGCACAGTCTCTTTGAAGCCATATTTGGAAAGCCCCAGTATTGAAGCTTTCCAACTATGGCTTCAAAGAGACCACGGGAGCTGCAATTCCTATGGGGCTGGCTACTTCTGGTGGGTTTAAATACACCGTGCAAGACTTTTCAGGAAGCACTTCCTCAAGCCGGTAAGTAGTAGAGGTGTGCACCAGGGGCCCATGTTGTTTTTCATTTTTGTTGTTCATTTTCCTTATTTGTTTTCCTTATTTAAATCTGTCATTTTCATTTTCATAAATATCAAATTTTCGTTTTCCATTGGTTTCAATAGAAAGCACATTTCTGGCTGTAAAATGTTTGTTGTTCATTATATGTGGCTGAAACATGGAGGGGTTGAACCTGCAATGTAAGGCATTAGGTGTACCAAATTCCAAAAGGTTTAGATAAAGGAATCCAACTTTATAAGCAGTTGAATTATATTATTTTGGAAAAATCATATACATTCTTAGCTGTAACTTCTTTGTCTCAAATTTAATGTAGATGAAACTTGGCAAGTTTATACCCCTTTCCATATTTACTGTCTCTGCCAACTTTAATTAAGGATTGGATAAAGGGTCCTGATGGTATAAGCAATTAACTTATAAATGTATGCCTGACCGTAACATCTTTGTAGTCCAACCAGTATACATGGAATTTGGCAGGGCTGTATATCACACTTTCACAATCATCTCTGCTGAATATCGGAAAGATGTGATAAAGGGTCCCATTTTTATATGCCTGCACAGTATATGCAGAAAATGAGCCTATGCCAGGGATATTACATGTCACTGTGGTATAAGAGTGGTTTCTGATGCCAACTGGCCATCAGAAATGTCAACCAAATATCCTCATTCTGTGCTGTGATCATCACAACATCTCCCCCCCCCCCCCACTTGTTACTGGGAAGTAAGATGCATCTGTTTAGGAATGAGCCAACAGAGACTCTCTTATGTTATCTGTCACAGTGCTGCTAGGGATGTGCGAACACCGGAGGGGGGGGGGAGTTCAGTGTTTGGCCTGTATGGGGTTTGTCCTGAACAGGTTCAGGGGGGCAGTTTTCCCTCCCCCCTCCAGGCTTCGTGGGTGGAAGGGGTGATGGGGAGCACCTCCCCCACACCCTGCCCAGCCTCTTAAAATAAAAAATATTTTTAACCCCCCCACCCCAGGAATTGCCCTACCTGGGGGTGCCTGGGCTCTGACCTTGGGTCTGGCGGCAGCGGGTCTGGTGGCAGCAGTGGAGCACTTCAGGACACTACTAGGCCTTCGGATCAAAGCGGAAGGTCTAGTAGCGGCCTGAAGCGCTCCAGAGCGCTGCTGCTGCCAGACCTGCTGCTGCTGCCAGACCTGCTGTCACTGCCAGCACCTGGAGCCCGACCTACCTGGTGGTGCCGGGGCTCTGACCCTGGGTCCGGCGGTGGTAGCAGCAGCAGGTCTGCCGGCGACGGCAGTGCTCCGGAGCACTTCAGGTCACCACTAGGCCTTCTGGTTTGACTCGGAAGACCTAGTAGCAGCCTGAAGCACTCTTGAGCAGCGACACCGGACCCGCTGCCAGACCCGCCGCCACTGGACCCGGGGCCGGAGCCCGGACACCACCAGGAAGAGTGATCCCTGGGGTGGGCGGTTAAAAAAAAGTTACGAGGCTGGGCAGGGTGGAGGGGAGGTGCTTCCCAGTGCCCCTTCCACCCATGGATCCTGAAGGGGGGAGGGAAAACCAGGTTCCTCCCTGCCCTCTGCCCCTGTTCAAATGGGTTCAGAACCCAAACTTTGTTCAGACAGTTTGGGGGGGGGCAGTTCGTATTCGGGGTGTTCACGAACGGGGCGAACACCTCGAGTTCCAGCCAAACCCTGAACTTCCGAACCGCATTTGCATATCCCTAAGTGCTGCAGGAGTGATTGTGATGATAACTGTCCAGCCTGGATGTGTAAACTATGTCTCCTGCTTGCTGAGATGCTATCCCCAAAGTCTCAGTTATGTCCCTTCTATGCCTACCTAAGGGCCGCCCCCTATGCCCGCCTCAAAGCCAATATCGATTGGTCCTGTAAAGCTGGAAGCATGCAGTAATTGGCCAGTGAATGTGTCTGTCAGTCTTTTGGTTTGCTCCACATATTCCCTCCTACAGCCTCCATCCCCCTGCCATGCCAGGTGCCTGCCTCTGACTGGCACTGCATGTGCTTCTATTTATGTGAATAATGGTCTTCAAGGGGACAACATCAATTGCTTATAAAATTGGGTCCCTTTATCAAATTGTCCTGTAGTTTGTCAGAGATGACAGGGAAGGTATGTGATACATTCCTGCCTAATGTCTTGTAAACAGGATGGAATGTATCAATGGCTATTTTCAGATGTTACAAGATCACGCTCAAGCACAGTGAACCATGGTCAATCCTGCAGCAGGGCCAAAGCACCCTGAACGTCTGTTCGGCGGCCACCTGTTCACCACAGTCAATACCCACATGGGATCAAATTCAACCACGCTTCCGGACCTCCGGCCCGGACCATCTCCGAAAGCATGGTCAAAGAGATTCCCAGCAGGAAACAATAAAAAGTAACGTCTGGAAAGCAATCACTGGCCGGAATCAATCAAAATGATTCCCAGCCGGGGACAAAGCATGCAGCGTCGCTGCCAGACAACCAGCAACAACAAAGGCCACGGGGGGAGATTTAAAGGGCACACGGCAGCAGCCGCAACGAGCCTCCCCGGCGCCTTCCGGGTGCTTTGACCGCAGCCCGACCTGGGATCGGCGTAACGTCTGTTGTGCTGCCCCGGGCCGTGGTCTGCCGGTCCGATTCCCTGCCGTGGTCCCGCTCCCGTCACGTCTGTTCAGGGCTTTTATTGACCGCGGGGGGTGGTTGAACGGCTCACCACCACTGGGAATCCACTGTGGTGACTCTGGGTGAAAGCAGACATGACACTAACCACCATTTAACCACCATTGGTGGTCATTTATGCATGTTGCAGGGCTGCATAGGGCACCAATACAGCCCTGCAACATACATAAATAACCACCATGGGTGGTTAAAGGGTGGTTAGCGTCATGTCTGTTTTCACCCTCTGGACCACGTAATGTCTGAAATCACCCAATGTTTTAGATGGAAATGTATTTTTATGTTAATGTCTTATACCATCAGGACCCTTTATCCAATCATTATGAGAATTGGCAGATGTGTTAAGTGTGTGGAGGGACATAATATGCAGAGGTTTCATGCAAATTTAATAAAAGATAAAGAAGTAGTAGCCATGAATGTGTATGGATCTTTCCTTAAAAGCAGGACATTCAATGACTTCTAAAATCGGTTCCCTTTATCTAATCTTTTCAGAAATTGGTACACATAGTGCTCTTAGAAGGGGGTACAATCCCTCCAAGATTAATCTGAATTGAATAAGAATCAAAAAAGTTATAGTTGGATATACAGATTTCAGTTTTTTCTCTTTGTTCAAAAACAAAAAGTCCATTTTCATTTCTATTTTCATTATTATTATTTGTCCTTTTCATTATTGTAATAATAACAATTACATGCACACCCCTAGTAAGTAGAGACACCAGTCTAAAACCAGTCTTCATCAATATTAGAGCTGATACCAGTATCCACAAAAGCAGAAACGGGTTTTTCTGACTAATTTCTGGTACCCAGAATGTGCCAGAATGTCAATTTCTGGTCCCAGAATCCCAACTTCCGATAGCTATTTATTTTTTTTACTTATGATGCCGATTTTTTTATTTTTTCCCTCCCGTAAAGTCAACTTCTGGTCTGGATTTTTAAAATTTCCATCCTGAATTTTTGGTTTTCCAAACCAATATACAAATCCGTAACCAGAAAATTGAAAAACTGATACAGGAAGTTACCAATTTTGGGGGGTATCCAGGTACAGAAGAATAAGAGTATTACCCATGGCTATTAAGTGTAGTACCTTTTTCAGCTGTTGGTTGATGAGATAGCCAACTGCCGGAGGCTGGGAGTGAAGAGCAGGGTATGAATTGCTCACTTATGACCAGTTGTACATTTCTCTGAAGCAACCAGAGATAGTGAATTTTGGATTCAGGATGCTGGGCTAGATGTAACTCAGGCACTAATTGTGTTCTTTTTACCTGCTCTTGAAATCCCCCAGGGAAGAAGATTCTAGCATTCCAATTTGACTTCTCATTTAATATCTACATTTTCTCAGTTTTGCCCCATCGTTTCTGTTACGTTATCGTTGACATATAAAAAAATACTTTAAAACCACAAATGGTCAAATCCCCAAATCATCCTGTAGAATAAAGTGATTCACTGGCTTTATAGGGAATGGAGCTTCATGAAAGAGACCACTGACCTTTGGAAACTCTTCATTCATCATTGATGGCTCTGGAGCATTTAGCCTTTCAATAGATACCAGCCTTAATAATATTAATATTGCCTTTCAGCAGAGTAACCTACCTTATGGTAGCTGCTTGTTACAATTGTGTTGACAAGCCTCGGTTCTTGTGTGAACGTATCCTGGCTTTTCTAATCTCTTTAGCATCATCAGCCAAACGTTTTATTTGCAATTGATTTTTAAATTTGGGAGTAATTGAAGTTTAAGCCTAGTTATCTCCTTGCAACGGGGACGAGTCGATACTTTTTCATTCCTAATTAAGCACTGATTAAAAGTGATTGCATTGTTGCAGTGAGCAGAGAGACCATCACACACCCCCAATTCCTCAAGGCCCATCATAGACAGCTGATTGCGTTTCCGTTAAAAACAGGGTGACATAAACAGGCATCTGTTGAGAATTCCTTGATGAATCCTATATTTCCGTAGCAATTTTGAGAAGCTGCTGCTGATATACATTTCTTTCAAAACTTGGCTAGAGAAAGAGGGTGGTTGCCATGTTCGTCCCAAACCAGCACGGTGGAGACAAAGAAGCTGAGGTGAGTTTAGGATTCAACAATTGTATTTATATAACAAAATACAGGAGGAAAAATGCTTTTGATTGACCTGTGCCAAAGAAGCGGCTCCTATGAAGCACAAGCAGATTGTCAAAACTGAATCAACACCATGTTTTCATGAGAGGATGAGCTACGTGATACAGTATGTAGAACAAACAAAATGGACAGAGCCAGGTGATGTGTAAATAAGGGATATTTTTTTGAGGCACAAAGGATTCATGCAAAAGAAGGGATAATTCCGTAGAGTGACAGGGAGAGAGGAACAGCTAAACCAAGATCTTAGATGGTGTTCTCAGCAAGCAGATGAATAAATATCATGCCAGACTGCTGTGATTCTCTTTCTGGGTTTTATCGCTTGCTTGCATTATTCAGCTGCTACGACACAGGAGACCCGGAGCACAGCAGAAGCTCACTCAGTGTTTCCTGTTTTGCTCCTGCAACTCCCACTTCCTACATTATGCCTGCAGCGACTTAATTCTGTAACCTAGAGAAATCACTAGGGGTTTTGAACGCACATGGAATTTAGGATCAGGCTTCCACTGTTTACCTTATTTTTAGTTAAGATTAATTTACTACACTCAGATTTATGATTTGCATTGCAGGGCACACTTTACATTCCAATGACAAGGCCAGGACATGTTTCCATGGTAATCCATGGCCACCGTTGTAAAATCCCTGAAAGCAAACACAAGGGATGTTTCACCTTATTGAAGCTACTTTTTGTCCTGGTGCACCTCTTTGAATTTTTTGTCTCCCTGAGGCAAGAAGAGAAGCTATGAAGAGGAAAGCTATTCAGGCTATGTAAAGTTTATAAACCAGCGATTAAGACTGAGACAAGAGCAAGTGTTCTCGTTCTTCAGGGAAGTACAGACCTTTCGGGAGCATTTGTGAGTGTTCATTGATACTTTGTCAGTCTCCAGTTATTCTCCACTTCTGCCATTGTCAACTAGGAATGGGCGAACGTGGTTTGGAAGTTTGGAGTTTGGACCGAACTTGGTCTGTTCGGTTGACCGAACCGAACTTCCGAACCGAACTCGAATTTCAAACCAAACCGAACCGAACCGAATTTCCAAACGCCTTTCTGTTCGTCCATTCCTAATGGCACACACACCAAACAACTTGGTTCGGAAGTTCAGAATTCGACTGAACTCGGTCTGTTCGGTCGACCGAACCGAACTTCCGAACCAAACTCGAATTTCAAACTGAACTGAACCGAACCGAATTTCCGAACTCCGTTCTGTTCGCCCATCCCTATTGACAACATCGGCACTTGTGATTTTTCATCTAGTTTCATCAATTTCATCACTGTCTGGCATTTTTTGTCATTTTTAATCACTTTCTGGCATTTTTCCATCATCACCTCCCACCCCACCCATTCTTTTTCATCATTTCTGTCTCTTTTTATCACTTTCTGGGACTTTTACAGCAGTTTTACAGCACTTTTATGGCAATTTCCAGGACTTCCCCGGCACTTAGCAGGCACATTTACATCTCCACAGCCCCTAGAGGTGCACACGGGGCGCATGCAGGGCTTGGAATTGGCCCTGTAGTGACTCTGTTCAACTCATGAAAAATAATGACCGGAAAAGCTAGTAGGTTTTGCGTTGCGGTGCCAATGAAGGCAAATGACCTGTTTCTGACAGAAACAACATTCATCATGATTTGTCATTTCAGGACTATGCTCCCCCCTACCTCTCTGCACTGATCTCCCTCTGAACCCCTGCTCGAGCATTCCACTCCTCCTCCATCCCCTCCCTCACCCTCCCACGCCTCCCCTGCTCCCCCAATCACCTTTGTCCCTTCTCCCTCACTGCCCCACATGCCTGGAACTCCCTCCCTGCCCTCGTCCACCTTGCCCCCACCCTCCATGCCTTCAAGTCCCTCCTCAAAATCCACCTCTTCCACTTCGCCCTTCCGAACTCCTGCTAAGCACCGCTTATCTGCAAACTCCCAATTTACTGTAACCAAGCCAAGAATGTGTACCTGAGTTCTCGCATCCTCGTGAATGTCGCATTCCTTGTCTCTCTCTCTGTTCCCCCTTCCCTGTCTCCCCTCCCTCTGTCTTTAGATTGTAAGCTCTCGGGCAGGGACCATGTCTATCTTATTCTTTGTAAGCGCCAGGTACATCGCTGGTGCTATATAAATAATAATACTAATAATAATAATAATAATAATAATAACATGATCTAACACAACCCATCCTGCTGGCTCCCACAATCCAGGCTGAGACCCATCCAACTGTCTTCCGGCTCTAGGGTACCTAGGCAACCAGTCTCAGGTGTGGAGAGGCATACTCTCCTTTAGAAAGAGCATTTCCTGGCCACACTGGAAGAGTTCGCCTAGCCCATCTCCTCCCCAGATACACTCCCTGAAGTGCTAGTTGCTCTCTTCTCTCCAAAGACAATCTCTGGGAGGCTGTTCCCTCTCTGCAAACGTTGATCTACTGGAGACAAGCTTGTGAAATATCAGTAGATTTCAGTCTTCCTTTTCATGAAACCTCAAAAGAATAACCACAAAACAGGCATACCAATCGAAATTATGGGTCTGACCCAAAACAATAGCATCAGATACTAATTGGTACCCAATTAGTGCCAGATGGGCTACCTGATTTACCAACTTCCAGGAACAATTTGCCAAGTTCCTGTACCGATTTTTCCAATCTTCCAATTGGTAAAATGGTAAATCAATAACTCAGTAGCAGTAATACCCGGTATTTTGGGGCAATCGGGTACCGACCAGGCACCTGAAAGATTACTCAAAATTTCAGGTATTATCCATGGTTAGCAAATTTCAGATTTTCAGACCATTTCAGATCTCCTGACATTGACCTATGAAGGCTATGCAAAACATTGGTGTGGACGGGAAATACAGCAGCATTGGGTGGCTCTACGTATTCTGTTAACTGCAGAGAGATCAGTTTTGTGGTGGAGACACCCACTGTAATGACATGACATGTAGAGACACCCGCTGAAATAAAGTGCTCTTCTGGTTAGCTGGCTGCCCCCCAAGTGATGGCCTTTGGCGCAAGCATCTGAAATAATAACCTTTACTTACCACTTACAGAATAAAGCACTTTCCAGCCATTATCTCACAAAGCCTCTTAACATACTTAGGAGGTTGCTAGGACAGTTTTGTTATTCCCTCTGAGCAGTGGAGAGAGAGGCTGCCATATATTTTGCAACTTAACTTATAAGGCCCCTTTCATTTTCCTTCACACTCTCCCACAAAACAGACAGAATTTGTGTGTTTTTAAATGAGATGCTACCATGCATGGCCACCTAGGAGCCACTCATTTGATCACCCATCCATCTGAAAGTGGTGCATGGGAATGTGTGCTCCCGTGAGCCATGCAACACTCATTCATGGCTACTCACGGTGCACTGCCGAGAAATTCAGAGTGTGCCATGCCGGGTAAGCCAAAAAAGTGCATGGCAATGGGTGCCTATGCGTCCCCTGATGGTATGAACCGGGGCAGTCAGCCACACCAGCGAACTAGCCCGCCGCTTATGAACACGGTGGGCAGGGGACACAGCCTTTGCAAGTCACAGGAGCCTGGATCCCCCAACCCTCAGAGCGGGGCATGTCAATTTCAAAGGCCAGCCTGGTGCGCTTCCCCCATCCTCGTGGTCTGTGTGAGTGCAAGGCAGCTGCCATGGTAGCTGTACGGGAGCCACCCATGAGTATCTCTCCCAGAGCACTCCACCTGAGTGACTGCTCTGCAGCTGTGCCCCTCAGAAGGCATGGACACCCCTTGCCCCCCCCAGCCTTACTCATTTAATTCAAAATACCCTTGGGGAGGCTAGAGGCCTGTGCATGCCACAGCTGATTTACTGTTAGTAATGCACTTAGCTATTCTTTGGCTCGCTCAGTCATACATAATTACCTACTTGCTAAAATGCTACTAATTCAGCCACCAGGAGGACTCATCAGAGCGCCCAATGAGAGAGCGAGCAGCTTGTAAGGCTGCTGCAAAAATGATGGGGCTAGATGACTAAGCTTTGTGGCTGTTGTACCAAGGGTTCAGGGAAGAATTGAAACATGTAGTGCACTTACTATCTGTGGGTACTATCTGCATTTCGAGTAGTCTATTGGGTGAGGAGGCGGCCATGGAGAGTGAAGGCGGCAGCTGGTCGGGGGCTCCAGAGGTGGCACTGTGGCCATTCAAGGTGTCAAGATCTTCCTCCTCCCTCCTGATGACTACAGACATTACCAACTGGCATTGACAGTTGGCCAGAAAGGGGCCATGGAGCAGCTCGTCCTCCCCTCCCACCCTTACGGGGACGGGGCCTGGGGAGGCTTCTTACGGGCCGCTCCCGATAACACCGATGTTAGATTTTTTTCAGTGGCTGCCCCTGTGCTGTGGAATTCGGTCCCGGAGGAGGCTCGGTTGGCTCCCACTCTCCTGCTGTTTCAGCGTGTATATAAGACCTGGCTGTTCCATCAGGCTGTTGGCGAGGGGTAGGAGTAGGGGGTGGGGTGTTTCCGCACATAATGTATTTTAAATTGTTTTTTTTTAATTATATTATTTTTATTGAATGTTGTTCACTGTCCCAGGCTGCCCTGAGGGCAGAAGGGGTGGGATATAACTTTTAAATGAATAAATAAATAAACATCGGGGGTGGCCGGAGGCACGTGTCAGGGGCACGGCTCGCCTGGAGTTTGGGGAGGAGGGCTTGTTGATGGGACTAGCTGATGTGAATTCTTTGCTGTTATGGATTGTGAGAAGGCCTCCCGCTCTCCCCGGTGAGAGAGGGGTTGAGAGAGGGAGGATGTCCCCTGGTGACAGCAGGGGACAGAAGGATGTATTGTAGAAGGTCCCTGATGTGAACAGGATAGGAATGTTAGGACTGATAATAGCAGAGGATAATTGGAGGGGGTAGGATATAATTATTTATTATTATTGGTGGGCGAGTGTTGATTGTGTATTGTTTTTGAAATTCTGGGTCTCCTATGTGGGATATAGACCCTAGCGTTGCTGTATTTGTGTGTTGCTTTGATTGTTGGGTTCCCCCATGTGGGAAAACCCCCAATTATTGTATTTATTTGCTGTTGTGAGACGCCTTGAGATGCCTTTGGGTGGGAGAGTGCGGGATACAAATTAAAAATGAAATGAAAAAAAGAAAAGAAAAGAAAGGACCCTAGTACTGAGTTGGGCACCTAATTAACTGAAAATACCACTTATTACTGTGACCAAGTTACTGATTTATTGTTTTACCAATCAGTAAAATGGTAAATTGACACAGGAACTCAGAGAAATCATAATGGGAAGTTGGAAAAATGGTGCCAGAGGTTGATCTGTACCAAAGTCAGAAAATTGGCTGCTGACTCCTGCTAGCCAATAGAATGCTGAAGATGGCTTCTGAGTCTGCCCCCTGATCTCCCCCTCCCATTCTTGATAATTCTCTATCGGGAGCTCCCCATGGAGATTCCTCATACCAAGCTGCCAGCCCCAAACAAGGTAGGAGAGCTGGGGAGGGGACAGGGTGGCTTTTTCCTTCCTTCCTCCCCACCCCTCTTTAATTTCTCTATGCCTGGGTGTGATGGGGAGGGGGGGGAGTGAGAAAGTTCACGAGATGATTTTTTAAAATTCTTGTTTCAGCCCTAGTAAAAACAGATGTGCAGGTGGTGCAAAGACTCCCTGGCCCACCCCAAGATGGGGAAACCGTAGCTGATATGGCCCGGATCAGGGAGGGGAACCCCAAACTAACATGCCTGCAGCTGGAGAACTGTCCTACCACCTGCACATCCAGGTAGGGCGGGGAGTTAAATAAGCGTGTAGGAAACCATCTCAGCCCCACCCCCAGTGCCCTGCACTCCACCATGACAGACAACAATGGCGACCATTATTGGTGACAGTAATAACTGGTATTTTCAGTTAATTAGGTGCTCAACTCAGTACTCGGGTCTTCAACCGATAGGCTACTCGAAATGCAGGTAGTATTCGCGGTTGTCATTTTCATTATTGTTGTCATTATTCTCGGTTGTAATTTTCGTTATTGCAATAGTGAAAATGAAAATGACAATTTTTGTTATTGTTATTGCAATAATGAAAACGACATGCACACCCTGCTTCTCAGTTCATCTTGGACAAACTGAGAACTGGGACTGTCTCACCAAGTTCTTGCCAAGAAAATAAAATTTAAAATATTTTTAAAAAAATCATTGCAAACGTGCAAAATGGCCACTGGACTGTTTTGAGCATGCACAAATTATTATTATTATTATTATTATTATTATTATTATTATTAAAGCATTTATATAGCGCAAGCAATGTACCTGGTGCTTTACAAAGTAAGGGAACAAACACGGTCCCTGTCCTAGGGCTTACAATCTGAGAGACGGGGTGGGGGATGAAGGAAGGGGAACAGAGGGAGAGACAAGGAGTGTAACATTCATGAAGATGCGCGGTCCCAGGTGCATGCGTTTGGCTTGGTTACATCAAGAATGATGGCTGGTTGGTCCATGTGATGAGGATATGAGTACACAGACCTCAGGTAACAGATTGTACTGGATGGAGGGTATCAGCAGGAGTTAGGTGAGGGGAGTGAGGAATCGGGGAGGGCAGAGCAGAAGAGGTGTGTCTTGAGGAGGGATTTGAAGGTACGAAGGGAGGGGGCTAAGCAAATGTAGGCAGGGAGGGAGTTTGGACAAATGGAGTCTGGACTGTTTTGCGCATGCAAAAAATGGCCCCCGCCCTTAACCAAAATGGCATCAATAGCCAATTGCGCATCACTGCCATTTTGGTTGAGAGCAGCGGCCATTTTGTGCATGTGCAAAACAGTCCGGCGGCCACTTGCGCATGTGCAATGATTTGTTATCATTATTATTTTATTATCTCGTGAGATCTTGGCCCTGGTTCTCATAATTGCGAATTTTCTTGTGAGAAACATTTTTGTTTCTTGTTCAGCCCTAGTATAGTATTCACCATGGCTTTTCATTTCAGCTTTTCCTCAAAGGTGTGTTCCCTGACTCCTAATTGCAGGGCAGTTGTTCTCAGTCTAGATTATAATTCATTTCTCTTCTACAGACATTTTCTTTCTCAGTCACCGCATAAACCTTCCCAGCTGCACAACCAAAAATTGTTATAGCCACATCATTCTTCCTTGATTTCCTGTGAGAGAATAATCAAGTCCCAAACTCGACTTGAATCATAATGATCAGGTTGTTGGTGTAGAGGCTCTTATCTGTCCTGAGCTTTGCCTCAGGATATTAACTAACAAATTGATCCTGCCAGGACTCTCTTTGTTGGCCTTCTTTCTTAATTATATGATTTGTATGATTCTTCAGGCTCAATTACTCCAATTGAGAAGAGGCAAGAGGGAGGGGGAAAGAAGGTCAAATGCACAGAAATACACAAGGGAACACGATGGACTCAAAAGTGAACAAAGCCTAAAGCCACTGGAGATTGCTTTCTCTTTGAGAATAGATAGGGCACATTTCAGGCTGAGTTGGAACAGCTCTGAGACTTAAGCATTCTGTTTTTCACACATTTCCATGGCCAAGCGTGACGCCTGGTAAACCTTCTCCAAGTACAAAACAACAGGTTGGGTGTCTTTAGACATAACAGGAACGGGTGTCTGAATGTGTGTTTTGATGTTGATAGGAACACCAGTTTGGCCCTGTGTTCATCATGTGGCGCTGCTTAGACACCCAGTCCATCTTGGGCAAATTGGTGTTTTGTTTGCCACCTGATCTCAGCACGCAAGCGCTGTCGCCTCGTTCCCGTATTGTACCTGCTAACACACCACACGATATCATTAGACGCAACGTTAGCCACGTGTTCAGCTGGAGAATGCAAATTGTCCTTGTGATGCAATGGTGTTCGCATCATGTGTTCAATGGGCAGTCAAATTGGTGTTGGGATTGTTATGGTGCTTACACAAACGGCCAAACATGTGCTTAGGGGTTTTGACACCCAATCGTTGTTATTTCTAAAGACGCTCGTTGTGTGTATTGGACATAACACATGTTGTCCCATTGATGTCAATCATAATTGCAACCTTAGAAGTAGAGTGTTTATTAGGAAGAAAGTAATCTCCCAATAAACAATGAAGCAGGCTATTTTACCACTCAAGAAGGATGGTAACTCGGTGGTGAGGATCAAAGGGGGAAGACTTCGTATTTCGACATTGATAGACTTCAGCTCTCTGAGGTAAATGAACTTTCTCCTCTACCGAACTCATCCATTTCAGAACATGACAGTGCTGTGAATAAGCTTTCTGGAAATAAGGGGAACTGTGCTCATTTCACCTGACCTCCTATCATTGCAGGTGCTATTAGGGCAGAGTGGTCATCACTGGTCTGATTCCTCATCCTTTTATTCTTGGAGAGGGATAAGAAGCATCATGGACACCTAGTTCATCCCGTAACCTGTGGGGAAAACATTAAAGGTAGAACTGAAACAGGTACCCAGTTTGGTTCCCACGGGTAATACCCAGTACTGTGTCAGGTATCCAGGTACCCAATCAGTACTCAGATACTGATTGCAAAATTAGTAATTTCTGGTACCAATCTACCAATTTTCTGGTTACTGATAAAAAAAAAATCGGGATAGAATACTGAAAGAATTGGGATATTTCAGGATTGGAAGTTGATATTCCAGGACATTCCAATACACTGGGAACCTGAATCAGGTCAAAATCACGTACTGATTTGTACCCGATATTTCCAAGTTGATTCGGGTACCAGAAATTCAAAACGTATACCCATTTTTGCAGGTACTCATTTCAGTTCTAATTAATGGCCTTTATGTCATGTAGGGTTTATTTATGGCCTAGGAATTCCACAGACTCCTAAGTAAATTCAGTGGGGGGTGGGGAGGGAACCAGTGTTTTTTGCAATGGGATTTGGGCACCTTTAATCTGAAAACACTTTCCAAACTGTCAATTTCTCTACACACTTAAACACAAATAGCACCACTGTGGCCAGTGTAATCTTAGGTATTTTGAAGCCAACTTTTGCTGAGATAGGTAAGCTCCTTGGATAATTCTGCCCTTTGAAGCCATGGAGAAATTTCAGCCCAAAGAAGGATAGTTGTTTTTGACCTCTTTGCTTCAGCCTTCAGTATTATTTTGGTTACTTTGGTTACTTCAGTATTTCACGTTTGGATTTCAGTTACTTTGGTGTTTCAGTCTTCTATCCTCTGTTCTCTCCACAATACTATTTGGCAGGTTTTTCAATACCAATGTGAAAGTGATTGCTTAATTTTGGATCACAAAATACTGAGGAGGATCTTAACAAAGTGAAGATAGATACCAAGTAAGGGAATACACAAATTTCAAAACATCAATAAAGGTAGATTTGGATATTCTTCATGAATAGAAAATGGCATATTTATTTCAGCGCTACATTATACAGGTTGCAGTTGATGCAGTATAATTTCTATGGGTATTTTTACATATGATGGGCTGCCTCCATGGACTTCTCTGGGTGGTGGAGGCAGTCTTCACCCTGATTGGGATTTCCAGGCTGCTAAAGAAACGTTATGACAGCCTGGGATGATGAGAGGGCAGGGCGATGCATCAATGTGCGTCCATAGGTTCCTGCCCCTTCACAGCATGCAGCACCCCTCCCTACAGCTGATGGGCAGCCATATGCTGGCCAATGACAGCTGCCGTGGTGCCTGGCCCCCACCGCCACTCTGGACTGGGTTGAGTGAAGTGGGCTAGCAAACATGATAACCCACTTCACTCCATGTTTGGTGACTGGCTCCTAACCATGGTGGAATTTAGCTTGAGTTGTCACTTGGGGATTTTCGCGAGTGACAACCCGGGCTAAACTCCACTACTGTTGGGAGCCAGACTATGGTAACATCTGGCAGCCCGTTTTAAATGTGATGTCGGGCACGGATTAATCCTGGACCCAGTTGCTGCCCCCAAGCACTGAAAGACTGAGGTTACAGTAAGGAAACAGAGATGAGGGCATGCACACAAAGGCTAATAACTTTCTCATGGAACCCTGACCCTAGATCAGGTATGGGGAACCTTTTCCCTCTCGGGGGCCACATTGAAAATTAGCACAAGCTCAGAGGGCCATAAGGCTGAAACAGCAACTCCTCTTTCCACGCCGATATTTCATTCCGCCATTTCGGAATTGCCTGCGACTTACTGCAGCTTTTCTGCCGGCATTCCTCTAATTCTGTGCCCTTGGCTTTGCAAAATCAGAATTATTGGAAAGTATTGTAAAGTGTCGGAATAATCTTGGAAAATGTCTGAATAATCTCAGAAAGTGTTGGAAGAAACATTGTTCCGCTACTTTCATACTGTGACTGCATGTCGGAAAGTCCCAGTGGAAGTAGCAGAATGAAAGTAGGGGAATTAACATCTCTACCGCACCGTGTCGCTCATTGCGAAAGAGCTCTTTCCATCAGAAACAGCTACCGTGACTGCTTGCCATTTAAGCCCTAATGTAGATGTTGGAAGCAGGGGTGCTTAAGAGGTGTGCCGAGGAAGAGAAGTGTGGAGATCATGGATCCATGCCATATATCTGTTCCCTACCTTTGTGTGCGTACCCTCACCTCTGTTCCCTTACTCTGATCCCAGTCTTTCAGTGCTTGCGGACAGCAACTGGGTCCAGGAGACAGATCCAGGATCCAGAAAGGGGCCAAAAAAACCCTATCCATGAGCCGCATTTGGCCCCTGTGCAGGCCTGAGGTTCCCCACCACTTTTCCCTAGACAAGCGGAAATCATTTTACCTTAGTGGACCTTGGAATACTCCATTGACCTTAGTGGACCTTGAATCAGCTCTATATGTTGTTTTGGATCTTAAGTAATGTTATTATTTAGGACAATCAGGATAATAGCATGGGCGTAGAGGAGAGGTGGAGGAGTGTTGTAAATTAATCTCTCGGTTTGCGCCATATAAGGTAATAATGGAAATATCCGACTCTTGGGAGCTAACACAGAATGAATAGAAAACAGCCAAAGTTAACAGGTTTTTTTTCCTGTTCTCTGAGAATTTTAACAGGACACCAGCACTAATCAATGCAAAGCATACACTTCTATTTCTCCCCCCTCCCCCAACCACTGCACATGGACCACAATCTGAAAATACACTTCCAGGGTTATTATTTCTGCCCTATTATTTTACAACCTACAAACAAGACCTTTGCTGTAGAGACAATTTCTGTGGGGAAGAAAATCAATTTCCCATGAAGACCTTCACAACAGCTACATGATGGAAATTCACTTTCTGTTTATCGTACATCGGACCAAAGCCTGGGCCACTTCCTCTTAGTGGAAGGAAGATAAATGAAAACACATGCTCAGTCTTTTTCTTTGTGACAATCCAAAAGCGATGTGTTTCTCTTCCTAAATGTGAGTAATAGGGAGACAATCCCTGAATCTTACGAACTTATGAACCCATGACCGTGATTAATTGACCCTCACTTTCATTATGATTGCTCAAGAATCTAAGGTTTTGGGTAACCTGTGGATGCAAATCCAAACCTTTTGAATTTGTGATTCTAATGAGGAAATCTTTTAAGAACAGGCCTTATGGAAAGTTCATAGTCAAGGTCTTGTGTGTTCTTCTCCTGCATTACACATTTTAGAAGCAGAAAATCAAAATTCTGTGAGTTGAAGAAATTATGCAAATGTTATGCAAATGGTGCAAATGTTGAATGCCAAGGAATTTTCCAGCATGCTGTTCCATCAGTTTTTGACATTCCTTGAAGAGAGCAAATGTATGCAAATTTTCTAACTTATGCAAGTGGTGCAAAATGTTGAATTAAAAATGAACTTTCCAGCATCTAAATTCAACAGCTTTGGACATATTGTTTCTTACAAAAGGAAATGACCCAAAATCAAAATACTGCACACACCTCTCCACGGTTGAGACTTTCCAAGATAAAGGTCTTGGGTCATGCTGAAATGTGGAGTGGTTTTTGTATTGTGAATATTCATGATATTTTTGGATTGTTATCTGAATACCTGGATAATAATATCTGCAATTAAAACAGATATTCACGCATCCCTTGCTTGTGGCTGTTCTGTAGTTGAGCTGTTTGGTTATTCGGTAAATTGGGTATTTGGAGATTTTGTTTTTGTTTTACTTCATCTTGGCTACCGTGCATGTGCAATAGTGCTAATGCATGCCTCGCTCATTATAACTCACTTTGTTATAATGCAAATTTGCTTATAACAGTAGGAGGCATAACTCCTAATTTGCAAACACCAAGGGAACAATCTTCTTTCCTTCCTTTTCGAGATCTCATGGACAATTCTTGATTCTCGTGAGATTCTTGTGAGAATGAAACGCATTCTCATTTCAGCACTATTCCTGACATACTGTAATGTTAGAACAGTGGCGGCTCCCCTCGCAGGACATTTGGGGCACTGCCCCCAAAGCACCGCGGTGGCCACCACGGCTGCTCAAAATTGTTTTTAAAAAAACCAAAAAAACCGCACCGCTTATGACAGCTACAGCAGCCTTTGAGCTGTACTGTTGTTCTTCTCCCTTCGGGGACCCACTCCGCTGGGAGTGGGTCCCCGAAGGCACAAAAAGGCTGAGCTGCTCAGCTGCCCAAACAGCGTTTTCCTATGGAAAACGTGATTCGGGTGGCTGAGCTCCTCCGTCCACAGCACGTATGGGACGTGCTGTGGAGGAACGGGCTAGCCTTTCCATTGCGCTCAATGGGCGCAATGGAAGATCTCACCAGGGCAGTCGCGCTAACAGCCCTGGCGAGATAGCTTGGTCGGGGGACTGAGGCAGGGAGCAGCACGCATGCGCACTCCTCCCTGCTTCCCTGTGCTTCCCACTGCCATTGCCACTCCCCCCCATTCACCGCTCAGAGTGGGGGGTG
>QEPC01003796.1:485502-509487 GCA_003113815.1 Sphenodon punctatus | reverse complement strand
AATAAAAAATTAAAAAGGGGTAAGGGATCCACCGTTCTCATTGTTAGGGTGATTAGGTTATAATGGTTTTGTTCTTTAACAGGTTTATCATTGGCTGGTCATTTAATAAACAGTTGCGGACAGTTCACCCAAAACTATGTGTCTGTGTGTTTATTTGAAAAGTGCCTTGTTTCCTGTGCGGGGACAAACCAGGATCCCTCAGAAGCCATTTATTTGGGCAAGGTGCTGAGTTGGGACTAGGGCTGAAGCGGCAACTCCTTTTTCCGCTCCATTATTTCATTCCACCATTTCAGAATTGCCTGTGACTTTCCACAGCTTTTTTGCTGGCATTCCACTAATTTTGCCAGCATACAGCTAATTTGGAAACTATCAAAACAATCTCGAAAACTGTCCAAACAAACATTGTTCTGCTACTTTACAGTGCCGGCAGAAATTGCGGAAGATCGAAACTGTCGGAACAAGCATTGTTCCGCTACTTTTGCAGCCAGTGGAAGTAGCGGAAATGTGTAAGTAGCGGAATGAAAGTAGAGGAATGAACATCTCTAAAGCTCCATGCCGCTCATTGCAGAAGAGCTTTTTCCACTGGAAAAAGCTACTGAAGTAACTTGTCATTTCAGCCCGAGTTGGGAGCGCTCTACAGAGCTGGCTAGAAAAAAAGGAAAACTGGAAATTTGACTAATTTCCTTTCAACCAGCATTAATAATCAGCACCTGACAGGATTACTCACTGGCAATTAGTGATGCACTATAAAAATCTTTCATTACAGCTTATGTTAATAGAATGCTGCTCACAGATTTTAAATCAAATGCTGATCGCTGGCTTCTGAGGACTCATTTTAAACATTTCCATCTGCTCTGATGTGCTATCATCCCATCATTAAGGCTGGCTGATGCACCAATATATCCTCCTATTTTCAGGCAAATAAAGGTGTTCATTTATATGAAAAGAGAACTATTTCTAAAACACTCATTGGAAGAAAAACTTCACATGTACCAGGGCTGATAGGGATGAAATGTGAGAAAGTGTTCCCATTGCAAAGGGGGAAAATGACCTTTCGGGAGTGTTTGAGAATGTCCATTGGTACTTCGTCTGTTTCCGGTGATTCTGTGCTTTTGCCATTTTTTCTATCACTTTTGTCACTTACCCGGACTTTTTGTCACTTTTGCCAGTTTCTGAGACTTTTTCATCACTTTAGGGGATTCTTTTTCATTACTTTACAGGAATGTTATGGCAGTTTTACAGCACATTTGGTAATTTAAAACACTTCCCTGGCTCTTATCCAGCAAATTTCCATCTCCACAGCCCGAGGAGTGCATGCAGAGCACACACAGGGCTTGGGATCAGCCCGTAGCAGTCCTGTTCAATGTCCAATAAATATCAGGAAATGGCAAAAAGGGTGGGAAAGCCGGTAAGTTTCCGTATCGCACAAATTTCGGAGAATGCCCTGCTTCCGACAGAAGCAGCATGCGCTGAGATTTTTCATTTCAGGTCTAGATACGAGTATTTGTTCTGAATACCAAATTCAACAAATTCAGCGATACAAAGCGCTGTTTGATTCCTGCTTAATTTCTGGGATCCAATATTCACTTATTTTGGTTCAGTAACTTTGGTACCTTTGTTTATTTGGTACCTTCATTTAAATTTCAGTATCAGGAAGGATGTATGATCACTGTGTAAGATCCATTTGAATTTATAGCTGGGAAACATGGTGCATGAAAGCAAGTATGACCATAGAATTTGCAGGGCCCAGGGCGGACATAAAATGTACAGCCCTGGTGGACCTTTTCCTGTCCCCCCTGCCGCCTCCATGGAGCCCTAGAGGTGGTTGTGTTTGGAACCCGGCTGAGTAGTATTGGGAATGGGGTGTGCATATTCTGCCCTGTGCAGGTGTGTTGCAGGAGGTGCATGCAGGTCACTGGATTGCACCCCATGTTCTTAACACAAGGGCACACAGAGAGGCATTCTCAATAGTTGCCCTACAATTAAGGAACTCCCTCCCCTTGGAAGTTCATCTCAACCAGAAGCTGCTCGTCTTCTGGAGGGTTAAGAACCTTGTTGTTTGGCCAGATGTTTTGCCGGCAGGGATAGGGTTGTGGTATTGTAGGTTAGGGGATTTTATCTGTTTTTATTTATTTTTATGGACGTATTTTTATTAGTGCTGCATCAGGTAGCACCTTTTGCTAAGTAATACCCACATTTTCCGGCAACCTCAGCAGTGGTCCCCCATCAAATGCCCATGCCCTCAAATGCAGGTATTAATTGGGGTATCTCAGGGTGCCACAAGACGTCTCAGGATCCCAGTCTAGGCACCCGCAGCTCCCTAGGCTGACTGACCTCCCCACCGGGCTGCTGCTTCTCCCCCTGCCTAATATTTCCCTAGCCTGGAAATACCTAATCAGTCCCCGTTTCCATGGAGACTGATATCAGGGAAGCACACAGTGCACTCCTGATTGTTCCTTCCTAGAAACGGGGACTGATTATTAAAGTGGTGCACACAGCTGGGAAGAAGCTTCCCTGCTCCCCTCCCCACTCAGATAATTTATGGTTGGGTTGAAGCTAAGCTCTGCAGAGTGCAGTATAGCAGGGGAGCCGGACAGCCGGACAGTCCTAATACAGAGTATAAACATGCATGTATGGAGCAAGCATCCTTTTCAATTCTAGTCTTAATCATTCTGGTTTACTGAGTCAAAGTGATGAAGTCACAAGGACTGGAGATCTAGGTCTCCTTTTGGAATTTTAGCCAAGTTCCTCTAAGCTTTCTTCCCATCGCGCTGGCTTCCATATTTAATTTAATTTATTTTATTTCAAACAATTTTGTATTCCACACCCTCCTGCTATTAGCAGCTCGGCTCACAATGCATCATTGAAAAACATAAAATACAATATAAATATAAAATAAAATCCAACAATATAAAAAAAAACACTGTTGAAACTAGAAAACCTCCTCCCCCGAACCCCTCCACCCATCACCATCCCCAAAAGACTGGCGGAACAGTCAAGTCTTACACTGTCGTCAAAGAGGGAAGGTCCTGGGCCAGATGGACCTCTGCCGGAAGGGAGTTCCACAACCTTGGTGTGACCACCGAGAACGCCCTCCCCATAGTCACCACCTGAGAATCTCGGGGGACTTCAAGAAGGGCACTCTCAGCCAATCGCAGGGGCCGATCCAGAATCCAGGGAACGAGGTGGTCCTGCAGGGTCACGGTCATATAGGGCTTTATAGACTCAAAATCAAATGATTATCCCAGGCATGGATGCCTCATGAGGAAACCAGAGGATTGCGTGCATCTTTCGCCCCTTCATTATATGACAGATCAGATCCTGGGAAAGGAAGCAATGCTTAGTCATCTATGTGCTGAGTGGAGTTGAAAACAGATGCAACATTCATCCCATCCAAAGCTTGCAATTAAACCTTGTGTCAGCTTTTCTTTTTTTTTTTTTACAACCTCCCTCATTCTGTTTTATTAGCCACCTGAGGATCAAAATATTTTATGGTTAAAAGCAAAGCAAAGATTAAAACCGTTCCCACAGGACTCATGATTTTTAAACCAGTTTTGCTGCAAGATCTATAAATAGACCCAGCTGCAGTATTTTGGGACATCAGCTCTTTAAACTATTAGAATCGGTCAGACACATCATTTTCTTTTAAACTATTCCTGAAGAGTCCAGGGCTCTAAAAATATTTAGGCAATCTCTGAAGCAGAAACCAACTCGACCCTCTTAAACTTCTGGCTCTCACATATGTGTCAAACAGTAAGGCCCCTTGCACACATTACGATGCTGCCAAATCTCCCAGCGGGGGAATCTCCTGGTGGGGGGTTCTTACGGTGTGCTTTGCATGTGGGCACTTCTAATCATTCGTGTTTTGCAGAATTTGTTCTTTCGATTGACAGGGCTCAAAATCCAGCCCTGACAATGGAAAGAAAAAAAAGCCACTGGACACGCCCGATTACAAGTGCCCACGTGTACAGTGCGCTGAAAGAACCCCCGCCAGGAGATTTCCCTGCTGGGAGATTTGGCGGCGCGGCAACATGAGCAAGTGACCTAACTGTAACAATACCTCATTTTGAAAAAAACAGGCAAAGCTTAATTTAACCCTTATGTTCGAAAACACAGTTCAGCTTTGAGAAAATACATTCCTCCAGTAGAAGAACTTAGATGAGTTTCTAACAGGGGGAATATGATAGACGTTTAAACTCATGAATAGTGCACAGCCAAGGGTCTAGGGATTTGTTATTTATTTACACATTCTCAAAATACTAGAACTAGTGGACACTATTAGCAGTAAATTTAAAACAAATTTTAAAGGTACTTTTTTCATGCAACATGCAATTAACCTGTGGCTCTCATTGCCAGAGGTTATATCGCAGACTAACAACATAACTTTAAAAAAAAAAAAAATAATAAAGAAAAAGGATTGGATAAGTTCTGGCCAGGTAGGCCCATGAGTTGCTGTTAGTCAACCTGGACGAGGAATGAGACCTCAGTTACAGGTTAGGAGTGATTCGCATTATAATCTGTTGAACAGTTATTTATTGCAAAGAAAGTTGGCCACTGGCAGCGACAGGATGCTGGGATAGCTGGACCATTGGTCTGGTACTCCTTATGTTCTTAGCATTCATCAAGGATGGGTTCGTTCTTAGTATTCATCACTGAAGGGTTCATTGTTATAGTATGTCTCTAACACCTGGAAGCCCCATTCTGTTAGAATACAAAGCTAGCATGAAAAATATTTTCTGCCTTGAAGAATTTATAAGGGCTGAACACCGAGATTTTGCCCAGTTCTGAGTCCATTGGAGCCAGACATTTCATTCAGTTCAATCGGAATTTTGGTCCAAGTTCCAATTGGACCAAATGAACAACAAAAACAACAACAACAACAACAAAAACCATCCATGAGAGTGAGCATGGCAGTCCTTTTGAGAGCATCTGGTTAAAAATGAAAGGGGTAAGAAATAAAAATGATATTACGGTTGGAGTCTACTACAGACCGCCAAACCAAGCAGAAGACGTGAATAATACTTTCCTAAAATAGATTGCATAGCTTTCAAAGAGGCAAGAATTAGTAGCAATGGGGGACTTCAACTACCCCAATATCTGTTGGAAGACAAACTGTGCTATGCATGGAATGTCCAATAAATTCTTGACTGGCCTTGCTGACAACGTCATAGGTGCTCACACTAACAAGCTAAAAAGCTGTCAAAGGACAGCAGACAAGATAACATCGAATTCATGGAAAGATGGGAAAGCTATACCTCTGACCTCTGACCTTTGGATTTTGGTCAGAGGTATAGCTAGATTTGAATGGGCCCTGGAGCAAGAGATGGGATGAGGTCCACTCCATTCCCTCTCCCAGTAGCATGAGGCACAGCCACTCCAGGGGCATGGGGCCCCCCAGGCCTGTGGACCCTGGTGCAACTGCACTGCCTGTTCCTATTATAGTGATACCTTTGATTTTTGAACATTTGGTGTTGGTGTGTCAAAGTACTGTTGATAAGTCATTGCAGGGTAGAGATGAAATGGATATTGAAACTGTTGAAATGGATATTGAAACTATGGACATTGAAACTGTTTTTCAAGGTTATTATCCTCTTGCTTCAGTGGAAAAAATAATAATCAGTGTGCCGTTCAGTTAGGTGAGTTTTTACTCAGTTTGATTTGGGTGTTTGGTGATTCAGTTTGGTCTGGGGGTATATCTGGCTGAGAGTTCCATTTGGGGTGGGGGGCTACACAATTCAGTTGGATCAGCTGGGATGAAGGAACATAAACAGACCAAACCAAACTACACACAGCAACCAAAACGGAACCTAATACGCTCACCAGACTGATTGCAACAAACAAACCCACACTGAACCAATCTCAAACCAGACCAATCTGATGCAATCCAATCACCTCAGGCTCAGACCTTAGGATTCACAAACATAATCAAAACAAACTGATTCCCCAAACCGAACCAGACCATTTCCCCCAAACTGAACCAGACCGATCCATACTGAACCAGATCTATTTTTCTTCATATTAAATCAGACCAATCTATGCTGATCAGTACCAAACCAAACATATCCACTGCTGGAGCAGGCTGCATAGCTGATGCACTGGATGAGGATTGGAGTAGCAAATTCTTATGGATATATTATTATACTCAAAGATTCCTTTCACCTCTATTGCAGAATTAGCCTCAGGACTCTACAGCACTCCAAATGCTAGCATTGTGCCCTGGTAAGAAGCTACATTGTTGTTAGGTCCCAGGAAAAAGCCTGTATGATGGTAGGGAACTTCATTCTAAAGGATAGTCTTCTAGTAGGTGAGGTAGATTCCCCCAGCAGGATAGGAAGCAGCAAAAGATGGGAAGGTATAAATTCTGGATGTTGCAAAGGCCCTTCATCCCAGGAAAAATGAGGAGCTATACTGATAAGATATTCCTTTAACTGATTGTTGCACACTATTTTGAAAGCACTGACTGTGCAACTGAACAAGAATAAATAAGAGTTGAAATGATGAGAGAGTTTATTATTTGTGGGAATTAGTCATTAGTCACATTTTTGTGCGGCCTTTTGAGTACCCAAATAATATCCATGACTGAATATGGATTTTTTCCCCAAAAAATATTCTGTTTCAGGTTTCTATACCTTTTTGGTTTAGCTATTTCAGTTGCTCGGTCTTTTCAGTAAATCTGGAATGTCATTTTTGGCAATTGCGCATGCAACAATTGTGTTAATACTGCAAAAATGATGCAACAGAAAAACCAAAATCGCCAAATAACCAAGCTAATAGGGACGGGTGAACGCAGTTCAGAAGCTTGGTGTTTGGACTGAACCTGACCAGTTCGGTCGACCAAACTTCCGAACAGAACCGAATTTTCAAACCAAACCGAACCTCTGAACTCGGCTCTGTTCACCCACCCCGAAAAGATAATATTCCATTTAGTTCAATGGGGCTTGAATTTCCAAACTTTGTTCGGAAATTCGGAGTTCAGACCGAACTCGAATAGTTCGGTCTACCGAACTGAACTGCCGAACCAAACCGAGTTTCCGAACTGAACCAAACAGAATTTCCGAACTCGGTTCTGTTCGCCCATCCCTACAAGCTAAAAAAAAAAAAAGAAAAAAAAGACCAAAATGGAATAACCAAACCAGATACACAACCGTGTGTCAATGGATATCTTTTTTTACCAGAACCACCATTTTCAGTTTGGATAGAGTATATTTGATGTTGTTATCTATTTTGAGGGTACTTGTTTAGCTCTACAATAAATTGTCCAAAAGGGTAATTCAGAGGCTCAGGTGTGTCGGTGTTGTAGATTGCAGTGGGCCTTTGTAATGCGTTGGCTAACCTGCAGCTACTCAGTCATGGGAGGGCGCACCATTGCAGATAGCAACTTGGGATCCCTGCTCTCAGACCATTACCATCTACTACCTCATCAAATAAAAGAAAGGAAGGGTTTCTGTCCACATTTTAGGGAAGGGAAATCAAAGAGAGAGAGACACATGGAGACCTTGAAAAGGACACACACAGAGTTTGTGGTAGAAGCAGGAGCGAAACCCACATTTCCTACTTGTTCTTAGGGCTGAAACTCAGCTTTGCTATTCTTGAAAGTCTCGGTGAGAACCGGGTTCTCACCAAGATTTGCAAGAATGAGAACGGGTCAAGAATTGGCAATTTCTTGACCCGTTCTCGCACAAATCTCATGCGGCCAAACACCATCTCTGTGCATGTGGCAAATGGGTGCTGCGGCCACTCAGTACACGTGCCCCCCCTGACAGTGCATGCACAGTGTCTTTTCAGTATTTTGAAAATCTTGCGAGATTCTCAAGTACCCTAAAAAAAAAAAAACGCTCTGCACATGTGCAAAATGGCTGTCAGTGGGCTGCGCATGCGCAGAATTGCTACAGCCTAAAAACCACAAGGATATATAGTGTGAAGCGAAAAGTCTACATAAAACACAAGAGCCCTGCTTCAACTCCAATCCAAATTTTTAAACAAGACAAGAATAAATATCAGGACTGCTAAATGACAGAGTGTTCTTTTGCCTCACTCAGGTACCTGAATGTATTTTCTTTTCCTTCCCCCGCCTTTCCCCCTCCTCTCTTTCCTCCTTCCTCCCTTCCCCTTTCTTGAATATGTGCTCCATTGAGCAAAATTTATTCACCGATTGAGCAAATCTCTCAAAACTTAATCAAAAAGGTGTAGCTGACACTTACTCCAAAATTAATTAAAGATGGAAAAGTCAGATAAGGAACAAAAAATCCAGTCCCAACATTAATTTTAAACTCAAAATGAGTTACTCAGTTGTTGCGTTCGCTCAAGGAGGTGGTACTGGTAAGTGCTGAGAACAGCATTTGTTTGATTTGGGTTCTTGATTACCTAGTTCTAAGATTTCATTAGCACTGTCCCTCTTGATCTGTGACTTGCCAGCATCCATCGACTCCTTTCTGCTTTTGGCAAAGGCCGGCATATTTTCCTGATGATCCAGCGCTTATGATCCTGATGATCTGGCGCTGATGATCCTGATGATCCGGCGCTGTCAGAGTGACAGAGGCACAGATGTGGCAGCGGGGAGGAGCCCGATGACGGACGCAGAGCTGGTATGGATGGGGATCTGATGCAGCTAGTCTCATATATGACAGGTCGCAAAATCCAGCCCTGTCATGCGCAAGACTAGCTGCAACAGATCCCCGTTCACACCAACTCTGCTTTCATCATCGGGCTCCTTCCTGCTGTCACATCTGTGCCTCGCGTCACTCTAACAGCACCAGTGCGGCAGGTGTGAATGCGGCCTTATTTACGAACTCGGTGCATTTTGAGTGATTCCTGGACATTATACAATGGAGTAGGACAGGGGTCGTTCAGCATAATTCCTGAATTGCCCATGGCAATCCTGGACATCTAAAACCCAGCTTACTCTGACTCAGGAAGTAAATATAGGATCTGTTAACCAATCAGGAAGCAGGATCCTGCTCGACAATCAGGATCCTGGACAAGCCATCTGCCAGAGGAGAAGCAAGTTTGTGCTGCAGTTACCACACCTTAATCTTTGTCAGTGACTCTGTGTGTGACAAGCAACTGTCTGTCTCTGGCAGCCCAATGGGCTTGGTTCTAGACACATGGTTGCTAAGAACTGACAATACCCAAGAGAGAAGAGTAAATGGGAGGTAGTTTACTCTCAAGCATAAACAGGAGATACTTACAGAGGGAGAGCCCCTTTGCTCCTTTCCTACTAATTCAAGTTTGGTTCTGTCCCCTGACTGAAGGGCTCAAGACAGGTGGCAACAAGCAGGGGTCATGGAGATGAAACCAGGTCTTGCACTCCCCTACTGGAACCCATGGTATTATGTGAAGATGGCCTTACAAATACTGTAGGCACCTATAATCAGAGTTATAGTCTGGGTACCACTTGTTATCAATGGGGAAAACACAGTGAACACGAGTCCCTGCCTGTAATCAGCTGCAGCTCTAGTAGGGAAACTTTAGGTCATCCTTAACAGGCAGAAATGGAGACATTAGTTTGCATAAAATATGAACTGGGTTGATGTTTTGCTTTGTTCAGGAAAGAGAACTGAACCAAATTGACTCTGAGGTTTCCTTGAAAAAGCCCTACTGATCATTTTCTGAGATAGGCTCAAATCTAGGATCATCAAAGTCCAGTCAGGCTGAGTCAGAGTTCAGCTGCTGACCCCTATTTATTCTAATTGTATTAAACTGCATTCAGCGTCTCTTACTCTGATTAAGGGAGTTTTCCAAGGCCAGTGCCACCTCCCCATTTCCAAGGCCTTGTCTCTTCTTCGGTAACAAACTGTGTGATCCAGAAGTCATTTGATAGTGATGCTGGGCCTTTACACCAACACAAGTTCCATTCATATCAATAAGACTTGAGTAGGTGAGAGAATCTCACTCCTAGTTTTCTCTCCTACGAAGCACAGGTCAAAGAATTTAACACAGAGAATTTTGCTTTGGGAGGATCATTCTTCACTGTTACATAAATGCATGCTATCAAGCTCAGTAATTTGTGGTTGAACTAGAGCGTCTCTTTGGCTGGTACAGAAACAATTCAGCATGTACCTTTGATCTATGCAGACTCCAAAGTATGTTTTTGTTGCCAAATTTTATGCATTTCTCTGCTTCCAAGAAGATAACTGAGATACTCAGTCATGAGGGAAGGCAGCTCATGCGGTATCTCCAGTCGAGAGGAATGTAGCAAGACCTGGAAACCTCACCAGAAAATTTATTTTTGCAAGACTGAGCAGATTGAAAACGCTTCTAGAAGTGTTTGAGTGAGGAGCACATCTCAAAGGTTTGAGGGAACTTGATGCTCAGCTCACACATTCAGATGATGTTCAAGTGTGTTTCCAGATACAAAATACTTGATGCAGAGGACTGGAATTAGAGGGACTAGGGAATAAGTTCTTAGAGGATAGGTCCATAAATCGTTATTAATCAAGTTGGTCAAGCGAGATAGTTTCTGATTGTTGGGGGTTGCGAGTAAATGGCAGGGTATGAATCACTCCATCTATGACCTGTTGTAAACTCCTCTGAACTGACTGAAGGTGGCCACTGTTGTACAATAGGGGGCTGAGTAAAACTGAAACGAGCAGTGTGTTTTCCACCCTGTAGGTAATATCTGCATTTTTAGTCATCTTTTGGGTGCCTGATTGGTGTCTGAGAGCTGACTGAGGCAGCCGGTTACTACAAAATACCAGGTATTATCATTACTAAGTTACCAATTTACTGTTTTACCAACTGGTACATCAGGGACGGGAAGTCGTAAAATCGGGATGGGAAATCAGAAAAACAGTACCCGAAGTTGGGACAAACAATGGTAATTTGGAAACTAGAGTAGCCATCAGGTACCCATTAGTACCCAATGTCATCGTTGTTGTTGTCCATCATCATCATCATCATCATCATCATCATCAAAGTTTAATGAGCTAGTCCTCAGGCCATGTCATAGCAGTACTACTACAAACATAACAAGGCGGGGTAGCTAAGAAGTTGTCTAAATAAATAAATAAATCCCCAGATTTAGCAGCTGAAACAGCAAATGCAGCTACTGCTTTGGTTACCAGATCATTAGAATAATTCAGCAAACAAAGTAAACTCAGAGGATATTGAACCTTCTCTGCCACAATATTAAGAGTCTTAAACAGTTGAGCCTGCTTGTCGACATAAATTAAACAAAACAATAAATAATGTTTCAAATCCTCCACATCCTTTGTCCCATTTATAGAAAGGCGGCGAACATGCTGCATAAAATTACGCAGTGCGTGGGATTTAGATGCAACATTTTGCGGGTTAAAGCCAGTTGCGTGTTCTTTTAAAGCCTCGATGTCAAGGTATTTAATTTGCAGCTTTAAAAGAACACAAAACGTTGTCTCTAAATCCTACCTGCGGGATATTTACATGCAGCGTGATTTTATGCCACGTGTTTGCCGCACACGTCACAGGCCGCTTTTAGAGGAGCGGCGCATGATTGCACATCGCGATCACGCATAATTAGAAACGGCCGCATGTATTAATTACGGAAGCTGGGTATAATGCGCATATTATGGCGGTTGCGTATTTTTAAAGTCCGTGAATTAAATACCTCGATCGTGAGGTGTTTAATTCGCGGACTTTAAAAATGCGCAACCGCCATAATATGCGCATAATACCCTGCTTCCGTCTCATGTAATTAATACATGCGGCCATTTCTAATTACACGCAATCACGATGCACAATCGCGTGCCGCTTGTCTAAAAGCGGCCTAAAAGTGGCCAAAGCCTGTTGGAATAATCAATCCCCAGGGACCTGCCCTGGACTACCATGGACTTCATAGACTGAATACGCAGAGCGGTAAAAGCTCTTCTATTTGTTTCGAGGAAAGATATCTGCAGCAGTCACGGCCTGGGAGCCAAAATTTATACCAAGGAGAATCCTTGGAACTGCCAGATAACGCACTGGATACCTGCAAATTAATATCTTCTATGCATTGTTTAAGGAGATGATTTGCCTCCTTTATAGAGGTGGAGCTCAAAAATCCCAAGACAAGCCCAGGGTCTGAAGATTATAAATAATCCAGCCTTTCCAATAGCCTGTAATGAGCATGTCTGAGTCTAATTTCTCTTTCAAACATAACCAAAGTAACGAGGCATGAGGAACATGAAGAATCTTGATCCAATACAAAAGTGACATGTTAGTACACCTAGCAGCCATCAAACTAGTGGCCATTTCCAGCCTCATAATTGCCGAGGAGGTACTGGGAGGAACTCTCAGAATCCTCCTCATCCACAAATGTTTATCATTTCAAGTGAATTTGGGGTAGGACACCCCCAGATTTGAGCTCCATAACAAACCTGTGCTAATATCTTATCCTGAAACACTCTGGGTGCAGTCCTACACCCCCTGATAAACTGCTCCAACGTGAGGCACAGTTTGAGTACACTGGCGCTCAGGCACATGCACAAGCTGCCGGTGCAGCAAGCCATGCGGGACATTGTTGCGCCCCTTCCGAGATAGCCTGCTGCATGCGCAGCATGCCTGCGCAACTGATCTCATGCTGCCCAGCTCAGCACTGTGCCCACCGCTGGCGTAAGTTGGGTGTTGGATTGCACCCTTTATGTGCAGGTTTAACATCGTACCCAATGTTATCAGGACAGGTTGAGTACGGAAATTTTGACACTTCCACCTGTTTTTATTGCTATTTGTTTCAACTCTAATGCTGAGCTAGATGGATCATTGGTCTGAGCCAGTATGGAAATTCTCTTATGTTCTTAGCTGCCCATATTCTGAAGGGTCAACAAAGCCGCTTTCCTCCCCTGGCCTCTGTTTCAGGGAATCTCCTCCAAGATCCTTCCTCTGTCCCAGCTCTGTACAGCTAACATTCTGACCTGATTAATTCCTGGTGGACTTATCCAACTAGGTGACATGTGTGCAAGCCATGCATATGTTGTGTTTTGGGTCCTGGTTACACATGTGACAACCCTCGATGTAACCAAGCCAAGCACATGCATCTGGGACTTTGCATGTTCCTGAATGTTACACCCCTTGTCTCGCCCTCTGTTCCGCTTCCTTCATCTCCTCCCCACCCCCACCCCCCATCTCTCAGATTGTAAGCCCTAGGGCAGGGACTGTGTCTATTCCATTACTTTGTAAAGCACCAGGTACATTGCTGGCGCTATATTGAGTGGGTGGTGGCTCAGCAGTTGCAGGGGAATCTCAACAACGTCAGCTTTTTGCATCCCTCACAGTCGATATGTCGTCCAGGTCATGGCACGGAGACTGCACTTGTGGCTTGGTGGATGATCAGCACTGAGAGATGGACTGGGACCGCTCGACCCTGTTGGTCCTATTAGATCTGTCATCTGCTTTTGATACGGTGGATCACGAGATGTTGGTGGCACACCTGCGGGAATGTGCAGGGGTGGGCGGGACTGTTCTTGAATGGTTCCGCTCATTCCTGACCGGGAGAACCCAACGAGTGGTACTCGGGGAGTGGTTTTCATCATACCGAGACCTTATGTGTGGTGTCCTGCAGGGTTCGGTGTTGTTCCCCCTCTTGTTCAACATATACATGCAGCCTCTCAGTGAGGTGATCAGGAGGTTTGGCATATGGTGTCACGAGTATGCTGATGACACTCAGCTATGCCTCTCTTTTTAAACCGACCCAGACCCCGCAGTCTCCATGCTTACTCGATGTCTGATGGCTGGGGGGGATTAGATGAGGGCTAATCAACTGAGACTGAATCCCGACAAGATGGAGGTGATGCTGGTGGGGAAGGCGATGGAGTTAGCGGACCCCATCATTGGTGGTGTCTGTCCTCCATTGGTCCCCCAGGTACGGAGTCTGGGGGTACTCCTCGATGCACAGCTCCACCTGGATGTCCAGGTGGAGACTGTGGCAAGGGGTGCCTTTCGTCAATTACATCTGGTATGTTGGCTTAGGCTGTATGTGTTGGACTCCGACCTGGCCACCATCATTCATGCTGTCATCACCTCTAGACTAGACTATTGTAACACACTCTACGTGGGGATACCCATGGTGACAGCCCGGAAGCTGCAGCTGGCGAAGAATGTGGCGGCCCATCTCCTGGTGGGACTGGGCCGCTGGGCCGAGCACATTACACCAGTGATCTGTTCTCTGCACTGGCTGCTGAGTCTTCCGAGCCCAATTCAAGGTGTTGGTCTTAACCTATAAAGCCCTAAATAGTCTGGGCCCTGCCTATCTGTGAGACTACCTCACCCCCTGGGTACTGAACCCTCCTTGTGGTTCCCCAAGTCTTCTCGGGTTGTTCCGCCAGGCGTTTGGCGGCCCATCTTCTGGTGGGACTGGGCCACCAGGAGCACATTACACCAGTGCTCCGTTCTCTGCACTGGCTGCCGAGTCTTCTGAGCCCGATTCAACGTGTTGGTCTTAACCTATAAAGCCCTAAACAGTCTGGGCCCTGCCTGTCTGAGAGACCACCTCACCCCCCCCGGGTACTGGACTGGCCCCTGCCGTCATCAGGGGGTGACCTCCTTGTGGTCCCCCGAGTCTTCTGGGTGGCCACACAGGGGAGGGTGTTCTCAGTGGCCACGCCAAGGCTGTGGAACTCCCTTCCAGTGGGGGTGCGTCTGACCCCGGACCGCCACTCCTTTTGTAAAAGCTGCAATACCTGGCTGTTCTGCCAGATGTTTGGCAGGGGAGATGGGTAGGGGGTGGGGGAGAGGAGAGGGATGAGAGTGTAGGGGTGTGTTTTATAGTTTTATGATTTTGGTTATTATGCTGTTGTGAGCCGCCCCGAGCTGCCTGTGGCAATTGCCTGTGGCAATAATAATATTATTATTATCAATCATATATAAATGCTTGATCATCATCATCATTTATTTATTTATTTATTTTATTTATTTATTTAATAGATTTTTATACCGCCCCATCCTGCAATGCAGCTCGGGGCGGTTTACAACAATAAAACAATTTAAAATCTTTAAAATACAAATATAAAACATATAAAACAGGGCAACATATAATCATGAGTAAATAAAAGGTGGGGGATTAAAAATCACCCCCCCCTCCCTCCCTCCCAAAGGCCTGGGCAAACAGCCAGGTCTTACAGTTTCGCCGAAATGTCAAAAGGCTTGGGGCCAGGCGATCATCATCATCATCATCATCATCATAACCCCACAATTCCCACATGGTTTCCTCTATTCTCCGTGACACACGAAGCCCTGGCTGGTGCTTGGGATCACGTCCTATATCCTCAAACACAAAACCCACTATTCGTTTTGATACTAGATCCAGTCCCAGGTGGAACAGCAGAAGTGCAGAGGCTGCAGTGGAAATAGAAATTAAGGACAAAACAGTTAGCCAGACACTTTCGAATGTGCGAGAAGTTCATATCAAACAAAGCCTTGGGTGGAGTTGACCAACCCTTCTATAACTTACAATGCTAAATAATGACTTTCGTCCCATTATTATTAGTGTTTAGCGAGAACTCTAAAATGTTCTCCAGAATGTTACCATTAAAAAAAAAAATAAGGTTCCACAAATCAGTTGGGCAGAAACATCAACCAGAACCTTTATGGGGTTTTCAGAAACAGGAGATCACCTCGGTCCTGTTCCTGCTTCCCTGCCACACCCGTGTAATTCAGCTGAAGCCATGTGAAAGTTTGTAGATAGGCCTTTGGCTCTGTTTAGTCATCTGATTTGCCTTGGCTGCTTTCCAAGAAATTGCAATTTCTTCCTTGGGGCATATTGGCCAGTTAGTCATTTACTTGTCTCTTAAGATCTCAGTGACTTGAGCTTTCCCTCCCACTCTCGACTATGGTTCACACACACAGTTCTTATTGCCTTCCACGGGAAGATTGTTATCTTCCTTTGATTTATGGATCTCACTGGCACAGGGTAACTGGCACATTATGTTTTATACTCAAATGGCAGAGATAGAGTGTTAGGTGAAACTTCCAATTAGTATGCGTGTCACTTGACCATGACAAAATAGACTCCGTCTACAGTTCCTTTGAAGGGAAACATCATAAATAAATGCAACTGAGAATTTATTCCAAGTTCTTCTGCTCAAGTATGCTACCTGCAGATATGCTAGAGATGACATACGTGACTAAGCCGTTCTGGTCTGATGCCCCAATACTTGTAATCCACTTTTTAAAAAAACCCATCCTCTTTGCATTAGTAAATTAAAAGAAGTGACGGTCTGGAGGCAAAAGGCCTGCAGAGATCACAGAGCATATTTCAATGGTAAACTCAGAGCTACTTACTCAATTCACCTCTGGCTCTTAGCTGAGAAGTCTCTTACAAGAGTCGATCAAAATTTTTGAAAATTAACGGCCTTTTTTACACAAGACGCACCCATGCATGAACACCCAGAAATCTGGGAGTTCCTGCGTGGGTGAGTCCCATGTAAATGACACGGCAGGTGCACGTCCGGCGGGTGGATGTGAGTGCGCGCTCCCACTGCACACGTATCCACGCTCACCCCCACCCAACAACACGCACGGGGCAACTGGCGAAAACGGCAGTTACTCTGTGTGGGTTGATGGGTGGCGGGTGAGTGGGGATGCGTATGCGCCCATCAAAACCCTCCCCCCTCCCTTCGCGCATGCACCGGCACAAACACGAAACCCCCACCCCATGCAGCCTATGAAAAAAGGGCCAATGTTCTCAGGCTTCAGTGTATAAGAGTATATAGTGTATTTGAGTATATAAGACCTGAAATGGGTACCTGATTTATTATCCATGGGTAATACCCACACTGCAATTACACCCTGAGAACCGCAGAGTCCCCGACTAGTAATCCTTTGTTCTGTCACAAAGTTCCGTAATCTTTTTTTACCATCGTGGATATACCAATTTTCAATTTACCTTCGTCCCATGAGCCAAATCTTCTCCACGGCTTTTTTTCTTTTTTCTTTGTCCCCTTTCCAGCGCCTGGATCTGGTCCCTGAATCTAGCCCTTACCCTCTAGCAATGAAAGAGTGAGATCCAGGGAAAGGAATGGGGATGAGGGCATGCACTCCAGGACTTGGAGTGAATCCATGAATTTGATCCAAAATCTGGACTCTCCTCTCTCTTCCCCCATCCTGAACACACCCTTTATGCACCTCTACTAGAGGTGTGTTCCAGAAGCCCATTTTGTTTTCATTTTCATTTTTTGTTTTCATTATTTAAATCTGTCATTGTCATAAATAGCATATTGTCGTTTTCATTTTTAAGTTATCGCTTTCCATTGGTTTCAATGGAAATCACATCTTTGGCTGTAACCTTTTTGTTCTTCACTATATTTGGCTGAAACCTGTGGTGAATATACTTCCAATGGAAGGCATTATGTTTACCAAACTCCAAAACTATTGGGTAAAGGAATCCAATTTTAGAAGCAGTTAAATTATTTTATTTTGCAAAAATCTTCCTTACATTCTTAGGTATAATATCTGTACCTCACATTTAATGTAGATGAAACTTGGGAAGTCTATACCCCTTCTTATATTTACTATCTCTGCCAATTTTCAGAAGGATTGGTTAAAGTGTCCTGGTGGTATAAGCAATTAACTTATAAATGTATGTCTGACTGTAACATCTTTGTAGTCCAACCAGTGTATATGAAACTTAGCAGGGATGTATCTCACACCTCCATGATCATCTCTGCCAAATATAAGAAAGATGTGATAAAGAGTCCCAATTTTATATGTCTGCACACCATATGCAGAGAATAAGCCTATGCCAGGAATTCTCTAATGTGTCACTGTGGTATAAGGTCAGTTTATGATGCCAATTGGTCAGCAGAAATGTCAACCAAATATCCTCATTCTGTGCTGTGACCATCCCAATATCTTTCCCCCACTTGTTACTGGGAAGTCAGAAGTATCTGTTTAGGAAACCGCCAACAGAGATTCTCTAATGTCCTCTGTCACTGTGCTGCAGGATGTGATTGAGATGATAATTGGCCAGCCTCGATGTGTAAACTATGTCTCCTTATTGAAGGGATACTATCCCCAAAGTCCCAGTTATGTCCCTTCTACGCCTGTCTCAGGGCTACCCCCTATGACTGCCTCAAAACCACTACCGATTGGTCCTGTAACGCTGGAGGCATGCAGTAATTGGCCAGTGAATGTGTCTGTCAGTCTTTTGGGTTGCTCCACATCCTCCCTCCTACAGCCTCTCTCCCTCTGCCATGCCAGGTGCCTGCCTCTGACTGGCACTGCATGTGCTGCTATTTATCTGAAAAAATGGTCTTCAAGGGGACAACTTCAAGTACTTATAAAATTGGGTCCCTTTCTCAAATTGTTCTGTAGTTTGGCAGAGATAACAGGAAGGTATCCTTCCAAATATCTTGTAAACAGGATGGAACATACAAATGTTACAGCTGGAAATATATTTTCACATGAATGTCATATACCATCAGGACAATTTATCCAATCTTTCTGAATATTGGCAGGAGTGTTAAGCTTTTTCAGGGACATAATATTCATAGGTTGCATGCAAACTGGATGGAAGATAAAGACGTAGCCATGAATATGTATGGAGCTTTTCTTAAAATCACAACATTCAATTGCTTCTAACTTCGATTCCCTTTAACTAATCGCTTCGAAACATGGGATTCATTTTGCCCTCCATTGAGGGTATAATCCCTCCAAGATTAATCAGAATTGAATAAGAAACAAAAATGTTATAGCCAGAAATACGTTTTCAGTTTTTTCACTTTATTTAAAAAACAAAATGTTTTTTTCATTTCTATTTTAGTTATTATTATTTGTCATTTTTGTTATTGTGATAATGATAATGAAAATGACAATTTTCATTATCATTATTGTAATAACGCAAACAACATTCACACACCTTCTATCCAGAACTATAATGGAGATTCCCACCAATGGGAAACATTGCCCTTTGGATAACCCTCTCCATATCTCTTCATGTGGCTACTTTGAGGAACTGACTCACTTTTGGCTGGAAATCTGACTTCCTTTGGGCCTTTTCTACAGGACCCAGGTAGGCCTGAAATGCGCAATTGCAGGGGATGCCAATTCCATCGGAACAGAACATTTGCCTTCATTTGCTTGGTGAGGAAACTTACCAGATTTTTTGCTAGTTGAACACAGCATGAACTGAGCTGGTACCAAGTATGTTTAGCAGCAAGTTTGTAAAACCTGACTGTTCGCCCAGGTCTTTGGGGAGGGGGTGGGGTGGGGTTTAGGGGTTTTTAATCTTCCCCTACCCTTATTTATTGTTTTAATCTTATTTGGAGTGTTTTACATTTTTATATAATTGTATTTTTATGTTTTAAAATTGTTAGCCGCCCAGAGCTGTTTTCAGGAGGGGCGGGATCAAAATCGATACAAATAAATAAATAAATAAATAAATAAATATACCAGATATGTTGGAAACTGACACAAAAAGACAGTCCCAGAAAGTCCTGAAAAATCCTGGAAAGTGATGAAAATGATGGAAAATGGGCAGTGCAGATCTCGCAATGGCGGAAGCACCGAATCGCTTAGTGGCAAAATACTGACAAATTATTGCAAGGGCTCCCAAAAGGTAGGTATTTCCCGAAGGGAAGGGAACACTTGCTCTTGTCTGAGTACTAGGCTGCTTTCCCATCTGCGGCGTGGGCAGAGGGAGGGGTGAGGGAAGATGCGGCAGTGCAGAGGAGATGGCTGGCGGGAAAAGAGCCGGTGTGAACGGGGACGTGCTGTGGCTTCTCTCGCGCATGTCAGGGTGCAAACTCCTACCCTGACATGCGCGAGAGAAGCCGTGGCAGATCCCCGTTTGCACCAACTCTTTTCCTGTCAGCTGGCTCCTCTGCTCTGCTGCGTCTTCCCTCTCCTCTCCCTCTGCCACCACCGCCGTAAATGGGAATGCAGCCCTAGACCCAGGCCAACTCCTAGTCTGCCTTGCTCCAGTTCCTGCTCGTTCACTCAACGGCCACTTGCAGACTGACTTGGTTCCTCTGTCTTCTACTCTTATTGCCCCTGAAAGGAGTGAGATGAGAGTGATGAGCAGGTGACCTTTAAAGGGCCAGCACCAGTTCCATCACAGGCTCACAGCACTTGTACTAATTTTCAAAGTCAAGGGTCTTATAACAGAGAGTGATTTTGCAGTTGCATCGGCACCCATGAGTCAGATGTCCTTCTTCCCAGGTGCAGCTGCATCGCTTGCTACTGGGACAGGAGCAACAGGCCCCCCCTCTATCTTTTGCACTAGGGCTCATTCCATCCTAGCTACACCCCTGTAAGTAGCCCACATGCGGGACGTAGCTATAATAGATGCATCTAGTTCAGCTGCACCAGGGCTCACAAGTCTGGAGGGCCCACACACATGGTCCATACAGCTTCTGCACCAGGACCCATTCACACCTATCTATGCCTCTGAGTCCTCAGGAGGGGAATGTTTTCCCACTCCTGGCCTGGCAGAATCAAGTCATTTAAGCACACGGTTATTGTGCTAGCGTCAAATCTACAGCACCCTAAATCTGAAAGAGGTGTCGTATTTGCTACCTGTGGGTAACACCCCCAATTTCTAGTGGCCTCTTAGGTGCCCGATCAGTACTGAGTCGGGCACCTAATTACCCCAAAATACGGGGGAGTACCATTGCCGAGTTTAGGATTTATCATTCTACCAGTCAGAAAACCAGAAAATCTGTACCAGAAGTTGGAAAAATCGGTGCAGAAATTAGTAAATTAGATAATCCATCAGGTACTAATAGGGTTCTAATTAGTGCCTGATGTTACCAAATCAGGACAGGTACTGTGATTTTGATGGGTATACCTGTTTTGCTGTTACTAGTTTCAGGTTTAAGTAGGACACATGAGAGAATAGGTGAAAAACCAATTATTTGCTATTACTAGGTTCTGTATCTCTTCCTACCATCTATCTGATCGATTCAGCATTTTACCTCTAAATTTTTCCACCCCTTTAATTAGCCTCCCAAGTCTTAATAGATTAACAGTTTCCACCTTCAGGAACAATCCAGGGACAGTCTCATATTAATCTCTGCCATCAACAAATGTATAATGTATAAGGAAACCTTTATATCTCTCTTGTGTTACCTGCTGGGTGCCTCACGTTAAAATGAGCTCTGTTCTGTGTAAACACCCTAAAGAGAAACAGGCAATGTCAGGTTGCTAAATATGTTTCCTTACGTTTAATTGGAAATATTTATTTAGTTATCTGTAGTTAACCACGAACACACAAAAGGGCCTAAATCACAAACTAAGTTATTAAGAAATCCTAGCATTATAGCTGGTACAGGTCATTTTGTTCTCTCCTCTACAACATTCTCATCAGAAAGTGCCTGAAGGGTTTTGCTTTAAAATTACATTTAAAAGAATCCAGCCACAGAGCTATGTTACTGGAACTGTATAATTAAGATTCTTGTCCTGGACTTTTCTCTCTCTCTAGTTCTGAAGTGCTAAAAATTCCATCTTTTTATTTTGGAGGCTTCCTGTCCTTTCAAGTGAATTTCACTGCTTATGCTTAACACATACAACTCCCTTCAGGAAACCCTATTCACTTTCTGCAGAATAGGACAAAAAATGTTCAATGCCACAAAACCAGGCATTCTCAGGAGCACCAGAGTGCTGGGGCAATGTGTGAAATTGCTCCCCAAGCCAGCTGTCAGTAGTGCTCAGGAGCACTTTAAAACCATCCTCCACCCATTAAAGTCAATATGAGCTGGGCTATTGGCTTCAATGGGTGGAGGATTACCCCATATGCCTTGCTCTTAGTAAGGAAAATTTTCCATTTGTCTTCCAGCAGACGATTTGCATAAATGCATATTTATGCAAATCATTCATGCAAATTATGCGGTGCTCCCAAGTAGTCATTTACGTCATTCCAGTGCTCGTGACTGGGAAAAGATTGAGAACCCCTCTGCACTAAACTATACATCAAGGGTGGGGAACCTTAGGCAGGGGCCAAAAGTGACTGGCAATGAGTTTTTATCCAGCCCCTTTCCAGTTCCTGGATCTGAACCCTGGAGCCAGTTCATCCCCCCTAGCACGGAAAGTCTGAGCTCAAGGCATGGGAGCAGCGAGGAGGACATGCATACAAGGATAGGGGGACAGATCCATGACTCAGATCCATGATCTGGACCCTCCTCTTCCTAAGTGAACCCCTTAAGTACCTTCACCCACCAACTTCTATGTGGCCCCTGGAGCTTGTACTCATTTTCCATGTGACCCCTGGAAAGGAAAAGGTTCCCCACCACTCCTGCTATAAGTGCTTAATTCTTTATTTCTTTGGCGCTTTTCAAATGGGCCGCAGTGGGTGGGGGGCATGGGTGTGTTCCCACAGGTGAACACCCATCTTCACCCATCTCCATGCATGGAGGAACTGACATTGGAGCCTGTTGCTCCATGCGTGGGTGATGGGTGGTGCGCGGGCGTGAGCATGTACCCTCCACCCACCACAGACACCATTCCTACAGATGCCCACTCATCCCAGCGCACCTGCCATGGCATTCTCATAGGCGCCTCCCAACCCCTCCACCGCACATGTGGTGGGCAGGCAGGCAGTCACGGAAGCTTGGCATGAGAGGCAGGCAGGCAGGCTGAGGCATGCTTTGAGCTGGCAATGGCAACCTGGGTGGGCAGGCAGGCAACGTGGCATGAGTGGCAATCAGGCAGACTTTGAGCTTGGCAGCCTGGGCGGGCGGACAGAGTGCATGGCGTGATTGAGAGCAGCAGCAGCCATCGAGTTTCCCGGGTACAGACCCCTTGGCTGGCACAGACAACATATAGGTCTGGCAGCCATTGGCACTAGCAGCAGCAGACATTGGTTGCCAGTGTACAGAACCCTTGGGACAGATGGCATATAGGCCTGGCCTGGGGGCCATTGGCACAAGCAGACAATGGTTGCCAGGGTACAGAACCCTTGGCACAGACAGCATATAGGTCTGGGGGCCATTGGCACTAGCAGCAGCAGAAAGTGGGTTACCAGGGAACAGAACTCTTGGCACAGACGGCATATAGGCCTGGCCTTGGGGCCATTGGCACCGGCAGACATTGGTTGCCAGGGTACATAACCCTTGGCACAGATTGCATATAGGCCTGGCCTGGGGGCCATTGGAAGCAGCAGAAGACATTGGTTGCCAGAGTACAGAACCTTTGGCACAGACAGCATATAGGCCTGGCCTGGGGGCCATTGGCACCAGCAGACATTGGTTGCCAGGGTAAAAAAACCTTGGCACAGACAGCATATAGGCCTGTCCTGGGGGCCATTGGCACCACCAGACATTGGTTGTCAGGGTACAGAACCCTTGGCACAGATGACATATAGGCCTGGGGGCGATTGGCATCAGCAGACATTGGTTGCCAGGGTACAGAACCCTTGGCACTGATGGCATATAGGCCTGGCCTAGGGGCCAATGGCACCAGCAGACTGTGTTGCCAGGGTCCAGAACCCTTGCCACAGACAGCATATAGGCTTGGGGTCCATTGGCACTAGCAGCAGCAGACATTGCTTGCCTGGACAGGAAGTCAGATGGCGTGGCATGAGCAGCAGTCAGGTGGACTGAGGCAGGGTTCGAGCTTTGCAACCTGGGTGGGTGGGCGGGCAGACAGACAGCATGGTATGAGAGGCAGTAGGGCAGGCAGGCTGGGACATTGGCAACAGGGCACTCAGATAGGCTAGGAAAGACTGTGCAGTGAGAGAGAGAGAGAGCCAGTAAGAGTCACATAGGCGGGTCGAGATCGTGTAGCCATAGGCCGGCTCGCAGGCTTACAGTTTGCTGGCCAATGCCACTCTGCATCATGAGGTCAGTCAGATAAGGCAGCCGAGGCCATCTAGTATATGACAGAGGGAGGGAGGGAGAGAGGGTGCAAGACATTGGGAGGGAGGGACAGCACCTCATCAGCATAGGAGCAGTAGCCCTAGCCCAGATTGAGGAGGAGGAGGAGGAGCCCCATCCCGACTGCCCCTGGCATGGGATGGTGTATGCCACTGCATCATCACTCCTTGTCAAGGGGCAGCTCATGGATTCCCAGCAGCGGAAGGTTCAACTTCAAGAAGAGCAACTGCTC
>QEPC01003796.1:473743-485402 GCA_003113815.1 Sphenodon punctatus | reverse complement strand
CGTTTATGTGGGACCTTATCAAAAGCTTTCTGGAAATCCAGGTACACTATATCTGCTGGGTCTCCCTTGTCCATCTTCTTGTTTACGCCCTCAAAGAATTCCAAGAGATTAGTGAGGCATGACTTCTCTTTGCTAAATCCATGCTGACACTTTGCCATTAAGCCATGGTTATCAATATGCCCAGTGATTCTGTTCTTAATGATAGTTTCCACTATTTTGCGCGGCACAGAGACTCCCATCCACCTCCCACCCATTATACATGTTACAGGTCACCGATAGGGTAACATTGCAGCCCTGAAACATGTATAGTAAGTGAGTAGTGAGTGGAGAGTGTCTGGTCTGAAAATGCCCCATGTCTCTTATATCCACGAACCAAAGCCAGTTTTACATATTTCACCACTCTTGGCAAAATAGAAAAATACGACCCTACAAATATCTTCCTCTGCACCCTTCAAGCTGGGAGGTCGCACAACAGGCAGGAGAAGAAGGCTTCCAGGTTCCAACACTCACCAGCTCTCCAGCACAGAAGAAGTGTTAATTTCTACAGCTGAGTAAGTACTTTCAGGACCGAGGCATGAGGAGTCAATCCAAGGTGCATGCATAAATAGCCCACCAGCCAAACACAAGCACAGGATAAGCACATACTGTGTATGCACCATGCACACGGTGTGTTCATGCTCTGCTCTGTGCTTGAGGTTTGCGCTTGGTGTGTTCACATGCGGTGAGTTTTTTACCAACAAAATTTCAAATTAATATCAAATAAAACCCATTGTCAGTTGTCTAGACTCTGCCCTCATTTTTGTTTTGTATGTAAAATTGATGTCCTGGACATGAGCCACTTCAGGGTTGCATTTCATTCATCATTTCTATAATCCAGTTCTTTTTATGAATGGAATTTCACTGCCTAGATGCCAGACAATTCTCCTGAGCAATGTCTCCTGTGCTGTGTGATGAATATCTTTAAGACCAGAATTCTTCTAAACCATCAACCAATGGGTAATTTATTTATTCTACTTTTCTGGCTTACAAGAAACAATGGGAATATGGTTCTTTTCTTCTCCCTTTTTGGGTACAGCCACACAATGCACTTACCACGCCTTGGGAAGCCTTACCCCAATTCGGGCAGCCTTACCAATGGCCGCCAGATGTTCACCCTGCCATGTGGCAGGGAGGGCAAATGGCTGCCTTCCTTGGAAAAAAGGACGCAGAATGTAGCAGGCTGATCTAAGGTGGGGTAAGACTGCCTGAGGTGTGGTATCGCACCGACGTTTGTGTGCCTGGTCTCCCGTCTGCCCCATTGTGTGTCTACAGAGCTTTGAGAGGTGGGTGTTGGCTCTATGTCCTGCATGGTCACGTCACGGTCAGAGGTGGGCTAGTTTGCAGGCCAGGGGAGGGGGTGGAACAGGGTCGGGGCCTGGTCATGTGACTGGTGCCGTGGCCCACCAAGGCATCTGTGAACATCTAAATAGCCTCCAGGCTGCAATAGCTTTTAATAGCTGGTTTTGAACTTGTGACCTAGAAAAGAAATGCTTTCCCTTCAATCAATCCTTAATTCCCTGTCAATAAATGTAATTCTTTCTTTATTGAACAGGCATGCCAAGGGCTTAAGTTCTTTCCCAAACCGTATGCCCCATTGTGCACTTTGAGTCCCATCTGCAGGAAGTATTGATCACTGCATTAAAGCACGCTGTTGAAATTCTTCAGGGTCTCACTGGGAAAGATGTTTACTCTACAAAGCATTAAATACACTGCTGCGGTTGGATAAACCATACGGAAATTTAACCTGATTTGCAAGGTTGTAGAGGAAATAAATACACGCATCAAGAAGGCAAAGAACTGAAACAAATACTAGATTGTGTATTTAAAGATATGATTCACATTTTCAGATAGCTCCCTGAATATCCAAGTGATAGCCACAACCAAAATAGATATTTACCGACCCTCTTATTGGGTTATTTATAGAGATGAAACAGCCGTCAAAAAGAGAAATATCAAATCTGAATGATCTGACCCAAAACAAACAAACAAACAGAGTAAAAAAAACAGTGTCTGAACTTATTCAATCAATGACCTGCTTTTGTATTGTCCATTCAGTTTGTTCGGTTCTTTGATTTGGTTCAATTCATATGATTTGGTTTGGCCATTTTTAGCTCATACCATTAGTTTCCCTCCATCATTGCCATACGTCCTGGAGAAAATGAAGAGAAAACCAGAAATGGATAAAATAAACAAACAAAATGAATGGAAAATACAAGCAAATTGGTTGCTTAAACATGTTGATGAATGTTATTTGAGTTGACTGCAGCCTGCTCAAGATCATCATCGTGTTTGAAAAGGGACAGAGATGCTGGGGATTCAACATGGGACCTTATGCATGCAAAGTATGCGCTCTACCACCTGAGTCATGGCCCACCCACAAATACTTGGAGAACATTTGTTTCCGCTGGCACTGAGGATAGCACAAGAAGCAATGGATCTAGGAAAGTGTAGACTATGGCTGAAAACAGACATGACACTAACCACCCTTTAACCACCCTTGGTGGTCATTTATGCATGGGTACTTTCAGACGATACGGGGCCCTTTGGCCCCGTACCGGCACCACCGGCTTCGTTCCCCGCTGGGGTCACCCCGTAACGTCACAACAGACGTGCCGGGGGGATCCCGGCGGGGAAAGTGGGAGGGGCCGGGGCCGTGCGGCGCAACGTGCGGCCGCACGGCCCCGCCCCCTCCACGCACCCCGCCGCCCGCCCTCTGAGGAGACGGGCGGGCGGCGGGGCCAATGCGGCCGCCGCGTCCGGCCGATCGTGCCACGGCCCGGGATCCCGCCGGGGATCCCGGGCCGTGGCACGCGGCCAGACGTTACTTTTACTTGGCCACGGCCCGGGGTCCGTTTGATCACGCTTCCCGGGACCTTCCCCCGGCTAGCCCGGGAAGCGTGGTTCAAACGAACCCCATGTGCCGATTGACCGTGGCCAACATCTGGCGCGCCGCAAACAGACGTGCGGGACACGGTGACCACAGGTGGGTATTCACCGTGGTTCACCGTGTCAACGTCACGTCTGAAAATACCCCATGTTTCAGGGCTGCATAGGGCACCAATACAGCCCTGCAACATGCATAAATAACCACCAAGGGTGGTTAAAGGGTGGTTAGCATCATGTCTGTTTTCACCCTGTGTGACTGCAAATGGCCAAAAAAGTTAGGATAAGAGCTGAAACAAGTACCAGCAAAAACAGTATAATACCTGTCAAATTTCCAGTATCTGAACTGAATCGAATATTTCAGGTACTTTTTTGTACCCGAACCATTCTTTGATTGGATACCTGAAATACCAAAATACTGATATACTGTCAACTGGTATACCAAAATACCGACAACCGGTATACCAAAATACGATTTTTGTTGCGACGTTGTCGTGATTTCATCTCGGATTATGGGATTTTTTTCTAGATGTTTCAGTATCTCAGTATTTCTCAGTATACCAGTTTTCAGTATTTCAAGTACTCAAATGGTATTTGGGTAGTGATTTGGATACCCAAAACGGTACCAGAAAATGAGGGTATTACAAGATGACTAGGTAGGTTGTGGAATCTCCTTCCCTGGAGTTTATCAAGAAAAGACTGGGCGGACATCTGTAAGGGATGCTTTACAGGTATATATTCTGCCTCAGGGCAGGAGGTTGAGCAGATGACCACTGAGACCGCTTCCAACTCCCAAATCTATGATCCTTTGATGGATATTGTCAATGTATACTGATAGGAAGAGGCTTTTACATTTTCAATGCCTGTAATTGTGTAATAGATTTATGTGAACTGTTCATGCGTGGTCAGTTTTTTTATGTTATTATGTTGTTGTTATGTATGTAGGCGGTCTTTCGCCGTTCCTTTTAAATTTCCTTTTCTGCAATGGCTTTGGCCACGTTAATAAATAAATTTGAAATTTGAATGTATACTGGACCAGTGTTTGTCAACATATATTATTATTACTTATCATTAATATAGCCCTTTCAGTGTTCAAGGTGCTTTAGAGTTGTTATCTAGCCCACCCTCACAACAACCCTCTGAGGATGGTCATTATTAGTCCCATTTTACAGAGAGGAACTAAGGTTGAGAAATAGTGGCTTGCCCAAGGCCACCCAGAGAGTTCGTTGTTAAAATTGGAACTGAACCTTTGTCTTTCAAGCTAAAGTTTCATGTCTTATCCATGACTGTGAGCTTTTTGCAGAGGACACTGCGGACATTCCTTTATTTTACTCATCTCCTTTCAAAGAGCGGTAGTGGTGCCTTCTTAGTCTGGCCCTATTCTGTTGTTTTATTTATTGTTTACAACCTCAGTACTGTGCCCGGCATTGAACAATCATGAATGAAAGGCAGTTCTCTGCCCTGAGGGGCTTGCAAGTTAGATGTGTGTGTGATTCAATTCTCCGCATGCATTGACAGTTCCATGGAACTGCACCTCATTACACCAGCCCCAGTCAGATGGATGAATTGGGAAGAATCCATGTTCATTCAACTCCAGCAGTGAGCAGGTGCAATCCTCAAACCATCAGTGCCATCCCAGGAAGGCAAGTTGTGCAGAATCTACTGCTGTTATCCCTGGGACCAGAGGGGAATAGCTCTTCCATCAGCAGCTGTCCTGAGTTCTGCTCTCCTCCCTGTAGTGAAGCATCCCTTCCCCAGCTTGTGAACGCAACTGCTCTGTTTATGCAGAAGTATCCTCATGAGATGCAGGCACAATGACAAGCACGTGATTCTCTGTCTGAGTTCTCAGGGACAGCTGCATTTTCCATGATAGGAAGAATACAGCAAGAAATTCAGTGAAGCGACTGACATCAAAGCACCCCCCTCCCCTGGCCACCATTGGTTGCAATTCCCCCTAGTAGCCAGATTCATCTCATGTCTAGCAGAGAAGTGAGGGGAACAGCTAGAAAAATACAGGAGAGAAAAGATAGAGTGGAAAATCTTGCAGCCGGATAAAATAGTGAAATGAGGCTCCTAATAATCTTCACTGATCTATTTGAGTTGTGGTGAAGATCACTTTTAGGTGGCTCAGTACGTTCAGGAAGCAAAACTAAGCATTTTTTTCCTTTTCTCCATGCAATGTGATACATCAACAAAATGAAGGTGTACAAAGAGAAGATAAAATAAAACTCCGATTGAAAGTATCTATGAAATCCAGCTGTTTCCTACTCAAGAGTCAAAAGCAATGTTTTTGCACTTTATTTGATCCCCCTCAGGTGTACAGAAGCTTTGTTATTAATTTTAGTAGGCTAGATCTGGAAAAGCAGCATCTATTGCTCAGTAGAGCTGAAATGAGTACCCGCAAAAAATGGGGATACCGGATGAATTTCTGGTACCTGAATCAACCCAACAACATTTGGTAGTGATTGGTACCCAATTGTAACCTGATTTTGATACCGGATGTCCCAGAATGTTGGCTTCTGGTGCTGGAATGTTGACTTCCAGTCCTGATTTTTTTGTTTTGTTTTCCATACAAATATTTACTTTTTTTCTTAAATAATTGGAAAATTGAAATATTAGTACTGGAAATTACCCCTCTTTTGGGTATCCAAACAATACCTGGTAGCTATGGGCGAACAGAACACAGTTCGGATGTTCGGTTGTTAGGTTCGAAAGCCGAGTTCGGGTTCAATGGTTCGGTTCAGCCGAGTTCAGTTTCGCCGAACTTGGCCGAACATTAAAAAATAGCGAAACCGAAACCAAATCGAAACATAAACCCATTTTTTGGCCCCCAAAAGAACATTTTTTCTGCCCCCAAACTCCTCTGAACTCATCCAAACATGATCGAACTGTTCGGTCGTTCGAGAGTTCAGTTCGGACGTTCGGTTCTATAACTGAAGTCCAATTGTTATAGGGACAGTAGTCCTCAAACCACTTACTCCAGAGTAATCCCACTGAAGTCCACGAGGCTACCCTAGAGTCAGAAATTTGAGGACTGTGACCAGAAGTGCTAATAGTCCAGTTCAAAGTCCATAGAATCTAGCGAGCATTTCAACTGACTTCAGTGGATGTAGAATCAAGTCCAAAATCTCTCTATTTGGGTTAATACAGCCAGTATCAACTAGAGCTGAAACAAGTACCTGCAAAAACAGTTATACTCATTGCATTTCTGGCACCCAAATGTAGTCAAAAATTTTGGGAACAAATTTGGGGATCTGATATCTTGGAATGTCCTGAAATGCTGACTTCCAGTCCCAGAATGTCAACTTGCTGTCCCGTTCTTTCAGTTTTATGTCACAATTTAGCTGCTCATTTCCAAACCTACCATTTTTTCATTCATTCCACCATTACCAGCTAGTCCCATTTGCCCATAATTCCTCTCTTCCCCCAGATTTTGGTTTCAGGTTTAACTCCATTTCCTGGTTCAGATCTACTGGATGCAGCTTTGCTATTGGTCTGGAAGTAAATGGGAAATGTCAGAATGCAGGAAAATGGTATATCGGTTACACTGGAAATTGGTTACGTGGCAAAAGTAAATTGGTATTAATCAGTATTCCAGTTAACCAAGTAATCACCTTGGTATATGGTTACCAAACAGTTATTTGATTAGTTATCTGGAATTTTGGTTATTAGCAGCAGTTATGGAATTAATTGTTCATTTCAGCTGTGATGGGGGCCTATATTTCTAAGTGAATGCATGTGATAGGACCACTCCTACATGGGGTATATTCTAGGGTCTATTCTTGCCCTCAATTTCTCACCAAATCTCAGCAAGAATTAGCTTCTTGCTGAGATTTGCGGGAACAAGAATGAGTTGAGAATCAACTGATTCTTGATCCTTTCTCGTGCAAAATTCATGCAGCCAAAAATTGGCACTGCGCATGCACAAAATCGCCACAGTTCCCATTTCTGCGCATGCGCAGAGTGTTTTGAAGGCAAAAAGAATCTTGTAAAATCCTCGAGAACCCTCAAAACACGCTGTGCATGGCCCTAGGACGGGTACCCATGGATAAAGTGTGGACTGCATATGGTTGATAAGTGTTGGAGAATTGGACTGTTTGTATATAAAGTCCTGTATAGGCTGGGTTCATGGAGGGCTGGATCCTGAAGACACTCACCCCCACAGGGACACGGCGCTGTTGCACAGTACTTTATTTGCACAAATGCAAGCATGTAATTCTGGGGGGACTGAACTTGGGGGTCTGGTACAATTGTACCACAAATTTCCCCCTCTTTCTAGATCTGGCTATGTCTCTTCCAAATATATATTTTTTTTCTGCATTAGGTTTTATGCTCAATTTTCGTAGTTCATTTGTCCTGGCTCAGGTAGTGTTTATGCATTTTGCTACTGCAGCCGTTTCAGTGGCCGCCACACAAAAGCAAGAAATTAACATGAACTATCTGCAGAGCAGACATAAACCCAACCAATTCTAATTTCAACCTCCTTGGTTTATACTGTACTAACTCCAAGGTGAAACTCAGAAGGAACTGAAGCACGAATTACAACACAAAAGGCACTAAAGTCTGTCTTGCAAGTAACTGTCCTTGAACTGTACAATTTATTGTAGAACCTAAATTGTGTCCTTTTTAATAACAATATTTATTTCTTTGTTTTTTTAAAAAAAAAATAGTATGCTGAGATTTACAGAATGTAATAAGAATAAGAGTAGATTTGTTTGACCTAAGGGTAGAGCTGAAAGGAGTAGCTCATTGGCTTGGATACTTGACAGGCTACCTGATTACAGATTGGGGCTCAGTGGATACCTAAAACATTGGTCATTTACAGAACCAATTTTTCAATTTTCCACTTACCAATCAGTCAATTGGGATTGGAAGTAAAAAAATCAGGAATAGAAATCAAATTGACATTCCATGACATTCTGGGACATTTGGGGTCATTGGGCATTCAAATCAGGTTGAAATCGGGTACCAGCCACAACCCGATATTTCATGTCAATTTGAGTACTGAAAATGCAATGGTTATGCCCATTTCTTGCAGGTATTCATTTCAGCTCTACTTAAGGAACTTCTGATAACCTAGGAAACAAATGTTGATCTCATTGGGTGCCTTTAGGTGGACGGACTGGTGTAATGTGGTAAACTTAGATAGCTTTCACAGTATTATCTGGTAATCCTGCTAGATGGTTAACTTCTACGGTAACCAGTTAATTAATTGCACAGGCAGTATTATGCTTGTGCAATTGCTGAAAATGACTCAGTGGAAATATGTTTGATATTTGTTTTTGTTATTCTATTTCGATAATTCCATTCTGACTTCCCCCCCCCCCTCACTTTGGTTATTTTGTATTTTGTTTATGCCATTTCAACAATATTTGTGCTATTATGCGTGATCACTAAAAAAGACACAACCAAATGACCAAAATGCCAAAATAACTAAGTTGAAAAACTAGAAACCTAGGGGGAAATGGAATACCCTACAAACTGGATATGTGAGTACCCATTTTCAGGCATGGATATCATTTGAATGTTCTAAGGGCTACCTGAAAATATGAATACCGCCCATGAATAACAAATCAACTTCCTGTTTTAGCTCTAATCACAGAGACGTATTGGGAGAACAACAGGAGGCAAGCTTACATTTCTTTTTCCCAAAGGGTATAATTGACCTGTGGGACTCATTGCCATTGGGTGCTGTCAAGGCCAACAAAACAATCAGGTTTGGCAAAAAAGATAGAGCAATTCATGGAGGACATCAATGGCTATTGACCAAGAGGTTCAGGGGACTCAAACTCATGGTCCAAGTGTCCCTAAACCTCTGACTGTCAGATCCTGGGAATGAGCAACAGGGGGATGGGTCATTCCACCCCACCCCACCCAACTAGTGCTAAAATCTGGTCCTCAATTTTCTTCAAAAAACACCAAGGACTGTGTTTGACTTGATTTTGTTTTACTCGATTGACTGAGGTATTTGACTCGATTTTCTAAGATCTGAGGTTTTGAGGAACGGCTGCCGAAAATTTGAAACTCAGAAAATCCTCAGCCAAGTGCAAAGAAAGGGACCTATAAAAGGCTGGCACTAGACCCCTGCTCCCCCTTCCCTGGCCCCCACTGGCCAGGGAGAGAATAGGCCAGTGGGGGCCTGGGAAGGAGGGTGGGGGCCTAGTGGGGTCTCATGGGTTGGGTGCTTAAGAGGTTGGGGGCCTAGGGGGGGGATGAGGGGTAAAGTACTCACCCTCTGCAGGGGTTCCAGTGACGTGTGGCTTCTTCTGGGCTGGGTAAGTTTAAAAAAAGAAGAACAAAAGCTGGGCATGCTCAGAAAGGCCGACTGGCCCCATCTGAGCATGCTCAGACCTTTCCAAGACCTTTTTAAGGCTGCATTCCCATCTGTGGCGGCGATGGCGGCAGAGAGAGCGGTGAGGAAAGACTCTGCAGCGGGGAGGAGCCGGATGACAGGAAAAGAGCCGGTGCGAACAGGGATCTGCTGCGGCTTCTCTCACGCATGTCAGGGCGCAAAACCCTGCCCTGACATGCGCGAGAGAAGCAGAGGCAGATTCCCTTTGGTCGGCTCTTTTCCTGTCAGCCGGCTCCTCCCTGCTGCCGCATCTTCCCTCGTTGCTNAAGGTAGGCGATCCCTGGGTGGGGAGGTAGGGTGATCCCTGGAGTGGGGTGTGTGTTAAACCACCCACCACCCCAGGGATCACCCTAGTACCTGCTGGTGCGTGCTCTGGGTTACCGGCGGCGGCCCAGAGCCCGCACTAGCAGGGACTTCGGGGGGGGAAATTTTTTTTTTAAACTCAGGCTGGGCAGGGTGGGTGGGGGTGGCCCCCCTTCCACCCGCACAATTTGGGAGGGGGCGGGGGGAGGTTTTTTGTGTTTTTTTTCCATTGATTTCAATGAGGACAGTTCCCCATTGAAATCAATGGAACAAATCCGGTACCGGTAAACCAGTACACAGATCTGGCAATCTGGTTTTTAAAAATCCGGTAACTGGTAAATCCGGTAGCCGGTATTTGCCCCGATGTCCCACCCCTAGTTTCTTGCATTCCTCCCCTAAAACATCCAGGACTGGCTGCTTCCAGACCTAAGGCTAGACAGATCATTCCTCTGATCCTGAAAGACAACTCTTCTGTCTTTACTTCTGTACTGGGAATGTTCCTATCCTTTGGAGAAAGGATGAATTTTCAGATTTATTTTCCAGTAAAATGACGCATGTTTAACATAAGGTAAGCACTTAAGTGTTTTGCTGAGTTTGGGACTATCTACTGTTCACATAAAAAAATTATTAACTGTTAAGAAATATCAGCTACTTCTGAGACAGGTTTATTTTTTTATTTTTTTCTCCCATCGGCCTTCATTGAAATTCAAATGAAGTTTTACATTATGCCTTTGGCAAACTTCCATCTTGGATCCCAACTTATTGTCTGTCAGTGGCAGGGAAACTAGGCACAGCAGGCTTGCATCAGGCATCTAGGTAAATACACTGCAGACCGGGAGCAGTGACATCCATTATAAGCTGGGCCTTGCCTTTATATGTTAGGGAAATGAGGAGTGCTTCCTCTCCTTATGCCCATTTTAAATTCATTTCCAGAAGCCCTGTGTAGATTTGGGTCAGGAGTACAATACACAACATATGACTTGCTGGCATCTCTCTCAAGCAGCTGTCTTCCTATCCAGAATACTGTTTTAAAAAAGGGGGGTGGAGGAGATAAGAAAGTTAGGCTCAGGATGTTATAAAATGTAAAGAAAACCTCAAAAAAGTGAATTGAGTGAGCTTCTACATGTAGCCAGGGCTGGCCCAGGGTAAAGATAAAAAAGTGTTGCCTCTGGTGGTGCGACCCCCTTTCCTATGGTCCCACCCTGTAAGGCGCACCCCCTCTGAAGGGCCCTGGAGGTGGATGTGTGTGGGTTCCACTGGGAGAAAGTGGGGGCCCAGCACCCTAGGCTGGTGAAAACAGCTGCAGGGCCCCCAGAAGCAGAGAAAATAGCAGGGCCCAGGGCAGTTGCTCTGAGTTGCTCTGTGGTAAAGCCAGCTCTGCATGTAGCTAGGTCCCAAACTTGGCTTTGTGGGAACATTCAAACACATGTTACAACTGGGGCAGTTGCTCCTTGAAAACATTTATTTATTTATTTAATAAATTTATACCCCGCCCCTCCTGCAATGCAGCCCGGCAATTGCCCGTGTTTCTGTCTCCTACCTAGCCAAAGGTCCGTGTGCTCAGTCCCCTTTGAACAGTTCTCGTCTCTCACCAGTTGATACAGGTGGACCAGTGGGTTGGACGGCAGATATGCGACAGCTAGGGTTCTTTACTGCTCTGTGGCCCTGGGAACCACCATCCCAGTCTGCCTGTTTTGCCCATAGACAAAGCAGCCACTCCTTTTTCCACACCAATATTTCATTCTTCCAATTCAGAATTGCCTGTGATTTTCCACAGCTTTTCCGCTGGCATTTTGCTAATTCCATGCCCTTTGCTTTGTGACATTGGAATTTAGGCATGGGCGAACAGATCGCGGTTCGTGTTCGGCCGTTCGGTTCGGCCGCGATCGGTTCGTGTGTTCGCGTTCGGCCGTTCGGTTCGGCCGCGTTCGGTTCGTGTGTTCGTGTTCGGCCGTTCGGTCGTGCCTCGCGTTCGCGTTCGCCCGTTCGGTTCGGCCGTTCGTGTTCGGCCGTTCGTGTTCGGTTGTTCGGGCAGGTCGTACGTTCGTGTTCGGCCGTTCGGTTCGTTTGCCATCGGGTTGT
>QEPC01003796.1:413255-445339 GCA_003113815.1 Sphenodon punctatus | reverse complement strand
AGGAGTCTGTAGTGAAATACATACATACTCAATGAGTCTGTACAGTGAAATGCATAACACAAGGTTTCAGTTTAAGGTTTAAGTTTCATTTCAGTACAAAACTGAAATGAAACTTAAAGCAATCTAATAATCCTACTCAATGCCTGCTGTTCAGGAATAGTGACTAGCTCAGAAGGTGTTGGGAAGGGGGGAGGTAGATAATTAGTTTTCTTTCTTGCAAGCCTCTCCATCCCTGGTGCCTGGAAGTCTGCTCCTCAGTGACTGACTACACCTCCCTATCATGTTTGACCTTCCAATGAACCTTTTTTTGCCACCCAAACTCACCCGAACACGATCCGAACTGACCAAACTGTTCGGCCATTTTGCCGTTCAGTGTTTGGTTTGTTCGGTATGTTTGCATTCACGTTCGTGTTCGTGTTTGGTCGTCCGAACAGGCCGAGTTTGGACCGAACTCTGAACTTCCGAACCGCGTTCGCCCATCCCTATTGAACGGTATTCAGGTACCAATCTGCATACACAAAACAGTACCTGGCAATGTGTGTATTGCCTGAAGTCACCCAATCAGATACCTGTTTCAGCTTTATTCACAAGCCTGTCCCTCAGACACGTAGCCTAGGGTTCATCTTTGACTTCTCCCTCTCCTTTAAACCTCAGATCGATTCTGTTGCCAAATCCTGTCGCCTCTCTCTGCACAACTTTGCTAAGATCTGTCCTTTCCTCACTTTCCTCTGCTAAAACCCTGACCCATGCCTTGATCATCTCTCTCCTCGACTATTGCAACATCCTTCTCAACAGCCTTCCTCACTCTCAACTTGCTCCTCTCATTTTTGTTCATTACTCTTCTGCCAAGGTCCTACACCTTGCCCGCCGCTTTGACCACGTACAGCCCCTCCGCTCCTCTCTCCACTGGCTCCCTCTTCCTGAACATGTTCTGCACAAACTCCTAGTTTTTACCTACAAGGCTCTTCATGGCCTTGCTCCCTCCTATCTCTTAGCACTCATTTCCCACTTCACTCCTGTCCAGGAGCTCTGTTCCTCCTCTTCCACCACCCTCGCCTGCTCACAGCCCCCTGCTCTGCAAAACACATCATCCCCTTTTCCCTGGAAGTCCCCCATGCTTAGAATTCCCTCGCTGAACACATTCACTCAACTTACTCCCTCCAAATCCCTCCTCAAAACCCAACTCTTCTGTCAAGCTTTCCCTGGCTCCTCGTCCCCTCGCTGCCTTGCTGACTTCTATTGCTCCTCCTGACCTCTATTGCTCCCACTGTCACCCCCCCACTTCTACATGTCATCAATCTCTCCCTTTCCACAGGCTCCTTCNCGGAACACAGCCCCGCTGTTTGGTTATCAGCCCATAAAACAACTTCTCGGAGCTTACCATTCACAGTAGCCGTATCCGGTGTTTTCATTGGCTAAAGCTGCTCATAAACAGCTGAAGTGCCACCTCGCTCTTTTGCAGAACAATCCATCTATAATCAGAACAAAATAAATAAAAGGAAATTCCTCCCCACCCCCACTGTATAATAGCAATGAACTCATCAGATCAGATTGAGTCATTCTGCTATAAAGCATCTTCTGTGCTCATCAATCCTAAAGAAACAGATCTTGTGCATGTTGGATTACTGTGGGACTGATTAAAGAACACTGATGCTCACATAGAGAAATGTTTGCATTTTCAACCAAGGGTTACTTGAACTGGCTTCTGTTGTAGCTTTGCAAATTCATGTCCAAGACCCAATTCTATGAGGAGTCAAATGCTTCCTGTAGGGTATTGAATAAGGTTCAACATTCACCGATAGCATGTGTCATGGGCATAGATTTTGCCTCTGTTCTTTTTTTCAGCCTAGTTTTTATGACAGGCTAACTATGCAAGATGCTGTGTTAGTACCAAATAGGCCCTTTTCACACAGACACTCTATTTACACCCTGTCCCTTGGCAAAATTATTGCTTCCCATGGATTCCAATATCATCTCTATGCTGATGACACCCAACTCTATCTTTCTACCCCCTCTCTCTCCTCTTCTGTCCATTCACGCCTCATCAACTGCCTCTCTGATATCTCCACCTGGACGTCCCGACGTCAACTCAAGCTCAACAAGGCCAAGACCAAACTCCTCATTTTTCCTCCCTCCTCTTCCTCTCCCTCTAACCTGCCCATCTGCATTGATGGAGTCACTATCAATCCTGTTCTCCATGCCCATAGCTTGGGCTTCATCTTTCACATGCACCTCTCTTTTAAACCTTACATTGACTCTGTTGCCAAATCCTGCCGTTTTGCCTTCCATAACATTGCTCGGATCCGTCCCTTTCTCTCTACCTCCTCGGCTAAAACCCTTGTTCATACCATGGTTATCTCTCACCTCGATTACTGCAACCTCCTCCTTGCTGGCCTCCCTCGCTCTCATCTGTCCCCCCTTATCGCAATCCAAAACTCTGCTGCCAAGTTCATTCACTCTGCCCGTCGCTTCGACCATGTGCAGGCTCCCCCTTCCTGAATGTATCCTGTTTAAACTCCTGGTATTCACATTCAAAACATTCCACAACCAAGCTCCCCCTTACCTCTCGGACCTAATCTCCCTATGCACTCCTGCACGCGCTCTCCGCTCTTCCTCTGTCCCCTCCCTCACTCTCCCTCATTTCTCCTGCTCACCTAACCGCCTTCGATTCTTCTCCCTCGCTGACCCCCATGCCTGGAACTCCCTCCCTACCCACATCCACCTTGCCCCTCCCTCCGCTCCTTCAAATCCCTCCTCAAGACCCACTTTTTCCTCGCCACCTTTCCCAATGCCTGCTAGCTGTTCCCATATACCTACTGTCTGCCCTCCTCTGCAGACTGCTGCAACCAACCTGATTGTAACCAAGCCAAGCACACACACCTGAGACTTCGCATCTGCCTGAATGTTTGTTTGTCTTCTCCCCTGTCTCTGCCACTGTTCCCTCTCCCTGTCTCCTCCTCCTTGTCTTTTAGATTGTAAGCCACAGGCAGGGACCGCGTCTATTTCTATGTTCTGTACAGCACCAGGCACATGTCTGGCTCTATATAAATGTTTATAATAATAATAATAATAATAATCATTGTATCCTGTGTAACATTACATGAGTAACTACACCTTTGTAACTAAGCCAAGCACGTGCACCTGAGACCTCACGAGTTCACATATGTATCCTTGTCTCTTACTCTGTTTCCCCTTCCCTTGTCTCTCTTAGATTGTAAGCCCACTGGGGCAGGGACTGTGTCTCTTTCTTACAATTGTAAAGTGCCAGGGGGGAGGTGGAACTGCGGGTCTCTGGATTTAGGTGTTGGGTGTTCCAGCTGTTTGGAACAGTGTGGAACTTTTACTGTCCTGTAAAGATACTTCTAGGTTGAAATGGATAGTAGATTTATTGTTTGCTGGTGTTTTCCACATTTTCAAACAGCCCTTTGAATATCCAAGTAACAAATTCTGTTTTGGTTATTTCAATTTTCTTGGTTTTTCAATTTGAAATCTTAACTGAAATTTTGTATTTTTTAAAAAAATTTCAACTGAAATTTTATTTCAGGTATTTCAGTAGTTCTCATACAGCATTTGTCAACCATTGTGTACGTGCAATAGAGATCATATTGCCAAAATCAGACAACTGAAATACTGAACCTAACTGAAATAACCAAATTGAAAAACTGAAACAGTAAACCCAAAATAACCAAAAATGAATACTCCGAGGAGCAGAAACATATAGCAGCTGTTATTTATCTCATCATTTTGGTTTTGGACCGGGTAAATTCGACAGCTTGTTCAACAATTTCCTTCAAAATTCAACAAAAGTTCTAAATACTTTCTTCATCCACACCCATGTCAGGAGAAGATTGGCAGCTCCTCACCAACCTCTCCCAGTTGGTCGGCTTAAAAGGTCAGCAGCACGAGCTATGTTCCCAACCAAAAGGTGATGAAATAGCATGTTTCAAAGTTGTGTGGCAAAGATACAGCTAAAATGAATAGAAGATTTTCTATTCCTGGATATTATTCACGTTCTCAGATAGCCCTTCAATCATTTTTGTCTTGGCTATTTGTGTCCTTGGCATATATTTAGGGGTGGGACTCCAGGCGAATTATCGGTTACCAGTTTTATTGGTATCGGATTAATCCAATATCGGATTTATTAGTATTGGTATATCGTTTTTTTAACATTGCTGATTTTTCCAGATCTTTAACATTGCAGCCATTGTTAAAATGGCCGCGATGTTAAAGATCCAAAAAATCGGCAATGTTAAAAAACCGATATGTCGATACCGATAATTATCAATATTATTGAATTAATCTGATATCAACAATTGTTGGCATTATCGGATTAATCCGATACCGATAGTCGCACCCCTAATGTTTCTGATATTTGGTTATTTGTGTAAGATACGGAGGTCCATGGAAAACAGATCCCTTATTCCTATCCAGGTTCATGCCATGCATAGCTTGGCCTCCACTTTGGAGATAACAGGTCCTTTGTTCCGTGTTGGAGCATGCTCCGCTCTTCCTCTGTCCCCTCCCTCGCTCTCCCTCGTTTCTCCTGCTCACCTAACCGCCTTTGGCCCTTCTCCCTCGCTGCCCCCAATCGCCTTGTCCCCTCCCTCCTCAAGACCCACTTTTTCCTCGCCGCCTTTCCCAATGCCTGCTAGTCATTCCCATATACCTACTATCTGCCCTCCTCGACAGACTGCTGCAACCAACCTGATTGTAACCAAGCAAGCACACACACCTGAGACTTCGCATCCACCTGAATGTTTGTTAGTCTTCTCCCCTGTCTCTCCCACTGTCCCTTCTCCCTGTCTCCCCCTCCTTGTCTTTTAGATTGTAAGCCACAGGCAGGGACCGCGTCTATTTCTATGTTTTGTGCAGCACCAGGTCACATGTCTGGCACTATATAAATGTTAATACTACTACTAATAATAATAAGCTATTTTCACATTGACCACCAGCCGGCAACAAACATACATAACCAGAATATTTTCAACATTACACTTTGATGCTTTGATTTTGATGCTATTTAGTGTTTATCGCACATGCACAATAGTCTAACCGCCGTAACCAAAACACAAAACAAATGCTCAGAATACAGGAACTGAAGTTGGGGAGAAGTTGTGCATGTATGTAAGGGAGCTTGCAGCAGAGATGAATAGTTTCTGGAAGGCTCAGCTGGAATGTACAGAGAAGTGGTGAGTGGGAATAGGTAAAATTGGCATCTGTTTTTCGGAAATGTAATTTTCTACTGTAAATGCATGTCATTTCCAGAAAAGGTCATTTCTTATTTATTCTGTACAATGTGAACAGTGCATTCTCGGTCACTTATTAACTGTCTTCTTGTTTATGGGCTTATAGTTGAAAGAAAATACTAAATAAATTGACAAAATTCAGAAAATAAAGACCCTTAAATCTGCCCCCTTCAAAATGCTGCTCACTTTCCTTGGCTCTGGCTGTTAACCAGCTCTTTCCTGGAGCCTGTTCCTCACTTCTAAGTCCCCCTCGCTTGTTTTTCTAAGCAGAAAAAAATCCCACCTTCAAATTCAAGGTCAGTGTCATCAAAATGTGGTCCTAAAATGACTTAAGTGGTGATTCCAGCCTCCTTTCTTGTCATTAGTGGTTGCATCATGTGCAACAACCAATTGCAAGTGAAGAAAATAGAGCCTACAGTGAAACCTATTATTGGTAGTGAATGCTATTTTCAAGGACAACAGCCCATTTGCCTCTTTTCTGACAATTTGGGAACACTTACTCATTTGTTTCGTTTTCCATTTGGCATTTTCATCATTGTATAAGTGCCAATAAAGATGGGGAAAGTGCCAAAAGTGGTAACAAAAGTATTGCATGCGATGCCAAAAACTGTCAAAACCTGCTGAAAATTCACCAATGGAAATTCAAAAAGCTGTAAATGATTGAAAAAAATTCCAAATGTGAAAAATAGTGTGAATGTTCAACAAGTTGAACATTCACACTATTTTTCACTTTTGGATTTTTTTTCCCAGTCTTTACAGCTTTTGGCATTTACCCCAAGGTTCCCCAAAAACAGAAATTCATGTCGATTCAGGAACGGCCGTTTTTGTACCAGCTCTAGTAGAGACTTGGCCTGCCATTCTAAAGAGTGTGGGGAAGAAAGATGCATGAAGTCTGAGTTGGTACCCGAATCATGTCTGATGAGCTGCCTGACGGGTAGCTTATGTACCAAAATACTCTTTTTCATCCTGATTTTCTGACTTGCAGTCCCAATTTTCCAAATCCTGGTATCAATTTTTCAACTTCAGTCCCAATTTTCTTTTTTACTGATTTTTCATTTCAGAAATTGGTACCAGTCAGTAAAATCAATACCTGCTGATCCTTAACAGCAATACCTGGTATGTTCAGATAAAAATCGAGTACCCGATTACCACTCGGGTAGCCTGTTGGTCAACCAACATAGTACTCGAAATTGCATGTATTCTCTTCTAGTAGCAAATGAGCTACCCATTTCAGTTCTTGCAGTGGATTTGCAGCTCATGGGTGTTCATCTAGGGGTAAAATAAATTCTCGTGAGACTCACATGAGATCTTGGTGAGATCTTGCGAAATCTCACTATGGTTTGGAAGAAACTTGCAAGATTTTTGAAAACATTCAGTGCTTGTGCAGAATGTGGATCTGCTCTTTGTGTGCCACCACATACTTGGGGTGGGGGTGGGGGGGCTTTAAACGGAATCTGTTTAAACCCAACCCGGCTGGGTGAGCCTAAGTGGGTTTGCAACCCCGGAGCAGGTTGGGAGTGGTCAGACCCAGGTCCATCTGAAAACAGCCACTCTCTTTAGATCTTAGGGCTGAAATGGAATTTTGGCATGGATTCTGGACCTGATCCTAAAGTCACATGCAAACAGTTGCACAAATTATGCATAATTTGCATGCAGGTTGCATGTGCACAACATTCACTACACAGGGGCTGTGCACAGGATGTGTAGTGGTTGCCCACACATAGCATTCAATCCTTTCATAAGATTTAAGATCAGGCTGAAACAACATCTCTGATGGGTCCAGCTGTTCTGATCCATTTGGTAAAACATGAACTGGAACGCGATCTGGTCCAGTGTTCTGGACTGGGTGTGGTGTCGTACCGTGCCAGCTCAAGATGTGGCAGCACCATACTATGCATGCACAACATGGCACTGCCATCTTGTGCATGCACAGTACGGAGTGCAAGTTGGCCATGCCCAGAACTCAGAACTTCGCACGGCGTTCCAACATGGATTAAACCCACATTGGAATTCCGTACAACAGCTGAAATCACAAATTTAATCCACACACAAAAAAATTGCAAGTCCGATTCTGAACTGCTAGGCCTTTATCCAACGTGGCTTCCCTGCTGAGGTTTTGAGACAGAAGGTAACTAATATTCAGTTCTGAGTTCCAAAATCAACACTACCTGCTGCGAGTCTGTTAGTAAAAATCAAATATTTGAAATCCTCCAGTAGACAAATAAAAAGGCTGTTGAGAGAGGAGGCAAACAGCCTGAGCGGTGATTTGCTATTTACCTTCCTGGAGGCCTGAAGAATGGCGATCATTTGTCTGGCTGTTCCAACCTATTCTTTTGCTCGATTGTGGGAAACTTGCTCTTCTGGGTATGAGTTTAATTTCTCCAAGGAGCCTTTAGTGACTGGTTTGTGAAATGTTCATTTCTCACTTTGTGAGTCAAAGGATTAATTTGCGTATTATTTATATAGCATTAAATATGCAAATTTTGGGCTAATGGGAAGGTGCTGGTGGGAGACAGTTCAGACATGAAGGGACACGGCAAGAGAAAGATGGTAAAGCAGAAGAACTGGTGGTGTGGCAGTGACCCTGGTCTGGTTGCATCACCTCACAACCGCACCACTGACATTGCTGGGTCAGGTTGAGGAACTGACCATGTGTGACCCTGGTTGGGGAGAATTCCAGGCCCTGTCCTTGCACTGCACCCAGTGCCCTGCCCCCTACCATGCCGGGTAGCTATGGTGGCCAATCATGGACCACCATGGCGACTGGCCAAGACTGCCCAAATCTGGGTTGGGCCACAGTGGGTCAGAACATAAGTTCAAATTCGCTGTGGCCCACTTTGTCCTGGACTGACCACGTGGGGGGAAGGGGCAGTAGCCCTGGCTGTGATTTCTGCACTTTGCTGAGTAACAGTCCAGGCTAGCCACCGACACGCTGAGGGTTAGTCCAGGGCAAACAGCTGGGGTCCTAAGGACAAATGGATAAACACAAATGTGCATCTGCTTCAGCAGCAGCACATCCCACGGGGGCAGGGGTACATCCTCAGTAGGGATGGGTGAACAGAACCGAGTTTGGAAATTCGGTTCAGTTCGAAAATCAAGTTCGGTTGAGAAGTTCAGTTTGGTCGACCGAACTATTCGAGTTCGGTCCAAACTCCAAACTTCCGAACAAAGTTCGGAAATTCAAACCCCATTGAACTAAAATGGAATATTATCTTATAGGGATGGGTGAACAGAACCGAGTTTGGAAATTCGGTTCAGTTTGGTTTGGTTCGGTTCGAAAATCGGATTCGGTTCGGAAGTTCGGTTCGGTCGACCAAACTGGTCGAGTTCAGTCTGAATGCTGAACTTCCGAACCACTTTCACCCATCCCTAATCCTCATCCAGGTAAGTTTGGGGGACAGAATGCATGCTCCATGGGGGACAGCTCTGCCCTGGACTGCACCCGCCGCTGCCCCCCACCATGATGGGCAGCCATGGCAATCCTCCATGCTAGGCCAGGATGGCACAAAAACACACATCCGCCTGGTTTGGCCCATTCTGGCCCACCTGGGCAGCTCTTGGGCCCTGACTGTGGGTCCCAGTTTCTTCTAGGCCCATCTTTCCAGCCCAGCCACCTATCCCACTGAGGTCTGGACCTGGACCACATCCGGTGGGCTTGGAACATATGCATGGGTTCAGCACGGTGTCACGTCCATTAACAACCAGTGACCCATGGGCCAGAGCGGGCCACTGTCACATTTGTTTTTACCCAGAGTGAAATGTACAGGGCAAAAGGGAATGGAGTGGAAAGAAGACTTGGGGAGGCAGGACTGGAGGAATAAGCATTGAAAGGGAGCAAAGATTAGGGATGTGCGAACAGATCACAGTTTGGTTGTTCAGTCGTTCAGTCGTTCAGTTCGGGAGCCAAGTTCGGTGACTGGGTTTGGGTTCGGGTTCGGTTGTTCGATCATTCGGTCTGGTGGTGTTTGGTTCAGTTCAGCCATTCAGAAATCAGTTTCATGTGGTTGGTCCCGTGATCGTGTCGGAAACCGGAAACCGGAAATTCGAGTGCGTGTGGAGTTTGTGTGGAGAGAGAGCATGTGTGGTGTAGCTGACTGGCTGTGTGGTGTTGTTTGGCTGTGTTGGACTGTGTGTTGGTTTGGTTTGGCTGTGTTGTTTTGGTTGGTTGTGGTTGATGACTTGGTGGGTGTGTTTTTGTTTGGTTGTGTTTGTGCGGGACTTTGAAAAAAAATGAAGAGGGTGAAGCTGAACAGGGGGGATTGGAGGAAGGCTAAGGTGATGGGGCCAGTGGATGAGGTGGAGGAGGTTGGTGCCCCTGGACCTTCGCTGGTGGAGGTCTGCTTCTCAGAGGAGCAAGAGCCGAGCATAGGAGGTGCTGCCAGGTTTGTAAACTTTTTTTTTACTTCGAGGACAAGAAGAATAATATCCTTTAGAGTGATCTCACTGGCGTGTGGGTGGGTGCGTGGGTGGTGGGCAGTCAGGCACAAACAGTGGGCATCAGCGGGTGGCAGCGGATGTCTGCCACAGAGAGAGAGGGTGTGGGGGGCCCTTCCAGCAGTCAGGCAGGAGCCGAAGGAAGCACCCACCCAAACACGTGCCAGCCCATCCCTAGAAAGGGTCTCCCATTGCCATCCCTATCACCCCAAGAAGGGCAGTATTTGCACCTGCCATCCAGGGTTTCCATTGCCATCCCTCCCTAGCACCCAAAGAAGGGCAGGATTTGCACGTGCCAGCCAGGGTCTTTCTAGTTGCCGTCCCTAGTGCCCCAAGGAGGGCAGGATTTTCACGTGCCAGCCAGGGTCTCACCATTGCCATACCTAGCACCCAAATAAGGGCAGGATTTGCACATGCCAGCAAGGGTCTCCAGCGCTAGCACCCCAAGAAGGGCAGGATTTAGGGATGGGTGAACGCGGTTCGGAAGTTCGGAGTTTGGGCCCAACTCGACCTGTTTGGATGACTGAACCGAATGTCCGAACTGAACGCTCAAACGGCCGAAGAGTTCAGAAAAGTTCATATGAATTCAGATGAGTTCGGGGGTGGGAAAAATGTGACTGGAAGGTGGGAAAAATGTGACTAGAAGTGGGAGGCAGCTGAGAAGCAGACTTCCTGGCACCAGGGGTGGAGACCAGGGATAGTTTCAGGGTCAAAAAATAAAAATAAAAATTGAATTCAGTTTCGGTTTCTGTATCGATAGCACTATTTTAGGTTGTTTGGTCAAGTTCGGCCAAACTGAACTCCACCAAACCAAACAGCTGAACCCGAACTCGGATTTGGGACCGAATGACCGAACGTCTGAACATCCAAACCGCTTTCTATTTGCCCATCCTGAACAGGATTTGCACGTGTCAACAAGGGTCTCTCCATTTGCCATCCCTAGCATAGCACCCCAAGGAGGGAGGACTAGAGGCATCATTATATGCATGATATTTACTTAGGTGTTGTTTGTGTGTTCCTGCTGCCCACCGGACCACCAGAACCCCATCGAGGCAGAGGTCGCCACTGCCAGACAGCGGACACATGAGGTCTGATGTCTGGCAGTGGTTTAAGAAGCAGAATAGATTTGCCATCTGCAAGGTAAGGCACAGGGGCTGGAACAACAGGGAATTAGGGATGGGCGAATGCAGTTTGGATATTCGGAGTTCAGACTGAACTCGGTCTGTTTGGACGTCCAAACCGAATGTCCGAACTGAACTCTCAAACAACCGAACAGTTTGGTCGTATTTGGACGAGTTCAGATGAGTTCAGAGGCAGGAAAAATGTCTTTCCAGGGCCAAAAAATTAGGTTTCGGTTTCGATGTCGGTTCGGTTTCTGTTTTGTTTCTGTTTTGGTTTCTCTATTTTTGAATTTTCGGCCAAGTTCAGCCATCCCGAACTTGGCTGAACTGAACCATCGAACCCGAACTCAGGTTTCGAACCAAACATCCGAACATCCAAACCGTGTTCTGTTCACCCATCCCTACATGGAATGGATTGCCCTATGACCTGTTAGGAAGTCCCTGCAGAGAGAGATTGGCCACCCACCCACTTGTGGGACAGAATGCAGGTAGGGTTTGACACAGACCATTGGTCTGACACAGTATGGCACTTCTTATGTTCCTATCTTTTTATGTTCTTTAGGTATGCGGCAAAACAGCCAGGGGACCAAATCAGGGCTCATCGCCCATATTTAAAAACTCCATGGGGAGAAGATCACTAGGAGGCAGGACTCTGGCATGGCTGTGGTGGAGCATCATCGCCAGAAGAAGGGGGGGAACGCAACCCAAAAGCGCCACCATCAAAGCCCTTCCCCTTTCTCCAGGTCCTCTGAGGAGTCCCCCGGGCCCCAGGAGTCTGCAGCGGCAAGGACCTTTCAGGCCGAAGTAGAGAGGCCTACCCAGGACTTTGTAGATGGCCTATGGCTGCATGCAGCCACCATGGAGAACCGCCTGGTGGAAAAGGTCCAGGAGCTCGAATTGGAGAAATAGAAGGTGGAGGCGTTCTCCCAGTATGTCTCCACTGAGATGGACAACCTAGAACTGTACCACCAGTCGGTCTCCAGGTGGCATGTAGCCATGACAGAGGCCATGGAGTTCGCCTTGGCCCATGGCTATGAAATGCCGGAGCACAGAATGCCTGCCCCTCAGTCCTGTGACTTTCCCCCAAGTTCCGGGGGACAGGCCCAAAGACTTGTAGACCCCTAAGTTAAAAGTTTCCTTTCTTTTTACATATGTTTGGTTTTGGTTTTATAATGTTATTGTTTGTTTTTGTTTAAAAAGTGTTCATAAAAGTTATATTTGTTGTTACGAGCTTTGTTTGACCTGTTGTCCAATCTTTTATCCCCCTGTGCTGAAGTTCTGGCAGGTGGCAGAATCTCATACAGCTTGTCGATCCCTACCAGCAGCACCTGGCACCACATGTAGCATAGCAGGTATTAACCCAAAGATGTGCCAGCAGCAGGGTCCCAGCTTGAAGTCAGCCCCCCAGGAGGAGCAGGACTTGTGTCTGTGTGGGTCTGCCAGAGAGAAAGAGAGACAGGCTCCTTGGCAGCGGGCAGCAGGCGGCGGGTGCTGGTGGTCAGAGGGGCTTTTTTATCAGCAGCTTCAGCGGGCATCCACGGGTGGGTGCGGACAATTAGGCTGGGGGGGGGCAGACCGGGCTTCTGGATTCAGTGGAATGGAATGACAGCCCCCAGCGACTGGAATGATGGTCCCAGAATCTTGTTGATGGTTCCTGGGACGGGCAGGCATGACTGATTCAGGTACAGTGGAACGACAGCCTATGGGAGTTGAATGATGTCCCTAGAATTAGTGCATGGTGGTTGGGCACACTTCATTCAATCATGTGATAGGTGGTAGCAGGTACAGGAATGTACACAGGCAGGCAGGCAGGCACATATAATACGTTGTGTGTTATTATTTACATCTCATCTCTCTCTCTCTCTCTCTCTCTCTCTCTCTCTCTCTCTCTGTCTTTTGCCATGAACAGCAGGTTGCTAACTTATAAAGAAAAGGTGGGATGGCAGCGCCCTGTGAGCAAAATGACAGATCACAAGAACCCTGAGAGTGGGTCCTGGCCCGGGGCTAGAGTGGCAGCAGCTTCTAGATATTGGACACAACCCTCCCTGCCAGTACCGTAGGCCCCAGAACCGGCGGTGGGTCCTGGGGCTGGAGTGGTTGCTGTTTCTTGATGCTGTTGAATGACGGGCCCCAGATTAGAATCATGGGGTTGGGTGGCAGCTTCTAGATATTAGACAGCCCTCCCTGCCAGTAACGTAGGCCCCAGAACCCTGACGGTGGGTCCCAGGGCTGGAGTGACTGTTTCTTGATCCCATGCAATGACAAGCCCAAGAACCCTGAAGGGGGGTCCTGACCTGGGACCAGAGTGGTAGCCAGCTTCTAGGTATTGAACACAGCCCTCCCTGCCGGTAACATAGGCCCCAGAACCCTGACGGTGGGTCCTGGGGCTGGAGTGGCTGCTTCTTTAGACAGTGAAATGACAAATTCCCGTGAGCAGAATAACAAGCCCAAGAACCCTGAGGGTGTGTCCTGGGGCTAGAGTGGCAGCTTCTAGATATTGGACACAGAACTCCCTGCTGGTAACGTAGGCCCCAGAACCCTGATGTTGGGTCCTGGGGCTGGAGTGGCTGTTTCTTGATGCTGTTGATTGACGGCTCTCTTTGAGTGGAATGACATCCTCATAATCCCGAGGGTGGATCCTAGGGCAAGAGTGGCAGCTTCTGGATATTGGACAGCCCTCCCTGACGGTAACAGAGGTCCCAGAACCCTGACATTGGGTCCCGGGGCTGGAGTGGCTGATTCTTGACGCTGTTGATTGACAGCCCTCTTTGAGCGGAATGATGTCCCCATAACCCTGAGGCTTGGTCCTAGGGCTAGAGTGGCAGCATCTGGATATGGACAGTCATCCCTGCCAGTAACGTAGGCCCCAGAACCCTGACGGTAGGTCCCAGGGCTGGAGTGGCTGTTACTTGATGCCATGGAATGATGGCTCTCTTTGAGCGGAATAACGTCCCCATAACCCCGAGGGTGGGTCCTAGGGCTAGATGCAGTGGCACAGCAGATGCAGGATTGACAGCAGCAGCAGACATTGGATTGCCCAGAGGCAGCATTGGCAGCAGGAGCAGACATTGGATTTCCCAGGTACAGAACCTGGGGAACAGCAGAGACGGAATTGGCAAGATTTGCCTGTGTGCTGTACCCATGGAGCCAAGCCAGGATAGTAGGATTTGTCATGGAAGAGCTCCCATAAAGCAGCAGATGGCAACAGCAGGTTTGCATGGGCACATTTGGATTTGCCAGAGCAGAGCGCCCACGGCCCAGCAGACAACAGCAGCGGGATTACCAGGCAAGTGGGGCACATCACCCAGGGTTGACAGGGCGGGCAGACAAGCACCTTGGCATGAGAGGCAGGCAGGTGGGCTGAGGCAGGCTTTGAGCTTGGCAGCAACCTGGGTGAGCAGACAGGTAGTGTGGCATGAGAGGTAGTAGGGAAGGCAGGCTGAGACCTTGGCAGGGCACTCAGATAGGCTGGCGAAGACTGTGCAGCGTGCGCGTGAGAGAGAGAGAGATCCAGTCAGATAGGTGGGCCGAGATTGTCTAGATAGAGGCCGGCTGGCAGGCTTACAGTTTGCCAATGCCACCCTGCATCATAAGATCAGTCAGATAAGGCAGCCGAGGCCGTCTAGTATGAGAGAGAGAGGGGGGGTGCCAGGCATTGGGAGGGAAGGACAGCACCTCAATAGCACAGCAGCAGTAGCCCAGATTGAGGAGGAGAAGCCCCCTGGCCCAAGACTGCCCCTGGCATGGGATGGCGTGTGCCACTTGACCATCAATCTTTGTCCAGGGGAAGTTCGGGGAATCGCAGCAGAGGAAAGTTCACCTTAATGAACAGCAACTGCTCCACCAACTTGGCCCCCAGTCTCAGGCAGTGCAGGGAGCAAATGTCCTCCGCTATGGAGAACACCCGCTCACTGGGGATACTGGTTGGTGGGCAGGACAGTGTACCCTTGGCCACTTTCGACAGGGCCAGCCACATGTTGGCCTTGCCGGCCCAGTAGTCCAAGGGATCACTGCTGGGATCAATACAGGGCTCCTCCTCNTGGCCACTTTCGACAGGGCCAGCCACATGTTGGCCTTGCCGGCCCAGTAGTCCAAGGGATCACTGCTGGGATCAATACAGGGCTCCTCCTCAAGGTAGGTCTCCACGGCTGCTGAGGCACCGTCGTACTCCCTCTCGTAGCTCTGACTGGGCACCACCTCCACCACTGCCCTCAGCCATGCTGCTTGCCCTATTGTGCACGGCGCCATGCTCCTCAGAGTGGCTTGCACATAGGTCGAGCTGCTTCTGCTTCTGCTTCCAATAGGGGTGCTGCTGCTGCTGTTGTTGCTGGTGCTGCTACCGCTAGGACTGGGGGCAGGGATAGACACACCTGGCTGAAAGGGGTGGCTGCTCCCACTTCCACCATCCCCAGGGGCTTCCTGCTGCATAGCCAGGAAGCTATGCAGCATAGCTATGCAGCTATGTCCACCAGTGCATCCTTCCGGAGGCCATAGAGTGCTGTCTTGCATGCCATGCTGCCCTTGAAGCTGGGGTCCAGTATTGTTGCCAGGACATATTGCTCCCGCTTCAGGAGCTCGTCAAACACACCCTCAGCCCTGCCTTCAGCTTCCGTGCCAGGTCAAGCACTTCATCGGATAGCTTCCTGCCCTCACGGCCACAATCCCGCTCACCGAGAATCTCATCCAGCCTCCTGTGGAGACTATGGACCAGAGGGGTCACCTGGCTGAGGGTGGTGGTGGAGCTGCTCACGGTCTCCGTCACAGCCAGGAACGGTCTCAGGACAAAGACCATGTGAGCCAGGACCGCCCATTATGCCCCATCGTACCCTTGAGGTGCCCGCCTGTCCGTCACCAGTTGAACCTGATGCAGGGCGACTTTCTGCTCGAGAAGTCACTTGAGCATCAGGAAGGTGGAATTCCACCGTGTGGAGACATCCTGGACGAGCTGGCACACTGGGGAGCCTTGCTCGGCCTGCTTCTCCTGGAGGAGCTCGCTGCCCTTCATGCTTCAGTTGAAGAACCCCGCCAGCTTCCTCCCCCACGCAGTCAGGGAGCTAAGGGTGCCTACCCCAATCCCCTTCTCCCCCAAGCCCAGAGCGTCTCTGACCACCAGGTGAAGGGTGTGTGAAGCACAAGGGATGCTGGTGAAGCCTCCATCATGGATTGCCTTCAGTATATTGGCTGCGTTGTCCATAACCACACACCCCTTGGTGAAGAGAGTTCCTGGCGTGACCCACCCCCTCACCATGGTGGCCAGGGCTGTCTCGATGTTCCTGAAGGTGTGGGGGTTGTCCACGACTTTTGCCTGAAGCAGGGACCACCTATACCCTGCTTCGGGACCCCTCCTGTTAGTCCCCAAGCCAGGTAGGCATGCTGGGCATTCCTGGTGGACCACACGTCAGTGGCAAAGTGGACAGTAGCCGCCCCCCCAGCCCCTACCAGCTGCTCCCTCACCCGCTCCTTCAAAGCCCTGTACAGGTTTGGCACCACATTCTGACTCAGGGTGGTGCGGTACTGCAGCTTAAACTGGGGAGCAAGGAACCCAATCAGCCACTTGAAGCCCATGCCGTCTACAATGGAGAAGGGCTACCCATCCAGCGCAATCATTTTGCCCAGCAGGCACCTGACTTTCTCTTGATAGCCATGCCACCCTCCAGCTGCCGATGGCCTAGGCAGCTGCCCCCACCCCAGCTCCTCCATGGTGGGCTGACGCTGCTGGCGAGGCTCCTGCTGCTGTTCTTCCCCTCTAGCAGGAATACTGCTCCTGCTGCTAGAGGCAGCAGTTGGTGCAGGATGCTTGCCTGCTGAACAAGGCGGGTGACTGGCCACTGAAGTCAGGAACCCACTGGCATCCACTTCCCCTGCCTTCCCACTTAGCAGCAGAGCGCTGTGGCATGATTGGCAAGCACCTGCCCACGCTTCACCAGCTTATTGCACTACACCTCCCTGGGATGTGCACTACACCTCCCAGTGCACTACACCTCCCTGGGATCATCTGCCTGCACCAGCTTGAAATGTGCCCAGACAGAGGATTTTTTCCTCCCTCCTGCCTTCTGGCCTGCCTCGGTTGATACACTGCTGCTGCCAGCGCTGCTGGGGGGGTGGGGGCACAGAACTTGGAGGTGACACAGCTCTGGGAGGAGGGACAGCCTGAGCCAACACCTCAGCTCCAGACGTCTCCTCTGTGGGACTAGTGTCTTCTTCTACCTCACTGTCCTCAATCACTGTGATGTCCCATGAACGGGAGTACTGGGACCCTGAGACTTGACTGCCCACCATGCTACTGCCACTCTCTTCCCTGTGCCCCCTAATCTGCTGCTGCTGCTGCTGCTACCCCTCTTCCTGCTGCCATTGCCCAGTGATTGGGCCCTGCCTTTAGCAACCAGGGTAGGATCCACCAGTCCTGGACTGCTGGGGATCACCTCAGCGATAGGGGACATTGGTGGCCCTGGAAGAACAATCGAAGCACCTGATCCTGCAGCAGCAGAGACAGCCGCAGCCTCATGTCCTGACCTGCACGCCTTCCAGTGCCCTGTGTGGCAGAAGATGCTGGCAGGAGACACCACCAACCCACCCCCAGACTAGTGCCACTGCTGCTGGGAGCCTCTGAACCCTGTCTCCCAAAATCATGCCTGTGAAGCTTGGGGCATGGTGATGGGCTCTGGCTGCTGCTGCTGCTGCTACATGCTGCCACTCCGCTGGCACGGTCCCTACCCGTACCACCTCTGCCACGTGCCCCATTGCCTGTCTTATGGGCAGAAGACTGGCCTCTCCTACTTCCCTTCTCCATGTCTTCCAACAAAAATGCACATATATATATATATATATATATATATATATGAATTCAGTATTTTCTAATATTATCTATACTTTCTCTAACTATAGTATTAATTATTCTAAAATCTATGTAAGTAAATATTATATCTAAAGGCCTAGTCCTACAAACACACTCTAAAATATCAAATCTGAATAGTTACACACTAACACTATATCTGTAGGGGTGGGAAGTTTGGATTATCCGGTATCTGATACTGCTGGTATTTTGCTGTTCCGGCACTATCGGATTAATCCGGATATTGGGGGTACCGGTACCGGTCCCCCATGCTGGATTGTTTTACATTGCAGCCATTGAAATGAATGACCGCAATATAAAAAAAGGAAAGAAAAAAAACCAACCACTTTTCCCTCCCCCATCCAGGCTGCGTGGGTGGAAGACGGGACACCTCCCACCCACCCTGCCCAGCCTGGATTGGTTTTTTAAAAAAATTCCCTGAAGTCCCTGGCTCTGGGCCGCTGCCGGCGACCTGGAGCCCGCACCAGCATGTAGGTACTAGGGTGATCCCTGGGGTGGGGGTGGTTTAACACCCCTGCCACCCCAGGGATCACCCTACCCACCCACCCAGGGATCGCCTACCTTTGGCACTCCGGGCGGCGGTGGCATGGCGGTCCGGCAGCTTCAGCACTAGCTGTGGCTGCTGGCTTCAGCGCTTACTAGGCCTTCCGGGGAAACCCGGAAGTTCCCCGGAAGGCCTAGTAAGCGCTGAAGCCGGCAACCACAGCCAGTGCTGAAGCCGCCCAGAGCGCCGTGCTGCCGCTGTCGCCACCGCCGCCACCTGGAGCGCCAAAGGTAGGTGACTTCAGGAAACTTTTTTTAAAAAAAAAAATCCAGGCTGGGCAGGGTGGGTTGGGGGTGTCCCCTCTTCCACCCACGCAGCCTAGGAAGGAGAGGAATTGTTTTTTTCCCCCATTGATTTCAATGGGAACACTGACAGTTCCCATTGAAATCAATGCAATAGATCCGGCACCAGTAAACTGGTTTTAATCCGGTAAACTGGGATTTTGCAAACCGGTTACCGGTAAAACTGGTAGCCGTTTTTTTGCCAGATGTCCCATCCCTAATATCTATCTCTATAACTAAGCTAACTCCTACTACAACTATGTATCTATCTATAGTAACTATGGGTGAAAACAGACATGATGCTAACCACCATTTAACCACCGTTGGTGGTTATTTATGCATGTTGCAAGGCTGTATTGGTGCCCTATGCAGCCCTGAAACATGCATAAATAACCACCAACGGTGGTTAAAGGGTGGTTAGTGTCATGTTTGTTTTCACCCTATATCTATCTAATCTAATCTATCTATCTATACAATATTACACAGGGATGGGGTGGGGTGGGGTGGAACACAAAGAACACAGGGAGGGAAACAAAACTGAAATGAAACCTAAATCAATCTAATAATCCTACTCTAAATAAATCTAAAAACAGGGGAAGGGAATCAGGGATGGAATATATAGAGGGAGAGGGAAAGGAAGGATTCAATGGAAGGGGGAGGAAGAACACAGAGAGGGGTAAAATATAAAAATAACATCTAACATCTAAATTTATCTAATATAATCTAAATAAACAATAATATGGAGGTATGGGTTGGATGGGTGAAATAGGAGGATGGCAATGGATTGAGCAGCTGGGAGGTAAAAAAATTGCTGGGAGAGAGAGCCTTCTGAAACGCCTGCTGTTCAGGAACAGTGACTAGCTCAGAAGGTATTGGGGGGGAGGGCAATGAGTTTTTTTACCTGCTGTGCCCGCCTCACCGCAAGCCCCATTGGCTCCATGCAGTCTAGCTCGTGGCCAATCGCAGCCTGCGAAGCCAGTGGTCTGAGGAGAAAAGTGATGTGATTGGGCAGGCTGGCTGCTACTCCAAGCCTCCCCACCCCTGGTGCCTGGAAGTCTTCTTCTCAGCTGACTCCCCTCCAGGTCACGTTTTGCCTTCCAGTGACACGTTTTTGCCACCCGAACTCATCCGAATTCGATCTGAACCAACCAAACTTTTCAGTCGTTTCGGAGTTCGGAATCAAGTTCAGTTCGGTCGGTTCGAGTTTGGATTTGGTCGTCCGAACTGGCCGAGTTCAGGCCGAACTCCGAACTTCCGAACTGCGTTCACACATCCCTAGCAAAGATAGAAACAGAGATCCTCCTCTTCTCCCTTTAATTAAACATGTACACCTGCAACTTCTCAGCTTCATGAATGTTTCTCTGTCTCTCCCTATATTCCTTTCTCCTTTGTTCATTCTAGACTGTAATCCCCTCAGGGCAGGGGTCTATCTCTAATCATAGCCATTCAGCATCAGGAACATTGCCTGTGGTGGCTCCCCATTTGGAGATGGAGGGCTGGTTAGGTTCAGGGTTTGTTTTAGGGTTTGTTTGTTTGTTTTGTCTGTATTTCTAATGTTCTTATGGGGTGGAAGAGATGTAGCGTAGTGCTGAAATGAGAACGCAATGTGTTCTTGCGACAATCTGTGAGATTCTCGTAAACCCGGGCAAGATCTCGTACGTTCTCACTGAGGTATGCAAGAATCTTGTGAGATTCTAAAAAACGTACTGCACATGCACAAAATGGCCACAGCAGCCATTTCTGCACAAGCGTATCCCCCGACGACCAATTTTCACATGCACAGAGCGTTTTTTGAGGGTTTTCAAGAATCTCACAAGATTCCCGAACCACTAAAAATACTCTGTGCATCTGGCCTCCAGTGGCCATGCATGCGCAGAAATGGCCGTTGTGGCTATTTTGCACCTGCGTGGTGCCGGTTTTCATCCACGTGAGTTTTGCGCGAGAACAGGTAAAAAAATCAACCAATTCTCAACACGTTCTCATTCTCACAAATATTGGCGAGAAGCTGTCTCTCACTGAAATGGTGTGAGACTATGAGAGTGAGTTTCAGCCCTAATGTAGAGTGAGAGATGGGATTGTGTGGGTGGAACTTGCTCCCCTGGGTGGGAAGTGGGGAATTGGGCGAGAATAGGGTGGGAAGATTTAAGGGTTAGCCATGACCTGGGAGGTTCGGAAGGAGGGGGGGTGAGTGACGGGGGAGTGGGTGGGATGAGTTGGTTGGGCATGAGTGGGATTTAGAGTTTTGAGGGGAGAGGTCTTGTTTTCTCATTATTTCAAGGGGGTTAATCTTGAAGAGGCACTACAAGTGAGAGCCGCAGAAGTTGGTGGGATGGGACTAGGGAAGGGTGGGATTTATCGTATATGTAGAAGTTGGTGGGATGGGACTAGGGAAGGGTGGGATTTATCGTATATGTAATTTATGAGATGATGATGACTGATGATGTTTTAAATTATGGTAAGCAACCCTGCACCATTTTGGGATATAAATTGAAAATAAAATAAAATAATAATAATTAATTATGCTAAATAATGCTATTTGGGATTACTAAAAATGGTAGTTTGATTTGTAGTAGCTTAGTTCTTCTTTTGAAAAGATTTGAAATGACACATTCAGCAAGCATCACAGGAGCGAGAAAACTGAATTTGTGGATCAAATCTCAGCAAGTCTCAGCAGCTGAATTTCGGCTGCTCCTCAGAATCTCAGCAGCCAGGACTGTAGAGGGCTGCCTCCACCAGCCAATTGTGAATAAAATGATGAATTCATACCAGTACTATATGTGAGGTTAGAAGCAAGGCCGGCATAAGTGTGCAGGCGGCCACCTAGGGTGGCAAGTTGAAGAGAGTAGCAGCTCTGCAGTGACCCCATCCCTGACCACTCTGAGTGAATTGGTGAGTGGAAGCAGGAGAAGCTGGAGCCACTGGTCCCTCAATGGGTAAAAACAGACGTGATTTTGGCACGCTGTTGCCCCAAACCCGGCTGCACACACATAAACATGCGCTGACAGATGTTGGCCCGGGATTGCCTCGAGGAGTGTTGGTGGCTAGCCCAGAGTGTGACCTCAACAAGTCTCTGAGGTTACAGTCCAGGTGAAGGGCTGTCCAAAACAGGCCCCATCAGGGTGGAATATCTGTTGCAGTGTGCACTACTCGTGCCTCCTTGGTCACCATAGCTGTACATCATGGTGGGGGATGGAGCGCTAGGAGCAGGGCGTTAGTGGGGCCCGCTGCCTGCACGTTTACTGTGCTCCCAACCTTACCTGGGCCGTGCAGCTGGTGGGATGTCTCCACAGCCATGGGCAATCGGGCATGTCAGTTCAGTGCTCTGATCTGAACCGGGCCATGTTGCCTGTGACTTTCTGCCCTGCCCGGAACAGTCCCAATAGCATCCCAGGAAGCAAGCCCAGGAAGCAAGCTGTGGACCTAAACCTAAACTCACATGGATGCATGCACATTGCCCATGCCCATGGGTTGCTCAGCATCTTGGTGGGGAGGGGCAGCAACATCTCTTTGTCTGGGGGTGGCAAAAATCCTTGCCTCGGTCCTAGTGAGGAAAACCTGGGAGGAGTCTACAGGTGAAGGAGGTGATTCTGTCTCAGTGTCAATGCAGATATACCGAAGGAACACAAGTTGAAAGGAGACAGCCCTCTGCCTATCCACCCTTTCTGCAGGGGTGCTACATCCATTTTTAATCCCTTTTCCATTACCTAGGAGGTGGCAGCCAACTTCACTCTAACCCATTAGAAGCGGACCTTCCCTCTATTCCTTTCTCATCAATTAACTTCTCCTAAAAGGTGCAACAAGGCAAAAAGAAATTATACTGCACACAAAAAAGAAAATGACATTGCTTTAAAGAAAAGAAAATAAACAAGCCATGCATAATTCATGTGGCATATTCTAATTCTTAGCAAGTCCTGCACTAGACGGAACACAAGTATTATATTTGCCTTATATTAATACCATTTCATTAGCCATCATAAAGATGAACAAGACAAAGTCATTAAGCTTTAAAATTATGCGGTGTTGTCTTCGTGCTCCATGAAAGTTCTATTGTCTTGCAAAACACAACGTATTAAAAAAAGGATGGAAATTCCTCCCATCAGAGTTTCAGTGGCTGGACATGCTCCGTGTGCGCTCGTGCACTTCCAGTGAGTGGGGGAGGTGCTTCAGACAGCAGGGGATGGGTGTGTGGTTGGTCCGCCCCCATCCCCATGCCCTGCCCCTTCATGCCCCCACAAGGGGCAATTGGGAAAAACCAGTGCATGAATCACAGCAGTGCACCTCGACCCACGCCACTTTCAGACAGGTTTCCTGGTCTGTTGGGGGAATGGGTAAACCTGGGTTGGCGCATCCCATCGGAAAACAGCCTTAGAATCTCTTCTCATGAAGAACCTTTTAAAAAAATAAAATTAAAAGCATCTTTACATTTCTATGTATGACTAGAATTGACCATTTATCTAAACAATCAGACCTCGCTTCTCTCTCCAAGTATTGTATGTCCCCATGGTATCTCACATTAAAACCAACCAAGGCATGGAAGGATTTATTATAACACTTAAGACTCCAGCTCTTTGAAAAGCGTACATGGCTCTACATTTCCAGACTGTCTCCTCCACAGTACTGGATGGTAGATAAATATATCTTCAGAATCTAGATTTTGTGTCTGTAATTCTGGGGCTGTGGAGGATCTGACATGCTATTTGTTGTGATGCCCTTTGACTGAGAATTTAAGGAAGGCATGGATCTTCCCTCTCTTAGGCTCTGAAATATTTTGTAACCGGGGTCAGCAAGTGAAATATTTATTAACTCTACGGGACGCAGAGGAGCCCCACAAAGTTGCTCTTTTTGTAAGATGTGTAGCCCAGTCGAAAGGAAATGTTTCATTATGTTAAGTGCCTTTTATGCTAGTATTTATGTATGAGTCTATTTTATAATTTTATCTTATTTTTTCTGATTGCATATATTGGCCTTTTTTATACGGGCCATGGTGCAGGGGGGACCGGTGTTTGCCGCAGCAGCGTGGGTAGTGCACGTGGGGGGGAACAGTGCACATGGACGCACACCGATTTCCCCTCTCACCCCCCCCCGTATCCCCATGTATCGCCACTCAAAGAGCAATCACTGTTTTGGCAAATTGCTCTGTGAGTGGGTGATGGGTGGAGGTGCGTGGGTCACAGGAGCGTACACACGCCCACTCACCCGCCACAGCATGCACACGGGGGAGGGGAGGGACCCACACATGCCTACGCAGCAAATCTGCATGGGCATGAGTGGGTTCATCTCGTATTAAAAAAGACCATCGTTTACCATAACGGCTTTGGCTGTTTGGAATAAACTGACTGACTGACACTTCTGTGTTCATGCAACATCCTATGTTCCAGTTCATGCAAAACAGTTGATTCATTCAAAATATGTAGAGAGATACCTGCATTTCCATAGAATAAAAAGAAGTGTATGGTTCAAAGGGACCTCAGAGAGCACCTAGACCAACTCTCTGCTCCAAGGCAGGATAGCCTCTACTTGCAGCATCCATTCAAGGAAGGAGATGCCACATCTTCCTTGGGTATCTTATTCCATTGCCTAATTGTCCCACACCCCAAAGAAAGACACTGACACCAATTATTTGGATTCAACATAGGCCGCACCATTTATTAAATTCTTCATTAAGGAGGGGGCTATGCCCCTTCTAGTCCTGCTAACCTTAACTATTAACTCATTTAATACTATTAAACATAAACCTGAGCGGTCTGAAGTTCCTCAGTACCGCCCTAACGCTAACTATAGCTGCTGCTAATGTCACCCCTGTCCGGCCGCCCTAAGCCGGATCAGGAGGCCCATGCCAATGGTGACCCTAAGAAGGTATCGAGGGGATGTTTCCCCGTGCCTTGGACCGCCTCTGTCCTAAGGCCCGGGTGTTGTCCACCTCTTCCTTGCTCTGACGTGATGCTGGCCGGGCGGCTCTAGCTCTCACTCAGAGCCCACCTCTTAAGGAGATGACTTGGCAGCAGACTATCCCTATTTCTAAGCTAACTACCTCGCAGGACCCCTGCCACTAAAGACTGCCAGCTTCTGCTTGGCTAGTCTTGCCCCCTCCTCATCTCTGAAGTAGCCTTTCAAGTTGTTCCTGTACGGCCTTTAGATAAATTTCAAGACCCTCGTCAGATAGGTGTACACCGTCTATCCTATATAACTCCGGCTTGCTAAATTTGATTCCCGGATGCCGAATTATATGACCCCCCAATTCGACTATTAACTTCCCCACTTCCTTGTTAACCTTACGTCTAGCCCTATCCACCTTACTAGGGCGCACGGCGTTCCTCCAATTTATGCGTTCAAGCATCTCAGACCATACAAATACCGTACTTGGTAAGATTCGTCTTGCTACCTGCAAGTCCGCCTTGATATTGGTGACCAGGTGGAGACCTGTGTCGACCGGGAGATTATTCTCCCCCAAGTGTATCACCAGTACGTCTGGATGCTGATCCGATGCCAAGGAGTGGATCAAGGGCAGAAACTGTGCCCACTTCATCCCGCTCCGGCCCTTCCACGATACGTTGGCCAGATGGCCCAAACCAAGCTGGGTACCCCAGTAGGTACTCCCCGCTCGCCTGCCGGCCCAGTAGACAATGCTGTGGCCGGCTATGACGACTCGCTGCTGCCGTCGCGGCAGCTCGCCCCCTATGGAAAACACAGACATTGAACAACGTGTTGTTTATCGTGTTCATCCCACATCCCTGCACTAGTACCCTCTTATAACTGGACTTTTCTAACATACGCTTTGTATGCTTCCGATTTCCATCTGCCTATCCCTTTTACTTGCTGCTCAGATAATCCCGCAGCCGCTGCACAACTTGCTGCTCCAATCCGAAAGGAGTGTGAGCCAAATTCTCGGGGTGAAAGTCCCATGCCCTTCAACGCTCTGCCCATTAATGCAGAGAATTGATATCTCGTGAGATGTGACCCGTTCTCGTGAATAAAAATTGGACCCTCTCTACTGGGGCGTTTGCCCATAAAGTCAGTTAATGCTTTAACTGGGCAGATGTCTTCCTCATTTATCCTTGCCAGCTTTACCCGTTGACCCCTCCTACGCTGATCCGTCTTGGACCCTCGCAAAATTATCTCCACTCCTTCTGGCCTTATTTGAACATCCTTTATGGATATAACCGGACCTGCCACAGTTGTTGCCGAAGCAGCTGTGAGTTCGCCCACTCGGAATGCTCCAAAAAAGGCCACCTTAAACGCTGTCTGAAACAACTGATTTTCATACTCTGAAAAGCATACCCTCTGTAATTGTTGGCACATGCCCCTTAAAATTGTAGGCGTAATGGGCCTTCTGGCATCGCTGCTTCTTGGAGACTCTCTCTCCCATCCCTCTAACATCTTTCGTACAAAAAACCCGCCGTTAGGGGATTCGTAGCCGGCCAGTTTATTATAAAAGGCTAAAGCAGTAAGTTTCCCGCCAATAGTTCTTGGGGCCAGGCCTCTTTCTTTTAGGCTCACTGCAAACTGCAGTGTCTGGGCCTCTGCGATTGGAAACTGAGTTCCCCACCCTTCCTTGATCCTAAACTCCTGAAATTCGGCCAATGCCTGACTGTAGGCCGCTCTTGTTCGTGGTGCTAGTGAACCCTGCACTGCCCGAAACATTGTCACTGTCCAATGTTCCAAATCCCTTCGGGCAGCTCCTCCGGCTGGATCCTGGCTCCCGGTGCCAACTGCCTGAAACGCTCCATCTGTTGGCGAGAGAGTGCGTCGGCTATGCCGTTGTTGATACCCGGCACGTGTTTAGCCGTGAACAATATGTTGTTCACCAGACATTGCCGGACGAACCCTCTCACCAACCCCATTACTCTTCTCGAGTGTGATGATAGCGAGTTCAGCACCTGCACAACTGCCAGGTTGTCGCACCAAAACAAAATAGTTTTGTCTGCGAATTCCCTATCCCATATGTGTATCGCTACCACTATGGGGAACAGTTCGAGGAAAGTCAAATCCCGGGTCCAGCCTTCCCGCACCCACTTAGCCGGCCACAAGGCAGAACACCACCTCCCAGACCAGTATAGTCCGAAGCCCAAGGACCCGGCGGCATCCGATTGGACTTGGAGCTCAGCCTCCAGCAGCCACCTCTGCCGCCAAATACTGACGCCGTTAAAACTCTGTAGGAAGTGGAGCCAAGTTCTCAAGTCGTCTCGCATCTCGGCCGAGATCCTGATGTGACAGTGCCCTGGGAGATTGGACCCCACCCTTTCATAGAGTCTGGATAGGAAGGCGCGGCCAGGCGCCACTACCCGGCAAGCAAAATTGAGGCTCCCCGTTAATGCCTGTAGCTGCCTAACTGTTACTTTGGGGCGCCTCAAAATTGCTTGGATATCCCTAACTAACGCAACTATTTTTTCAACCGGCAAGCGTGACACTTGCTGTTCGGTATCTAACTCAATTCCCAAAAAGGTAAGTACCGACGAGGGTCCAACCGTTTTTTCCGGTGCCAGGGGTACTCCCAGTTCGCCTGCCATAGCCTGGAATTCCCTCAGCACGTTTCTACACTCTGCCGTGTCCTTTCTCCCCAGGAATAAAAAATCGTCAATATAGTGCAATATATATTGGGATTTTGTCCTTCTCCTGGCTAGCCATTCCAGCAAAGAGCTGAAACGTTCGAAGGCCGAGCACGATATGGAACACCCCATGGGCATTGCCTTATCGTAATAATACTGACCCCCAAACTGGAACCCGAGTAGCTTAAAGCTGTCGGGGTGGACTGGCAGCAAGCGAAATGCGGATTTAATGTCGCATTTTGCCAGGAGGGCCCCCCTACCACACTCCCTCGCCATCTCAATTGCCGTGTCAAATGATGCATACCGAACCGAACACAGCTCGGGGGGTATGGCATCATTCACGGACTGTCCTTTTGGGTATGAGAGGTGGTGTATAAGGCGGAACTCTCCTTCCTGCTTCTTGGGCACTACTCCAAGTGGAGACACATGTAAATCGGGAAAAGGCAGGGTGGTGAAGGGACCCGCAATGCGGCCCTCTTCGAGTTCCTTTCTAATCTTGTTGGCGACCAAGTTTTCCCTTCCTTTTACCGATTTTAAGTTCTTCACCCAGCTCCTTGTTGCCTCGAATCTTGCCGGGATGATAAAACCATCCCGGAAGCCCGACACAACATATTCCACCTCGCCGACCAATGGGCAGCCCGCGAGTGCTTCCTGTAGAGCCTTATACCTAACCGGGGTTGGGGCCCTTACCTCCTCCTTGGGGCTGGTTGTTCCCCGAACTCTGTCTCCCTTGCTGCTTACCCCGAGCGTTCCCCCGCGCTCTGGTGCAGTTAAACTCTGAGTGTCCTCCCCCACAGAGGTTGCAGGCATGCCTAAAGCGGCACACGGAGCGGGCGCAGCCCCCCGACCCGTTGAAATCCCAACAGGTCGCTCCCCTCTGACTCCTACGGCGCCCACCCTCCCGAAAGGGATCGTTCATGGGGGCGACCCCACCCCTTGCTAATGTATGCCCACTGTCGGTCCTGTGCGTGCCAACCACATTGGACATGGACTCAAGCCACAAGTCTGTAGCATACACATCCCACCTTATACCTGGTGTAATCGCTGCCCGCTTTCTAAAACCCTCGTCATAACATAACCAGGCCCCGGGGCTCCCGGAATCGTACGCCCTGCGTACAATATCCAGGTATTTAATTAATTCAGTCGCCCGTTCGGGGGCCGCCTGAATCATAACCCCTATCAGCACCGATACGGCAGCTGACCAGTTCTTCCAATTCTTCTCCACCTTGGGGTGCTTAAACCTTTCCTTATCTTTTTCTTTCTCACTGGAGTTGGGGTCTGGCACCGGCTCCGTGTAAAGAAGAGAGAATACGTCCACGTATTCTCCTCTCCAAATCTTTTCCCTGGTATGATGGGCCAAGTGGGCCCCGACAGGGGCCCCAACTGCCGCCCAGGTACCCGGCTCCCTCTGACCTGAGGCGGTCGCCTCCGCTTTTCCCCCACACATACTACAGGCCCCCTGATGTTGGTTTGCGGGAGGGACCCCTCTCGCCCCTTGCGTACTTGTACCTGCCTGGGCCTGACTAGTTTCTGGCAACCCTGCTGAGTCCTGGTCGGGCCATGGCACCCATGACCCAACCCACCCCATCCTTACCTCCCGATGGGGTACCGGCTGTTCGGTCTGTTCCCTGTTTCCCGAGTTCTCCCCACTTTCACACTGGCATTGCTGGCAATGTGTACACTTACCTGCACTCGCACGGCTGAGGGGTGCGCCGACGACTTCCGTTGATTCAGCATGCGTCTGCTGGCGGTGTTCATGCCTCGTCCCCGTCTCCTCAGAAGGTGCCGCAGGGCGTGACGTCCTCCCTTGATGCCGCACAGACTGCTCCACCGGTTGTCGCCGCGCTTCGGCTAGGCCATCAACTTTTTTCTCCAGCGTCTCGAAACGACCCATAAATGCATTAAGGGTCTCCAAAACCGCTGCGAGCTGGTCGCCTCGCGCCCGCTGTGCCGGAGGCTCCTCTACGCTGTCCCTCTGTGGAGATAATTGGCGCCTTCCCCCTCGCCTGGGCGAGGGGGAAGGCACAGCCGGGCGCATAGCCTGGTCTGCTGGGGCTGAGTGCCCCGGATCCCTGCCCTCCTGTACACTTGCAGGGGTTACACCCCCTGATGCTACTTCATTTGGGCCACTCTCCACCCTATACCGTGCCGGGGGCTGCACCGTTCGCGTGCTGGCCCTTGTCCCGCTGTTAGGCCCTTCACTCTCGGCCTCCCCAGTTGGGACGCACGCATTTCCCCCCTCTCTCTCTGTACCTACCTGCCCGCCTGTGGCCACCCTGCCCCCCTCCATCTCGGGAGCCAATCCATCCCCCCCAGCGATCCCCATGCCCTCGTGCCGGTCGGTGGGGGGCTGTTCCTGTCCCGCCAGGCTATTTATGGTGGACTCGCATCCACTCATTCGGGCCTGAAGGGCTTCAAGTACCTCCTCGACCCTCTTGGACAGGGGCTTTTTGGCCGGGCCTTTACCTTTCTTACCTCCACTGCCCTTGGCCATGATCACTGCCCCTCACAGCCTCCCTTTCTCCTAAGCTGTAATCCCAGCGGCGGTGGCCCTTAACCAGGCTGTTCAGCCTTGCCAGTTCCCCACCCCGCGCCTTATGTAATGGCGTTATTGGTGCAGGGCTCTGGCCCTTGTGCCCCTTAGTGGACTGCTTGGCCCTACCCCTGGCCCTTCGAGTCTCCGCCGATTGGTGCTGGGGGTTCCTTTATGCTGCCTGGCCTCACTCTTACCTGAGATTTGAGGCCCTCTGCTGTTTCACCTCCTTGCTGCTCAATATACCCCTTGCACCACTGGCCCTTTCTCGGGCTCCGTTGCAGGCTCACTCCCGCACAGCAACCCCTTCAGGGCGCCCTATGTGGCTGGCCCACCCTGCCCCCTCCTTCAGTTGGGGGCAAACACTATTAAGGCTCAATCAGCCTTTGTCTCCGGACTTTTCCTGGCTCTGACCCCCCCGCTCCTCGAATCAAAGTTGGGGCAGAGCTCCACGCTGCTTACAGCTCCGATGCAGGCGCGGAATGGCCGCTTCGCGCCTGTTCCCAAGATGGCGGCCGCGAAGTCTCACCTCGCGAGACTTCACCCCAGGCCGCCTGCTCCACCGACGTTCCTGCCGTGCGCCCCGCCCACAGCTTTCTTCGCTCACAAGCTAGTGGGGGGGGGGACAAAAACCGCCGCCGCGAGAGCCGCTACCCGTGCCGGGCAGGGCCACGCGGCGACGGGGCCTCTTTCTTACGTTTTGGGGGTGGGGGTGGGGAATTCTTAACAGCAAAATAAAATCTGCAATTTAAGCCCATCCCCTCTTCTTCTATCTTCTGTGAAAATGGACAACAAATATCCACCCTCTTTTTTTCTGGCATCCTTCTAGATAGTTGAAAACTGCCATCAGGGTCCGTCCTCAGTCTTGATTTCTTTAGGCCAAGCAAACCCAATTCTTTCATAATATAGGAATTGCTAGGTCCCTGTGGTATGTTCCACCCACTTAGGCGCCACAATTAATTTTATTGTCCACTTTGTTATACAGAGTCCCACAAGCAGAGCCAGCCTTAAAATTTGCAGGACTTAGGGCGAAGGTAAAATATGAGGCCCCTGGTGGCCCCACTCCCTTAGTAGGACCCTTTGGAGGACCCTAAAGGAAGTTGTGTTTGGGGTCCTAGTTGGAAAGATTGGGGTTCTATAATATATATCTATATCTAATCTATACTACCTATCTATCTATAATGTACAGGGGGGAGAAGGGCAGGAAAAGGAAGAAGGTAAAATGTAAGTTTTGGTAATATAATGAGGGCTATGGAGGATTCTGTAAACACAACCTGACAAGCAGAGCTCTCACAGAATGGAGAGAAAAAGCCTGGCCCTCTCCCATTATAAAGGGTTGCAGTGCCCTCCCCCAGAGTCCCCCTGATTGGTTGTGGGAGGCAATAGGCATTGAGCAATCACAGAGTGCCATGAGACTGCTGGGACCTGCTTGTGCTGTTCATTGACTAGCGATACATCCATCAGAATCCTACTGAACTGCTCACCTCTCCCAACACAGGCACAGTTCAAGAGTTCAACCCTGTTTAGGGGCTCCGAGATGTCTGCTCCTTCCTCCCCTCTCCATATTTTCCCTCCAAAACCCAACTGCCACAGCACTAATAATAATTACAGCGATAATGATATTGTCATTTTTGTTTTCAGAATCTGTATCGTTATCATTATTCTAAGTTGTTGTTTTCGTTATTGCAATAACAAAAATGACAGTTTTCATTATCGTTATTGTAATAATGAAAACAACATGCACACCCCTAGGTAAGGCTGGCCTGGCCTGGCCCACAACACACCATAAAATGATTTCTCTTCAGGGACACCTACCATTTTTACCCAGCAGACCTTTTTCCAAGGCATTTCCTCTCGTAAACTAGGACAGGGATGGGCAATTTCTGGCTCAGGAGCTGCAGGTGAAGTTCAAGTGTGGCTCTTGGCCATGGCTGGACTTGGGCCTCCATGCTGCCTGAATGATCCTGAATTTCAGCTGCTCCTCAGAATCCAGCAGCCAGGACTGCAATGCACTGCCTCCACCAGTCGGTCATGAAGAATGAGGGATGTGTGTGCATGCCAGGATGCATAAAAATGAGTACTCACAAAATGGGTACACTGATCAAAATTGTGGTACTCAGTCTGGCCCTGTGTCAACAGGTTTACAAACCCAATTTACCTATTTTTGTCCTGATTTTCCAACTTCCAATACCAATTTTCCAACTTCCTGTCCTAATTCTTGTCCCGATCCCCAATGTAGCAATGGTAATACCAGGTATTTTCAAGTATTGGGTCCCAAATGATTGCTTGCCCATGGGTAGTAAATGCACTTCCTGTTTCAGCTCTTAGAAACACTCTGCTAATTTAGTGTCTTATTTATTTATTTATTTTATTTATTTATTTTATAGATTTATATCCCGCCCCCTCCTGCAATGCAGCTCGGGGCGGCTAACAACAATGATAAAAACAGTTAAAATCAGTTAAAATATAAATATAAAATGCATCAATAAAACAGGGCTAAAAGACAATAGTAAATAAATAAATGGG
>QEPC01003796.1:398229-408934 GCA_003113815.1 Sphenodon punctatus | reverse complement strand
GGGGCTGATGTTCTTCCCCAAGGCTTCTGCGGCTCAGCCGCTGTCCCCAGGTCCTTATGCCCCCACTACTTCTGGGTGGGGGGGAGGGGACAGGACAGCCCACGTGGCTGCCCTCTGCGTTCCCCCCCCAACCCCCGACCTCACTGTTGTTACTTTGTCTCCCCGCAGGTGTCCCGCGGGGATGGAGCAGCGGCAGCGGCGGCCCCAGCAGCAGGCAGGTGTCAGCGGCGGCGGCGGCGGCAACGGCGGCGGCGGCGAGGCAAGCAGGCCCCCCCCGCACCAGCAGCAGCAAGCAGGGGAGTGGGGCTGATGTTCTTCCCCAAGGCTTCTGCGCTCCCCAAGGCTTCTGCGCAGTAATTATGGGGTAATTTATGGGGTAATTTCAAGGCTTATGGGGTAATTTCAGACATTACGAGACCACGGTCAACCAAGTGAATCTCCCGTGGTGACCAATAGTCCCGTAACGTCGAAATGATTTCCAACAGATGTTAATTTTGACCACGATTCTGGACCCTCCAGAATCCCACCCGAATCCCCAGATTCCGAAACGGATCCCGGATAGTGGTTCAGAGTGAGAAGCTGAAGGGCATGTGATGTCTGAAATTACCCATGACCTACTGAATTCCCAACAACTAGAACACAATAACCACTTAGAAATTTCATTTTTAGCAAAAAACAAAAACAAAACCCAAACCAGAACAAATGAATAAAATTAATCATTATTTTCCCCCCAAATTATTGTTTTTTGGGTCAATTTTCATCCCATGGTTGGTCAAAAAATATTTTATTTTATAACAAATAATTGAGCCTTTTGAAACTGAAATTTTAGCATGTTCAACCAGCGTTGCCTCAGTCATGGTGAGAAATTTGCAGCTGGCTTAATTTTTAGCGTGAGCTACTGAAAAGATACCATGGTATTAAAAAAAACAAAAAACATCCCACCACAAATGTGATCAGTACTGCAAACCCTTGACCAAAGCAGAATAAGTAGTTTGCATATAGCTCAGGTTTCATGCCTCTAGTTAAATATTTAGCAGACAAAGCCTCCTTTCCATGGGAACCTACCATGAGGTCCGTTCCCTCCAACTGCACATGACATCTCTGAGCACATACCCCAGTGACTTATGTGAGCTTTGGACTCCATTATATTCATTTTCAAGAACACCATGTACTGCGTTTAACACTCATGCATAATTACAATGTTTGCTAACAGGCGAGCCTTTTGTCTTATTGTGAACACCAAGGAAGAAGGGACCTGTGTACAGTAGAATATAGCAGTAGTTTCCAAACTTTTTGGACCAATAGACCACTGTCAACACCCAGTTTCCTGAAGGCCTCCTGTTGAAACAGATTGGGAAAAAATTATCTGAGGTTAATGTCCAGTATTTTGAATAGCTTGGCAGTTATCTGGTAACAATCTGGTAACCACAGAGGTTAACTGCCAAACTGGAATACTGGATATTACCGGATACAAAATGACAGTTTACTGAATTATCATATTACCCACTTTCCGCATTATTATTTAGACAGTATATGGAAATTCGGTAGATGCTATTGCAGTTAACGGTAAATCGGTTAACTGGAAACCCACCAGTTATTTAAAACTGATACCACTGGTGTCCAACTGGATAGTGGATACTGTAGATACCATATCAGGCCGGACACCAGATAGTAGAAGTTACTTGTTTCAGCTTTAGCCACCATACTCCAGACAGAGATGGGGTTGATCCATCACATGGTCACTCATGGGGAATTTTTACTCACACCTTAAAGTTCCAGATTTTTCAAAGTTCTGGATTTACAAGTCCACAAATAAGTTCTAGATGCATTTTTCACAGACAAGCTGCCCTGAGGCAGTTCCTGGATGCATTCTTCACAAACACTGCCCTGAAGCAGCCTAAAGTAGCCACAGCTGTAGACGTGACAGGCTGCCATGGAAACCAAGTGACTACAGCTGCCTGGAGCAAAGCAGTTTACCAGGAGAACTTTTTACACACAAAAGTTCTGGGAGAGGTTCTATGCAGAAGTTCAAAGAGCCAGATGTTTAACATCTGGGTGAGTGATTTAGACACACAGAAAGTTCAGGATGTAACAGCAAACATTTGTTTATTTTGTTTATTTAACAAAATGTATACCCCGCTCATTCCACCTTCGGCACAGGAGAAATGTGTATGTAAAAACACCCATTGTGTATATGTCATGGCGCACAAAGAGGGTGGTTGCTATCACCATAGCTAGCCTATCTCCACAGCCCCCAAGTCTCCTACTCCCTACACCACCTTTGCCCTTTTCCCACAGTAATCCCTATGCCTGGAAATCTCTCACTGAACACATAGGCACTGCTCCTTCTCTCCCAACATCTCACTTTTAGCAACGTGTCCGAGGCCTTTTTTTTTTTGTCTCACTTGATGTTAAAACTTTTCATCCCAGCAGCTGAAGAGCCTTCACTGAATTTTTCAGTGGTTTTACCTTGGTACGCTGTTGAGTATCTTCAGAGGCTCCTGTGCTACAGCAATGAGCAGCTTATTATCTCTAAGAGGGTTACAAGTACTTCCTTGAAGCAAATTGACCCAAATCCTTAGATTTATGCAGGAGAGGTTTTTGCTTTTCGGCACAGAAGTTGAGGATCTATTTCCTGAGGGCAGCCCAACATTGGATCCTAATACATGAGCATTATGAACTTTGGTGAAGTTTCCAGTAGCTGAAGGCAGAATTTAGACCCTCATTATTGACTTCCATGGAAACTGGATCATACGTAAGTAAGAGAAGTGCATTTCCTTCACAAGAACATAAATATAGTATTTAACTCCACTTTACCTTTCTGAGTATTGTGTGGGAGCATGGGAGATGCTGTTGAACTCCTGACAATTGACCCTTGCTCTTATTTGCTTGAGAGCCCTAGTGTATTGGAACAAGAGACAGAGAGGTCCTCTGTAAATACGAGGGTAGCTTTTACAGTCCCATTCTTACAATCAGAAGAGGATTCTTAATGGAAACCATCTGTCAAGAGTATCTGAACTGTATTTCCATACAAGATTGGGAAAATAAGGATACGTGTGCCCATACAAGCAATCTGATCTTTGAAAGTTTGGGTTTGTTTTGTGGCATGCTTCAAGATCACTTGAGGGATTTATGTGGGAAAGAAAATGGGACAACAGGTGAATGGGAAAATGAAAAATATGTGAAATACTGGCCAAGGAGTGTTCAGTTTGCTGCGTGGAGTACCATCCCATCAGCTTATTTGACTTCTTGTGCATTCCTGACTAAATTTTGAATCAACACAGTTGCCTTGTAGGGATGGGCGAAAGCGGTTCGGATATCCGGAGTTTGGCCCGAACTTGGTCTGTTTGGACGTCTGAACTGAACATCCGAACCGAATGTTCGAACTTCCGAACAGTTTGGAAAAGTTCGGTTGAGTTCGGGGGTGGGAAAAACGTGACGTCGGGCAGGAAAAACATGACTGGAAGGGGGAGGCAGTTGAGGAGCAGACTTCCTGGCACCAGGAGCGGAGACCAGGGGTGGTTTCAGGGTCAAATGATACCGATACCGAAAAAAATCTTCGAATTCGCTATCGGTATAGACAGTGCTATTTTCAAGTGTTCGGCCAAGTTCGACTGAACCGAACTCTGCCGAACCGAACAACCAAACCCGAATTCGGGTTTCGAACCGAACAACAGAACATTCGAACATCTGAACCACTTTCTGTTTGCTCATCTCTATTGCCTTGAGCATTATAGTAGGGATGGGTGAACAGATCGCGGTTCGAGTTTGGCCGTTCGGTTCGTCTGCGTTCGGTTCGTCTGGTCGGTTCGTCCGTTCGGTTTGTCTGCATTCGGTTCGTCTGTTCGGTTCGGCAGTTCGGTTAGTTTGCCGGGTTCGGGTTCGGCCGTTTGGTTCAGCCGTTGGGTTCAGCCATTCGACCGTTCGGTTTGTCCGTTCGAGAAATGTTGTTATGGGTGTTTTTGTTGTTTTTTATATGGTTTTTTTTTTTTTTTTTATTGGGTTTTATATGGTTTTCTTTTGTTTTTTATTTGTTTTTTTTGTTTTTATATGGGTTTTTTTATTTATTTTTTTATCTAATATTATATATATCTATCTACACTAAATCTAACTGCTATTAACTATTCCAAATGCTATGAACTAAATGGATTATCTAATAAGTACACAAGCCTACTCCTACAAATTTGGGGACGGTCTTTTAAACTGCCTCACTAACTGCATCAAGAATACCTATGCTTGATCTGTGTAACCCAGGGGTTAATATGGGCCATCAGGCAGCGGTGACCTTACGGGTTCCCCAATATATATAGGATACATCCCAAATAGAAGGGGATTTTGGATGGGGGGGGGAGTATATAGTTTATTGTTGCTTGTCATAAGGTTGACTTTTGCAAGTAATTTGTATAGTTTGATATTTTAATTTATAGTATTTAAGTTTTATATTGAAGTTTGTACTGTATCGATACTTTTGTTAAGGCCTATGGCCAAACAATAAACTTATTCATTCATTCACTCCTACAAACACTAAAACTAAATCACTAACGCNTCTCTATCACTAAGCTAGCTCCTACAACTACTATCCCTAACCTATCTCTCTATATCTATATTTCTCTATCTCTCTCTATATGGGATTGGGGGGGAATCACAAACACGAGGTTTCAGTTTAAGGTTTAAGTTTCATTTCAGTACAAAACTGAAATGAAACTTAAAGCAATCTAATAATCCTACTCAACGTCTGCTGTTCAGGAACAGTGACTAGCTCAGAAGGTGCTGGGAAGGGGGGTGGCAGATAGTTTCATTTCTTGCAAGCCTCTCCACCCCTGCTGCCTGGAAGTCTGCTCCTCAGTGACTAGTATTACCTCTCCCTGTCATGTTTGACCTTACAGTGAACCTTTTTTTGCCATCCGAACGCGATCCGAACGTGATCCGAACTGACCAAACTGTTCGGTCATTTCGACGTTCAGAATTGAGTTCGGTTCAGCCAGTTGGTGTTCGGAAGTTCGGTTCGGTTCGGTCATCTGAACAGGCTGAGTTCGGGCTGAACTCCGAACTTCCGAACCGCGTTCCCCCATTCCTACATTACAGTAGCATCCAGCACAAGCATCCTAACTTGATTCCAGTAACCTTTGATTTTTATTTGGCTTTGTAAATTGAAGCTGTAGTTCAAGATGTGGCAGCCCCTGTGTTTATCAGATGGGGCCTCGTTCCAACCAGCCATTAGGGTTGGAGTTTGTCTGGTTCATGGGCCTATAGCAAAACATACAATTTTTCCAGACATACCCTTTAATTCCACTACGTGTTGTCCAAAATCAGCTTTGGTAGTTTTTAGTCAATCTCACAATACTGACTTTGAGGATGCTCAAAATTGCTTATGGAGTTTCAGACCCAGAGTTTCTGGCCTAGGGATCAGTCATTGTGTCAAGTTTTCAGAGTCAGAGCTAGGGTTGTCACTCCTCAGGGTAGGACTTTGAATTTCAGGGTTTCCAAGCATCATCTCCATGCTCAGGGTTTCACCAATAATTCTCAGGATCAGTTGAATATATTTTGCATGCTCTGTATGATTGTGCATGCACTGGAGGATGAAGAGGGAGCTGTGCAGTGTTATCCAAAATAAAGGTGAAACAGATAGGTAAAAAATTATCCACTGTTAATATCTACTATCCTGGATACCTTGTGGGTTATTTGGTAACTATCTAATAACCATGATGGTTAATTGCCAAACTCGAACACTAGATATTTCCATTTACCAAATGATGACATAGCAAAACTAGTCCAAATAGAGAGTAAAAAAACAGTAATTAAACGATAATGGGATAAAGGGTAACATTTATTTATTTATTACAAAACCTTTACCATGCCACTCCTACTCCAGGAAGCTCAGGGTGGCTTACAACATAAAACAAATAAAACCATAAAAAACAAAAAAAAACACAATTAAAACACATTAAAAGGGAAGGCACTAAACAGTGAATCTCCTCCACCCTAACACACTCATCCCACCCTTAAACCCACCCCCCTCACAAAACTCCTGGTGGAACACCCAGGTCTTAGTCATACGCGAGAAGGAAGGGAGGTCCAGGGTTATCCAGGCCTTCGCTGGGAGGGAATTCCACAGCCTATGTGTGGCCACCAAAACTGGCCTCTCCATTGAGACCTGGGGGGGGGTCTCAAGAAGGGTGCTCCCAGCACAGCACAGGGTTCGCTTCAGAGCACGGGGAGCGAGGCTATCCCACAGGTAAGTCAGGCCAAGACAGTGTAGATCTTTATCGGTCAGCACCAACACCTTGAATTAGATCCAGAAGACTATAGGCAGCCAGCACAGAGCCCGGAGCACCGGTGTAATGTGCTCATGGTGACCCGACCACATAAGGAGACAGGCTGCCACATTCTGCACTAGCTGTAGTCTCTGGACCATCACCATGAGTAGCCACACATAGAACGCATTACAATAGTCCAATCTTGAGGTAATGAAAGCATGGATGATAGTGGCCAGGTTGCCATCTGAAACATACAGCCGAAGCCGATGTACCAGACATAATTGGCGAAACGCACTCCTCGCCGCCACCACCACCTGGAAATCCATGCGGAGCTGCGGGTTGAGAAGTGTGCCCAGACTGCAAACCTGGGAAACCAGCAGAGGGCGAATCCCATGGATGATGGGATCTGCTACTTCCATGGCCTTACCCACCAGCATCATCTCTGTCTTATCAGGATCAGCTTCAGTTGGCTTGCCCTCATTCAGCCCCCTACAGCGGCCAAACACTGGGTAAGCACCGAGACTGCCGGGTCTAGGTCGGAGGAAAAAGAGAGGTAGAGTTGGGTGTCATCCGCATATTGATGACACTGCACCCCATATCGTCTCATGACCTCACCAAGCAGCTGCATATACACATTGAACAGGAGAGGGGACAGAATGGAACCTTGCAGGACACCATATGTGAGGTCTCGAGAAGATGAAGAACAATCCCAGAGCACTACACATTGAGTTCCTCTGGCCAGGAAAGAGTGGAACCATTCAAGAACGATCCTGTCCAGCCTGGCTCGGTCCCGCGAGCAAGTCACCAATATCTCATGGTTAACGGTATCAAAAGCAACCAACAGATCTAACAGAATTAGCAGGGTTGAATGACCCTGATCTAATTCATAGTCAAGGTTGACCAAAACCCAGTTCCCAAAACTTTGGGAAAGGACGGGTTATCTAAATCTAAATTTAAAAAATAAAACAAATAAATAAAAAGTAAATAAGAGAGCTTCCCACTGTTTGGAAACCCTGGGGATGTCAGTTTGAGGCCTATGCTCCTCATATATCCGTGTTTTTTTCTCCCACAGTCTTCTATCAAAAGCAACGAGAGCTTGTTCAAACCCAAAATACTGAGACTAGACATAACCACAGTATTCAAATGGGAATTTCAAGAATACCATAACCCTGATTTGTTTTCAATTTACACTGACAATAATCAGATGTCCACAGCCAGAGATTGCTATCGTTTCTGCCCCCTTGTTAAAAATAAAGCCACAGGAAGAACCCAGTTTAAACTAGATCATGTTAATCAACCATGCATTTTTCATCTTCTCTCCACATTATTGTTTTTAAAACCTGGAATCCTAGAATACAGGAGAAGGGCGCTTGCCGGAATCACAGCGAGACCAATGCTAATTCGATGCACATGTTCTGGTTTTACCTTAGAGTTTTCTGGTAAATAAACATTCTTCTGGGAATGAAGACTCCTAATGACCCCTCAAATTCTAGGATTAGGTGATTTAAATGACCTGGGGGGATACAGACCACAGATAAAGTTCCTTGTAAAGGAAATAGCATGGACAAAGTAAAAATGATACTTACATAAAACAGTGAAGTCTGCCAATAGCAACTTGTTGACAAGAATAAGGAAAATTAGGAAATTTGAAGAGGGAAATGAGCAGGGTAGAATCCAAAATAAAGAAGGTGTTTAGATAGCTGCGTATAGCAAGGTTTCTAGTTCCACCTGAAATCACTTTGCAAGTTAGACCATCACTTTAAACAAAAGCAAAATGATCCAACCTGAAATGAACCAATCAGCATCTGACTGATCTTCATTTGATTATCTCTTTTTGTCTTTTCGTGGGCATTTTTTCATTTTGTCTGGTCCATTTTTCTTGGCCAGTCCATTTCAACAAGTCTGTTCATTTGGTTCAGTCATTCACTTCTCCAGTTCCCGTTTTTACCTCAGCAATTTTCATTGTTTATTTATTATTTATTTATTTCATTTGTATCCCACTCCTCTCGCCTAGGGGTGACTCGAGGCAGCTAACAATAAAAACAAATTATCAAAATATAAAACACAAAATAAATAGCATATAAAGAAACACATAAACACTTATACAAATAAAAACCCCTCCCCAACCCTAATCCATTCCACCACCTCCCCTCTGCCTCACCAAATGCCTGGCGGAAGAGCCAGGTCTTACAACTTTGCTGGAAGGCAAGGAGATTCGGGCTGAGGCGGGACTCTACCGGGAGGGTATTCCAAAGCGATGGCATGGCCACCAAGAACACTCTCCTCCTCATACGGACCTGCCAGGAGGTCCCTCATACATGGAACCTCCAGGAAGGCGCTCTTGGACAACTGTAGGGGCCTCCCAGGGACCTTGGGGGTGAGGTGATCTTCCAGATAATCAGGTCCCAGACCATTAAGAGCTTTAAAGGTTAAAACCAGCACCTTGAATTGGGCCCAGAAGACAATAGGCAACCAGTACAGTACTTGGAGCACAGGTGTTATGAGCTCTCTGCGGCCCATCCCAGTCAATGGGCTGCGGCATTCTGCACCAGCTGAAACTTCTGGACTGCCACCAGAGGCAGCCCCACATAGAGCGCATTGCAATAGTCCAGTCTTGAGGTAACGAATGCATGGAGGAGGGTGGCAAGGTCCACGTCTGAAACATATGGACGAAGCCTTCTCACCAGATGTAATTGGTGAAAGGCGCACCTGGCCACAGCCAACACCTGCGAGTCCAAGCACAGCTGTGAATCCAGGAGCACCCCCAGGCTCCGCACACATGAAACCAATGGAAGTCACACACATCCTATAACAGGGGTGCTCTCCCCTCTCAGATCATCAACTCCCCCACAATCACCATCACCTCCGTTTTATCAAGATTGAACCTCATCCAATCCCCCACAGTGGCCAGACAGCAATGAGACAGTGGGGCCTCGGTTGGAAGAAAATGACAGATACGGCTGGGTGTCATCTGTGTATGGATGACAACTAACTCCCCAGCTACGCACGACCTCACCAAGCGGTTTCACATTATTTCACATATACACATTACACATATACACATATACACATTTCACATATACATATTAAACATGAGAGGCGACAGAATAGAACCCTGTAGGACACCGCATGAGAGAGCCCCAGGGAGACATGTACAACCCACTGTGATCTGCCGGCAAGATAAGAACTGAACCATTGTAAAATGGTTCCGTCCACCCTGGCCAAGTCCCACAGGTGAATCACCAACAACTCATGGTTCATGGTATTGAAGGCAGCTGATAGATCCATTAGAATTGTGTGACCCCTATCCAGTTCCACTAGAAGGTTGTCAACCAAGGCCACCAATGCTGTCTCCATGCCAGAACCTGAACGAAAGCCCAACTGCGTGGGATCTAGAAAACTGGTGCAGTCCAGATGTATCTGAAGGTGCTGGGTCACTACCCGTTCAATGACAATAACCTTCCCTAAAAAGGGAAGGTTAGAGACAGGCTAGTAGCGCCGTAACATCCACATTGAGAGATAGTTTCTTAAGGAGGGTCCAAACCACAGTCTCCTTGAGGCAGTCCAGCACCCTCCCTTCCTGAAGGGGGTGTTAATAACCCCGGCCAGTACTGGCCCCAATGTCTCCCTGGAGGCCTTAACCAACCAGGATGGGCAGGGATTTAATTCGCAATTTGTGGCCTGAACAGATCCCAGGACATTGGTCGTCTCGGCAGATGTCACCAATTGAAACTCATCCCACAAAATCCAATCAGATGGAGCATTCCTAACCTCTGACTCTGCCACTGCATCCAACAAGGTGGAGTCAAAGTCGTGCTCAATGCGAGCAATTTTATTATTTATTTATTTATTTTAACCACAAAGTACAGTTAAAACATGTCACAGTGAGCTTTGGAGGAATCTGGTTCCAGGCAGAGACAGGGTGGACTGACCAACCCCCACACCACCTAGAACAGCTCCACCAGACGCAACTGAACAGATGTGATGAGGGAAACAAAGAACCTTTTGTTTGCCTCTCGCACTGCCATGGAATAGGCCCTCAAAAACGCTCTATGCCATAATCGGTCATTTGGGGAGCAAGTACGGTGCCACCATCGCTCTAACTGCCACCCTTCATGCTTCAACCATGGGGACCTCCTGTGGTTGCAAAATGCTAGGAGTGAATGTCTGGAAGCCACCTGATCAATAACCTCAGCTAGCCAACTGTTCCAAAAAACCACGAGGTCATTGATGGAGTAGCCGTCAAGGTCAACAGGTATCTCCCCCAGAGCATTCCAGAACCCTTCTGGTTCCATAAGTCTCTGGGGGCAGATCATCTTAACAGGTCACACACCCCTACAGGTCAGACAGGTGTGCCAGGATGGAGGCTTGCAGGAGGTAATGGTTGGACCACAGCAAGGGAGAACTCTCAACTCCCCCAATCAGCGCCCCCCCCCCCGCCCCAAGGT
>QEPC01003796.1:373698-398148 GCA_003113815.1 Sphenodon punctatus | reverse complement strand
CCCCCCCCCCCGCCTCAAGGTTAGTGCAGAATATCAAGTCAAGAGTATGTCCCCTCATGTGTTGGGCCTGCTACCACCTGGGACAGCCCCATGGTTGCTATGGCAGTCATGAATTCCTACTCTTCACCAAGTAATCAGGCCTTGGCATGGATACTGAGGTCCTCCAGGACAATAAGCCTGGGAGAGCTCAAGACCAGGTCCGAGACCAGTGCGGCTAGAGCAGTTAGAGATGTTGCTATGCAGTGGGGTGCTTGGTACACCAGCAGAATCCCAATCCTATCCTTGGCCAGACCTCCTGGTCTGTCATCAGCCAAATCAAACACAAGATGGAGACCCTCCATTCCAAAATCAGTCTGCACTGAAGGCCTCCATGCGACCAACTCATCCTTAATAATGGCTAGTCCCCCCTCCTCCCCCGACCCTCCAGCCTATGCTGGTGCTGGACAGAGTACCTGGCCGGAATGAGGTCAGCCAAAATTGGCCCCGACAACTCATCCAGCCAGGTCTCAGTCACACACATGAGATCGATGGTCAACTCCAAAATAAGTCTCCGGAGTCATGGATGGTAAAAGATTTATTTGGACCAACCTCACATTAAACAACACCAGCAACAGGCCAGGGTCACCTGAGACCTTGTTTCCCTGGTTACCTGGACCCGGGGGGACTGAGTGGGGAATTGACACCAAGGACCGGCCCCTCCACACCTGATGATGACATCTCCCCTCCCCCTTGAGCCATAGATTACTCCCTCCCATAATGACCCCTATTGCCACTGCTCCTCCCACCAGTGGACCACCACCAGCCTGATTCCTGCCCCCTGACTGGCTCACCGTCAGGGAGGCAGGAGAGAGATCTCTCCCCTCCACTCCCATCCCTAAACCATTCACCACCTAACCCGCCCCCTCCCCTCTCACTGGGGGACAGAAGCTACCCTCCTCCTCCCCAATAACATCCCCACTAAAAATCCCCTGACAAACTCCAACCCTGTCCCCCCACAGGGAACGAACACCCGGAGGGGGTAACCTGCCACTCTCACCAGCAGATAAAACCCCCCATTGCCCCTCCTCTCATCAGGGAGGTAAAACCGTCCCCAGCAAGCCAGAAGTTGCTCCTCAGCTGATCCAGCACAGCATGGTCAATTTCCCCGCTTGTCTCAGCCTTTGATTACATTCTAACTCTCCTAGAGGAGCAGGGTGAGTCCTATCTAAACAAACCCTGCAGTGAGAGAACTCTGCAAGGGGAGGGGGGGGGGATTCAATCCTCCTCCTCGTGCTGGGCTGCTCCCCCCTCCCTCTAGCTTTCCACTCACTGGCCAGAGAGCTAAAGGGAGGCGGGGACTTAGAGAATGTCTCCCAAGCCCTCAGAATGCATGCGCTGGGCGTCGACCCAGAAACGCACTGTTTTCTGGGGGATTGGGGAGGGGCCATGTGCTCCTTGGTTGGGTTCCTATGGAGAAACCCAGCCAATCAGCAAGGCTTAGGGGGGGTGTCTGGGCGCCTTTTCAAAACGCTCTGGCCACCTTATAGCTGCTTTTTCTCCCCCTGGCCCCTCCTCTACCAGAGTGGGAAGAGCTGACTCTTCACTGTTCCTCCCTCAGGGTTCACTAGAGGGGAGGGGGGAGAGATCGGAGTCAGACTACAGAGTGATCAGGAGGTCTCATCCTTTCAGAAACCTGGTAAGTTTTGAAAAAGCAAATTCCCTGTGCATTGTTTGTTTGCTTGCTTGTGCTTTTAATCTTTTGTCCTCTTCAATCTGTCCCCACCCTGGGGAGGGAGGCTTGTACATGAATGGATGGCTTCTCTGATTGAGTTTGGGGGGGGGGCTGATGGATCGCAGGGGGTCTGTGTGACTGTTACTGGGGTCAGTGTCAGGGTGACGGATCGCAGGGGGTCTGTGTGGCTGTTACTGGGGTCAGTGTCGGGGTGACGGATCGCAGGGGGTCTGTGTGGCTGTTACTGGGGTCAGTGTCGGGGTGACGGATCGCAGGGGGTCTGTGTGGCTGTTACTGGGGTCAGTGTCGGGGTGACGGATCGCAGGGGGTCTGTGTGGCTGTTACTGGGGTCAGTGTCGGGGTGACGGATCGCAGGGGGTCTGTGTGGCTGTTACTGGGGTCAGTGTCGGGGTGACGGATCGCAGGGGGTCTGTGTGGCTGTTACTGGGGTCAGTGTCGGGGTGACGGATCGCAGGGGGTCTGTGTGGCTGTTACTGGGGTCAGTGTCGGGGTGACGGATCGCAGGGGGTCTGTGTGGCTGTTACTGGGGTCAGTGTCGGGGTGACGGATCGCAGGGGGTCTGTGTGGCTGTTACTGGGGTCAGTGTCGGGGTGACGGATCGCAGGGGGTCTGTGTGGCTGTTACTGGGGTCAGTGTCGGGGTGACGGATCGCAGGGGGTCTGTGTGGCTGTTACTGGGGTCAGTGTCGGGGTGACGGATCGCAGGGGGTCTGTGTGGCTGTTACTGGGGTCAGTGTCGGGGTGACGGATCGCAGGGGGTCTGTGTGGCTGTTACTGGGGTCAGTGTCGGGGTGACGGATCGCAGGGGGTCTGTGTGGCTGTTACTGGGGTCAGTGTCGGGGTGACGGATCGCAGGGGGTCTGTGTGGCTGTTACTGGGGTCAGTGTCGGGGTGACGGATCGCAGGGGGTCTGTGTGGCTGTTACTGGGGTCAGTGTCGGGGTGACGGATCGCAGGGGGTCTGTGTGGCTGTTACTGGGGTCAGTGTCGGGGTGACGGATCGCAGGGGGTCTGTGTGGCTGTTACTGGGGTCAGTGTCGGGGTGACGGATCGCAGGGGGTCTGTGTGGCTGTTACTGGGGTCAGTGTCGGGGTGACGGATCGCAGGGGGTCTGTGTGGCTGTTACTGGGGTCAGTGTCGGGGTGACGGATCGCAGGGGGTCTGTGTGGCTGTTACTGGGGTCAGTGTCGGGGTGACGGATCGCAGGGGGTCTGTGTGGCTGTTACTGGGGTCAGTGTCGGGGTGACGGATCGCAGGGGGTCTGTGTGGCTGTTACTGGGGTCAGTGTCGGGGTGACGGATCGCAGGGGGTCTGTGTGGCTGTTACTGGGGTCAGTGTCGGGGTGACGGATCGCAGGGGGTCTGTGTGGCTGTTACTGGGGTCAGTGTCGGGGTGACGGATCGCAGGGGGTCTGTGTGGCTGTTACTGGGGTCAGTGTCGGGGTGACGGATCGCAGGGGGTCTGTGTGGCTGTTACTGGGGTCAGTGTCGGGGTGACGGATCGCAGGGGGTCTGTGTGGCTGTTACTGGGGTCAGTGTCGGGGTGACGGATCGCAGGGGGTCTGTGTGGCTGTTACTGGGGTCAGTGTCGGGGTGACGGATCGCAGGGGGTCTGTGTGGCTGTTACTGGGGTCAGTGTCGGGGTGACGGATCGCAGGGGGTCTGTGTGGCTGTTACTGGGGTCAGTGTCGGGGTGACGGATCGCAGGGGGTCTGTGTGGCTGTTACTGGGGTCAGTGTCGGGGTGACGGATCGCAGGGGGTCTGTGTGGCTGTTACTGGGGTCAGTGTCGGGGTGACGGATCGCAGGGGGTCTGTGTGGCTGTTACTGGGGTCAGTGTCGGGGTGACGGATCGCAGGGGGTCTGTGTGGCTGTTACTGGGGTCAGTGTCGGGGTGACGGATCGCAGGGGGTCTGTGTGGCTGTTACTGGGGTCAGTGTCGGGGTGATGGATCGCAGGGGGTCTGTGTGGCTGTTACTGGGGTCAGTGTCGGGGTGACGGATCGCGGGGGGTCTGTGTGGCTGTTACTGGGGTCAGTGCTGGGGTGATGGATCGCAGGGGGTCTGTGTGGCTGTTACTGGGGTCAGTGTTGGACTGATGGATTGCAGGGGGTCTGTGTGGCTGTGACTGGGGTCAGTGTTGAACTGATGGATCGCAGGGGGGGTGTCTGTGCATCATGTGATATTGTGTCTGGGCTCCTGTGGGGCAGTGTTGGTGTTTTTGCTCTCTTGTGACAGCAGAACTCTGGCAGCGCAAGCCAAGAGGCTGGGGAGCTCACACGTTGGAAACGTAGGAGGGATAGCAATAAACCCGTGCATACCTATCTGCACAGGGAGAGCCACTCACCAGGCCATCCCCTCAGCACCCAGGCTCTTGACTTTATAAGTCAGTCCCTAAACACTGCAATATCAGCCCTTGCCCCCATCTTCCCAGACTCCATTCCAACTCTCCCCCTTTCTCCCACCCATGGCCTTCAATCCCCAGCCCTTCCCCTACCTGTCCTCAATGCCTACCTTGTTCTACCTCCAGAATCCATCCTCCCAACCCTCAGCCATTCCCTGCCTTGGGCTCCAGTCCCTCCCCACCCGGCTCCAGTCTCCAACCCCACCTGTGCTTAGAACCACCAGACTCTACCCTCAGGTCTCTCCCTACTGATCCCAGGGTTGCTAGACCCAAATGCCCCAAATTGTGAGTCTGACTTAGAAATCAAGAGGTTTTTGTTTTTTTTTGTTATAAATAACCAATCTGGAGTTCTTTTTATTTGCCTTTTGGCCTGAACATTTAGTCACCTTTGCAAGCTCTTCTCTGCAACCTAAGGACAAGCAACTTGCCTTGTAACAATGAGAGTTGAGATTCGCATGATTTTATCTCAGGTCTCACAATTTTAGGCTTGAAGAAACTCTTAAAATCATGGGACTTGAAATCAAATCATATGAGCTGGCAATTCTGTGATCCCCGCATCTCAGGCTTCCTCCTTCTAGCTCTCTCTCTCTCCCATTACTGGGACTTGGGACTCCGCACACAATGTTGACAGGCGTGACAAGTGGGGACACATTTTAACCTGTGAATATAACCTGCCTAAATTAAGGTGCCTCATTGTAGCTTGGTTTCTGGTTTACATGTGGTTTGGGGGGAAAGCTTTGTCTGTTCTGTGGATCTTTGCTAAAGCTGCTTGTAAGTGAGGTTTAAGGTTGTGACTTGTCTATCTGCTTTTAAACCAGGAGTTGAATAGCCTGCCTAAATGAAATTGATGGAAACGCTGCACTTGTTGTTCACAGGTGTGACAGCAAGTTTGTAAAGGTGGGTAGTCTGTGGTGAGGCTCCAAGGTTTGAATCAGACAGAGAATTGTTCTGCTGAGAGAGATGCAATTCACTAAATTTCTGTCTATGTGGGAAAATGAACTTGAATTGACTAAAGGCAGGGACAGTGTTCACTGTATTTTCTTCATTAGCAGCAATGGGGAAACCACAGTGAACATGGGTCCCTGACTAAGGGGGTGAATTTAATTCCAATTAATCCCCTTTCTACACACTTGCAGAAGACCATAATCTCTCATATTTATCAGAATGTATACCCTGTCCTTCCCCAAAGGCTCAGGGCGGTTTACAGAAACAAAAGCACAAAGAGAAAAATAGTAAAAATACAAAATAATACAATAAAATCCCCTAAACCCCCCTACCCACACCCCAAAACCCCACCCGACCTCTATCCTCACCTGCTAAATGCTCTGCCAATAAGAGGGTTCGCTATCCCCTGGTGACAGTGCTTCACACAACAGCATTCCCATCATTAAGTAATGTAATGCCCATCCAATGTTAACCCTGGGAACTCCTGGCTCCGCCTACCATTGCCCTGGCTGCGCCCCTAGGCTTACCGGCCCACCGACGCCTTTGCCCCTGGTGGCCCGGCCAGCCTTATTGCCCCTCCAACCTCAAAACCCACCAGCCACCCCTGCTTCCCTCCATATCCCACTCAATAAAATAAACAAAACAAATCTTACCCAAATACCACCCTAAAAACAAATAAACCCCTAAAACTACTGCCAAACACTCTGCTCTGTTAATATACAAGCAACCCCCTCAGCCCCACAGGCCCCACTCAAGGGCCACACCCAAGGGTCCTTAAGCGCGCCTCCTTCGGTGCATGGCTTGCGGCGTGTGGTTGTGGCGGTGTTGAGCAGCAGGCCACATTTAAACTCACTCCCTCCTTCAGGTTACAGGTGAAACCCTCCCTCCTTCAGGTTTAAACTCCCTCACTCACTTGTTGCAGATGAAATGACCAAAAAACCAAATGAAACTGGAGAAAACTAAAATGGGAAATGAACAAAACTGAAAACAACCCAAATAATTAAAGATGGCAAAAAACTCATGAGGAATGTCATTCTGGTCAACTACAGACTATCAAAAATTGCTTTATATCGGGGATAGAGTAATTCTGATCCATGGGCCACTTATGGGCAATGGGTCCCTTCAATCCAGTCTGGGATGGTTTCCCCGATCTTGTCGTCCATGTAACCTGCCTTCCTTTTTTTCCTGGCCCACTTGGGCCAGGTTGATATGAAGGGGAAATGATCACAGACTGGGGTACCATCCCCAGAGAACACTATCGCTGCGACCATGCCTCTTTCCCCCTCACAGGATACTCTGAGCGTTAACTCAGAGTTCTAATCAAGAGGAGAGATCTTTCTGGGAAACCTCAGCAGAGTGACAGGACCCTGGCAGAGCCGTCCCAATGCAGCCATATCTCCACAATGCACTCCCAACCTGGTCCCACTGCCTCCCCCCTCTCCACCTCAAACTGGAGCTCTGGACTGAATTCATATTCCCAGGGTGGGGGGAAATGTCTCCACCCTTGCTTTAAACAATTCAGGATTAGCTACCTGTGGGTTGAGTCGGGTATCTGATTTCCTGAAAATACCATGAATTATCATTACCGAATTAATGATTTACCATTTTTTCCAATTGGTAAACGGTAATTTGGTACCTGAATTTTGAAAAACCAGGACAGGAAGTCAGAAAAATGGTACTGGAAACAAGAAAACCTTCTTCTTCTTTGCCAGATTCTAATGTTTTTATGTTCTTTTATATTACTTGTTATTTATATTGTTGTATGCCTCCCCAATCTGCAGAAGCCTGAGGGGGCGGCATAAAAATGTAATAAGTTAAACTAAGTATTAGTTGGTCTGTAGATCATGCCTTGGCTCCAGCAAAACAGATTTCTGACTCTCATGCTGCCTTACTCTTCAGGATCTCACGTATCTCCAGTTGTAACTAAGCTAAACACAGTCACTTGCAATCTCTCAACATCAGGAATGTATCCCCATCCCACACTATGGGTAAAAAAAAAACAGACGTTTTTAGTTGGCGTGTGGCTGTCACAGCGGATCCCAAGGAAGGAAACAGTGACTGCCACTTTCTAGGTCGGTGAGCAGCACGCAACAGACATACCTGTAACCCAAGTGGCTGGAAAACCATCCCATTTCCCCCCCTCCCATGCCCATCTCCCAGCACCATGCCCCTCGCTATGACAGGTAGACATGACGGCCAATGGCAAACAGCTATGGTGCCTGGTCATGGTAGCCCTGCCCTTCAGAGAGCTTATCTGGGAAAACCGATGCACTGCTTCACTGTGGCCCACGTCGGCCCACATGGGAAGCCCTTGAAGGACCCAGAATCTTCCAACGGATGCATAATAAATAATAATAATTAATAATAATACATTAATTAATAATACATTCTGGCTGTAACTGTGGCCAGCAGATGTGTGTTACATTCCTTTCCTTTCCACAGAGACAGTCAAGGCCCTGGCAGGACCAAGGCCAGACAGAATGAGCCGTCTCTGGCAGGTGCATGGGGGAATGAAAGACGTTGTGAGGTAGTCCATTGAACCAAGAAGCATGAAAACCATTTCTCTTTGGCAGAGCTAAAAGAAGTACCCACCAAAATGGGTAAGTCTCTCAAACAGACCCTACCCAAACTGAAAATGGCAGTTGAATAACCACCAATAACAGTTTACGCTCCTCCTGGTATCTGTCTTGATTATTTCAGGTTGTGAGATTGTTGGGATTATTTTTCTATTTTTTATCAGTTTGGTTATTTCAGACATTTTGGTATTTCAGTTACATCGTTTTGGCAATATTAGCACTCGTGTGTATGCGCAACTACAGGAAATGATAGAACCAAAATACCAAATTGACTGAACAAATTTGAAATAACTGAACTGAAAAAACAAAAACAAAAATCTCCCCCCCCAATGAAAGACAATCCCTGCCCCCTCCCCCCCAAACGAAATACGCATGTACCCACTCCAGTTATGGATATTATTTGGGTACCCAAGGGGCTACATGAAAATGCAAATTTAATACCTGTAAATAATAAATCTGCAACCCATTTCAGCTCTAACCTTTGGCATCTCTTGGGTTCGCTACTCTTTTATTCACTTCACTCCATGGTTTCATTTCCCCTCAGCAATGTCTAATGGAGTTCTTTCATGGAACTCGACAACTTAGTCGTTCTGAGCATTTGATCGCCGTTTTATCTATTGCTTTTGTGACAAGCTGGGGTTTTTGTAATTGAATTTATTCAGATATACATTTCTTTATGGATCCGAGATATGTTCTTTATGCTGCCTGTCTTTTGATGTATTATTTACATTGTTTGAAACAGCATGATCTACCCAGCTGATAGATGTACACAGAGTTAAGTAGAGTTAAGTAGAAGGAAGCAAATACAACTCTCCATTAATTATTAGGACACTTAGAAAGTATAATATACTCTGGGTGGCTTCCTTACTTATTGGTGCCATGTTGGTAGCATTTCAAGTGCGAATTAAATTGTATTTGCAAAACTTATTTAAATGTCTGCACAAACAGATTTCCAAATAAATCTTCATTGGTGATGCAATATTCACTGATTGCTTTATTTTATTTTGGTATTTGGTTACTTCCATCATTCTGGTTATTTTGGTTACTTCAGTAACTTTGTTTTGGTTTTTCGGTAATTTTTGAGGTCTACCTTTGGTGGTGCCCTGTTGCACACCGTACCATTGTGCCACAGTGCCATTACTAGGGCTGGGGGCCAGACCAGCGGCGGATGAGGTATGTGCCCTGCCCTGCCCCTTACAGGTGGAGGGGGGCCCTTCCGAAAAATGGATAAGCAGAGGGGAGTGCCCCCTCCACGTGTCCCTGAGCCCAGGCCCAGGGAGCGCCCCCTGCACTGGGGAGCACCCCTAGGTCCGCTGGCAGACCCCTAGGTCCACTGAACAGCCGTTCAGTTCAGCTGTGTTCGTTTCGTCCATTCGGTTCGGCTGTGTTCGGTTCGTCGGTTTGGATGTTCACCCGTTTGGTGGTTGAAGTTGAATGTTGAGTTAGGATTCGGTAATTGGTTCTGTCGGGATCGGTTCGGTCTTTAGTTTGGTGCAATCAGGAACTGAAGATGACATTTGGTTTTTGAAATAAAAGGAAAAAACTAAAAGACATATTTCTGGCCATAACATTTTTGTTTCTTACTACTGTTTGATTATATTTAGGGAGATTGTACCCCCAATGGAGGGCACCAAGTGTACCAAACTTCGGAACGACTATTTAAAGGAAACCGATTTTAGAAGCAATTGAATGTTGTGATTTTAAGAAAAGCTCCATACACATTAATGACTACAACTTCTTTATCTTGCATCCAATGTTCATGAAACTTGTGCCTATTACATCCCTCCATAGGCTTAATATTGCTACCAATTTTAGGAAAGAGTGGATAAAGGGTCCCAAGGGTATAAGACATTAACCTGAAAATACATTTCCAGTTGTTACATTTTAATATTCCATTCTGTTTACAGGATAATTGACAGGAATGTATCAAATACCTTTCCTGCCATTTTAGCAAATGTACAGGAGATTTTGATAAAGGGACCCAATTATATAAGCAATAGATGTTGTCCCCATGAAGATCATTATTCAGATGAATATCAGCATATTCAGTGCCAGTCAGAGGCAGGCACCCTGCATGGCAGGGGGAGAGAGACTGTAGGAGGAAGGATGTGGAGCAACCTCAAAGACTGACAGACACATTCAATGGCCAAACACATTACTGCAAGCTTCTAGCTTTACAGGACCAATTGGTAGTGGTTTCGAGGTGGGCATAGGGGGCGACCCTGTGGCGGGCATAAGCAACATAACTGGGACTTCTGTGACAGCATCCCAGCAGTCAGGAGACATAGTTTAAACACATCCAGGCTGGCCAACTATCAATCACATCCTGCAACACTGAGACAGAGGACATAAGAGAATTTCTATTGATTCTTTCCTAAACAGATGCTTCTGACTTCCCAGAAACAAGTGGAGGAGATATGTTGGGATGGTCCCAGCACAGAATGAGGATATTTGGTTGACACTTCTGTTGGCCGATTTGCATCACAAACCGATCTTATACCACAGTGACATAAGAGAATCCCAGGCATAGGCCCCTTCTCTACATATGTTGTACAGACATATAAAATTGGGACCCTTTATAATATCTTTCTGATATTTGGCAGAGATGATCTTGAAAGTGAAATATATAGTCCTGCCAAATTTCATGTACACTGGTTGGACTACAAAGATGTTATAGTCAGACATACATTTATACATTAATTGCTTATACCACCAATACCTTTTGTCCAATCCTTCTGAAATTTGGCAAAGATAGTTAATATGGGAAGGGGTATAAACTGAAAAAGTTTCACCTACATTAGATATGAGGCAAAGAAGTTAAAGCTAAGAATGTATATGTAGAATATTGCAAAATACAATAATTCAACTGCTTCTAAAATCGGATTCCTTTATACAATTGTTTTCAAATGTGGTGCACATAATGAGTTCTATTGCAGGTAGAGGTAATCCAAATACCAGCCACATAGCTTACAAAACAAAAATGTTACAGCCTATAATGTGTTTTCCATTGAAACCAATGGAAATTCTATTCCGAACTCATCGAACGCATCTGAAGCGAACGTTCGAATTCGAGTTCGGTTCAAACATTTGATTCGGTTTATCAAACTGTTTGAGTTTGGTCCAAACTCCGAACTTCCAAATTCAAGTTCGGTTCGAACGTTTGGTTCGGTCGACCGAACTATTCGAGTTCGGTCCGAACTCCGAACTTCCGAACCGCATTCGCCCATCCCTAGCCATTACCTAGGAGGTGGAGCAACCACCATTTTACTTTCCCCAAATCAGGGGAATGAGGAGAGAATACCAGGCAAGGAGTTTATGAATGATGCTGTGATGGCATGTGTAGAAAACTCCAAAACTTAATAGTATTCTTCACCCTCACAGAATCCAGTGGGGGATTCTTTCTCTCCCCCTCACCCCCATCCCTCCAGTTATGATCATGGGGCCAGGGCCATGTAGTTGTTCTGAGCATTTTATCACTGTTTTATCTATTGCTTTTGTGGCAAGTTCAGTTTTTTGTAATTGATTTTTTCAGATATTCATCTCTTCATGGATTCTAGAGAGGTGGGGGGGGGGGCTGGGTGGTTGGTTAAAGCTGAAAAGGGTAGCACATTTTCTACCCATGGGTAATACCATTTTTGACACGCCAAAATTGTCCAATTGTACCCAAAGTGTCCAGCTGGTGTCCAGTTGTACCCAAAATTGTACCCAACATGTCTCAACTGATGTTCAAGTGCTGAGATGAGCACTGATTACCCCAAATTATGATTTGGTAAAATGGTAAATTTTTACAGGAATCAGGATAGAAAGTCGAAAAACAGTAGTGGAAGTTGGAAAATCAGTTCTGGAAGTCAGAAGGAAGTTGGAAAATTAAATTGGTCCTGCGCCTTCGGCCTTATATCTCAGTCTCCAATTTTGCCACCGTTATCCATGCATTCATCATGGGCCTGTCCCAGATGGTTAATGGCCCCACACATGAGGGGGGCGGGGGCATATGCTAGACCTGGTGTTCTGTTCCGGCCTTGAGGCAGGTGATCCAGTAGTGGGGGAAGTAAGTTCTATGCCCTTGTCGTGGACAGATCATTACCTCCTGCAGACCAGGTTCCTAGCGCATGGCAGCCCTCGGAAAGAAGTGGGACCTATTAGGTTGGTCCACCTCTGAAGGCTGATGGAATCGCAACGGTTCCAGGAACCCCTGGGGGAGGTGTCCTTAGACCTTGAGGGCCACTCGGTTGATGATCTTGTTCGAGCTTGGAACACCTTGCTGGGTGTGGTAATTGATCAGGTGACTCCCAGGTGTCCGCTCCCACCGCTTCGTCATCGTAGAGCTCCTTGGTTTACTGAGGAGCTGCAGTGTTTGAAGTGGGAAGGGCAGTGGTTGGAGCACCGCTGGCACCGCTCTCATGCTGAATTCGATCACTTGCAGTATCGGACCCTTTTGCGGTCCTATACTGTGGCTGTGAGGACTTCAAAGAAGGACTCCAAAGCTGCTGCCGGTGCAGAATGCAGCAGTCCATCTCCTGATGGGGATGGACTGTACGGAGCACATTACACCAGTGCTCCGGCCTCTGCACTGGCTGCCTATAGAGTTTCAGGCCCAATTCAAGGTGCTGGTTCTGACCTTTAAAGCCCTACATGGTCTGGGCCCCTCCTAACTGAGAGATGACCTCACTCCCCGGGCCATAGAGTGACCTCTGCGGTCTACCAGGGGTGCCTTCTTGGAAGTCCCCCGGGTGAACCAGGGGGCCACGATGGAAAGGGTGTTCTCGGTGGTCGCACCACGGCTCCGGAACGCCCTCCGAGAGTAAACTTCCCTGGCTCCCATCCTGTTGGCCTTTCGTCAGGCCTGCAAGATCTGGCTGTTCGTCCGGGTCTTTGGGGGAGGGTATGTTTACCAGTGGTTTTACCTCCTTGTTTTAGTAATCCCTTTTATGTATTGTTTTTATACATTGTTTTTTAATGTCTTGTGAGCCACCCCGAGCTGCCATAGGACTGGAGGGGGTAGGATACAAAATCACTAAATAAATAATAAATAAATAAATAAATAAATTCATCACTTCAAGATTGGACTACTGCAACACACTCTACGTGTGGCTAACCTTGGTGATGACCTAGAGACTGCAGCTGGTGCAGAATGCGGCGGCCTGCAACCTGACGGAGATGGGTCGCCAGGAGCACATAACACCAGTGCTCCATTTTCTGCACTGACTGTGTATAGTTTTGCAGGCCCGATTCAAGTTGTTGGTTTTTACATTTAAAGCCCTATACATCCTGGACCCCTCCTATCTGTGGGACTGCCTCATCCTTCATGTCCTGGATCTGCCCCTGTGGTCGGCCGAGGATGACCTCTTTTCCCGGGGGTGACATTTCAGAGGGCATCCTTGGTAACTGTGCTGAGGCTATGGAATGCCCTCCTGACAGGGATTCACCTCTCTCTGGACCTTCCCTCCTTCTGTAGACAAGGTAAAATGTGGCTGCTTTGCCAGGCATTTGGTGCGGGAGACAGGGAGTAGGAGGGGTCTGTGATTTTTTCTTTGGGGTAAAAAGGGAGTATTCTTCCCGGGCCTTGCTGGGTTTTACTTGCTGTTTTTATGGTTTTAGCTTAATATTTTGAATTGCATTTTTTATTTTTATATTGTTTTATTTATATGTGTGCATGGCCCCGAGCTACCACTGGGCAGGAGGGGGCGGTATTAAATAAAATAAATTTTCTGCACCAGCTGCAGTCTCCGAATTGTCACCAAGGGTAGCCCCATGTAAAGGGCGTTACAATAGTCCAGTCTTGAGGTGATGAAAGCATGGATGATGGTGGCCAGGTTGGAGTCCAAGACATATGGCCAAAGCCGTCATACCAGATGTAACTGGCAGAAGGCACTCCTCGCCACAGCTGCCACTTGAAGATCCAGGCAGAGCTGTGAGTCAAGGCGCACCCCCAGACTACAAACCTGCAGGACCAGGGAGGGACGAACCCCATCAAATGTTGGGAACCTCCACTCCCTCGACCCTCCCCACCAGCATCACCTCCGTCTTTTCGGGATTCAGCTTCATTCAGCTTATCTTCATCCTCAATTGTTCATCAGAAAAGACAATTGAATACTATTGTACTAATTTCAATAGCAGAGTTACAGTTTTACTCTGGTGATTCCAAGACACACAAAGTACTGGCACTACTTTATTTGGCTCTTGTTAGACTGTACTGGAAGTACTGTACTCAGCTTAGGGCACTGTATTCAAGAAGGATATCAGAGAACTGGAGAGGGTTCCGAAAAGAGCAATGAGAATGAGAAAGGGCCTGGAATGCAGCTAGAAAGTCCATAAGAATTAGAAGTGTTTAGCCTAGAGGAAGAAAAAGATTAAGGGAGATAGGGATGGGCGAACAGATCGTGGTTCAGGTTTGGCCATTCGGTTCGGCCATTCGGTTCGGCTCCGTTCAGTTCGGCCGTTCGGTTCAGCAGTTCGGTTAGCTCGCCGAGTTCGGGTTCGGCTGCTCGGTTTGGTCATCCAAACAGGCCGTTCGGCTGTTCCATTTGGCCGTTCGGGAAATGTTGTTATGGGTGTTTTTTTGTTTTTTATTTGGTTTTTTGTTTTTATATGGGGTTTTTTAATTTATTTTTTTATCTAATATTATATCTATCTATCTATACTAAATCTAACTGCTATTCTAAATGCTATGAACTAAATGGATTATCTAATAAGTACACAGGCCTACTCCTACAAACACTAAAATTAAATCACTAACGTTATCTCTAGCACTAAGCTAACTCCTACAACTCTCTACATCTATCTATCTATCTCTCTATCTCTCTATCTATTCCCCCCATCCCATATCCATATAGATATATCCATAAATATCCATATATATATATCCATATATATATCCATGGCGGCTAGGTGAGCAGGATCTATCTATCTATCTATCTATCTATCTATCCCATATCCATATAGCTATATCTATATGGATATGGGATGGGGGGGATAGATAGATAGATATATCTATATGGATATGGGATGGGGGGGAGATAGATAGATAGATAGATAGATAGATAGATAGATAGATAGATAGATAGATCCTGCTCAACTAGCCGCCGTGGATATATATATGGATATATATACATCCCATATATATGGGATGGGGGGGAATCACAAACAGAAGAGGAGTCTGTAGTGAAATACATACATACTCAATGAGTCTGTACAGCGAAATGCATAACACAAGGTTTCAGTTTATGGTTTAAGTTTCATTTTATTACAAAATTGAAATGAAACTTAAAGCAATCTAAAAATCCTACTCAACGCCTACTGTTCAGGAACAGTGACTAGCTCAGAAGGTGTTGGGAAGGGGGGAGGCAGATAAGTAGTTTTGTTTCTTGCAAGCCTCTCCACCCCCGGTGCCTGGAAGTCTGCTCCTCAGTGGGTGTTTTCAGATGTGACGAGATCACAGTGAACCATGCTGAATACCTACATGTGGTCACTGTGCCCTGCACGTCTGTTCGGCGGCCACCAGATGTTCACCACACTGAATACCCACATGGGGTCATTTTCAACCACCCTTCCCGAGCTCCCAGCGCGAAAATCCGCAGAAGCGTGGTGAAAGAGATTCCAGGCGGGCATCAATAAAAAGTAACGTCTGGTCGGATATCACGGCCCAGAATCCCTGGCGGGATTCTGAACCATGGTGAACTTGGCCAGATGCTGCGGTGGCATTGGCCTCGCCGCCCGCACGTTGTGCCGCATGGCCCCGCCCCCTCCCTGATTCCCTGCCAGGATCCCCAGCACGTCTGTTTACTGTGCCTGGGTGATCCCGGTGGGGAATCTCTGGGTTGTTTTCGGGACGGGGCAAAGTCGCCCCATCACGTCTGAAAACACCCAGTGACTGACTACACCTCCCTGCCATGTTTGACCTTCCAGTGAACCTTTATTTGCCACCAGAACTCACTTGAACGTGATCCGAACTGACCGAACTGTTTGGCCATTTCGCCGTTCAGTGTTCGGTTTGTTCGGTATGTTCGGGTTCGGGTTTGGTCATCCAAACAGGCCGAGTTCAGGCCGAACTCTGAACTTCCGAACCGCGTTCGCCCATCCCTAAAGGGAGAACATGATAGTGTTGTTCAAACATCTAAAAGGTTGTCACAAAAATACATTGCCACAGAAGATAGGCCAAGATGGGATTGGTAGGGGAAAGAGAGAAAGTAGGGGTGTGCAATTCTTTTTTATTTTGTTTAATTACTAAAGTGACCGATGGCTCATTTGATTTAGTAATGAAAATTCAAAAATGACATGCCAGGGTAAGGAAAATGGATGTTTTTAGTATTAATTAATTTATTATTATTATTATTATTTATTATTATTATTATTATTATCAATAATAATAATAAAATAAACATTTATATAGCACCAGTAGTGTGACCTGGTGCTGTACAGAACATAGAAATAAATGCGGTCCCTGCCTGTGGCTTACATTCTAAAAGACAAGGAGGGGGAGACAGGGAGAGGGGACAGTGGGAGAGACAGGGGAGAAGACCAACAAACAACAAACAAAATTCAAGCGGATGCAAAGCCTCAGGTGTGTGTGCTTGGCTTGGTTACAATCAGGTTGGTTGCAGAAGTCTGCAGAGGAGGGCAGACAGTAAGTATATGGGGAACAACTAGCAGGCATTGGAAAAGACGGTGAGGAAAAAGTGGGTCTTGAGGAGAGATTTGAAGGAGCGGAGGGTGGGGGCAAGGCGGATGTGGGTAGGGAGGGAGTTGCAGGCATGGGGGCAGCGAGGGAGAAGGGTCAAAGGCGGCTAGGTGAGCAGGAGAAATGAGGAAGAGTGAGGGAGGGGACAGAGGAAGAGCGGAGAGCGTGTGCAGGAGTGCATAGGGAGATTAGGTCCAAGAGGTAAGGGGGAGCTTGGTCGTGGATTGTTTTGAACGTGAGTACCAGGAGATTAAACAGAATACGTTCAAGAAGGGGGAGCCAGTGAAGAGAGAAGAGGAGAGGCTGCACATGGTTGAAGCGACAGGTAGAGTGAATGACCTTGGCAGTGGAGTTTTGGATTGCGATAAGGGGGGACAGGTGAGAGCGAGGGAGGCCAGCAAGGAGGAGGTTGCAGTAATCGAGGTGAGAGTCATGAACAAGGGTTTTGGCCAAGGAGGTAGAGAGAAGGGGGCAGATCCGAGCAATGTTATGGAGGGCGAATCGGCAGGATTTGGCAACAGAGTCAATGTAAGTTTTAAAAGAGAGGTGCATTTCGAAGATGAAGCCCAAGCTCAGGGCTTGGGGAACAGGATGGATGGTGACTCCATCAATGCAGATGGGCAGGCCAGCATAAGGAAAACAGATGAAAATGGGGGGAGGAGAGGAAGCATTCATTTTCATTTCCAAATTTATTTATTTATTTTAAATGCACATGAGCAAAATGGCTGCCAGGGCCATTCTGCACACACATACTCTGTCTCCAAATGGCGGCAGCAGCGTTGGTGCCATTTTGGAGAAGGGCATCCAGTCTACATATAAGCGGCAGACATTGTTTGCCTGCGCAGACTGATTGTCCTTTTCCAAAATGGCGCTGATGCTGCCGGCACCATTTTTGGAAAAGGCTGTGCATGCGCAGAATGATTCAGTGGCCATTTTGCAACATGCGCAGTGATTTTTTATTTTTATTTAAAAAAAATATAAATGAAAAAAATAAAATGAAAACAAATGTTTATGAAAACCTCTTAAAAAGAAGGGTGGTTTTTTTGTTGTTGTTAAAAACAAAAATAAACAATGTTCCCGCACTCCCCACCCCCCTACTGCAAAGTACATTTTGGTTAACTATTAGGATAAACGTCCCAACTGTAAGAACAGTTTAATATCTTGCCTGGAAAATGTTAAGTTGTGGAATTTCCTTCCTTGCAATTTTAATAAACCCTACTTTTAAAAGATCCTGTCTGTGATGGCCCATGGCCCACAGAAACCACGCGCAACCCGCGTGCAAGTCCATAGCGGAGATATCGTGCCAGGTGGAATCCACGCGGATCCCGTCCGGAGGGGGTTGGGATTGCAACCACTGTAGGTACAGGGCATCCAGTTCCCAAAGAAGGATTGGGTAAAATGAACCTGGAGAACCCTTCCAAGCCTATAAGTCTATGCTTCTTCTGTGGCAAGTCATCTTTTCAGCTTTGCATTTATTAGTGTTAGATTAAATGAATTTCAAGTCATCTCATATTTGATATTAGCAATGCCTCCCAAAAGGTCTCAACTTAAGAAGAATTTTAGCCTTGCTTTGGTAATTCATAATTTATTTAACAAACGCCTCCTTTTTATGTTCTTCTTAATATATGAACATTTACACCGCATTTGAACTGATTAAAAAAATACACTCTTTTCCAATTAGTTACTTTATGGCTTAATTACCTAACTTTGAAACTGGAGCGGTGGTGCTTGACTATGACTTGCTGTGTAAATCAGCTGATAGCTCACTCCGTTCAGGGAAACGAAGACTCGCAGACACTCCGTTGGAGGGTGTAGTAGTTTCATGTTAAAATATTCAGTTTGCTTTTCAGTTCTCATGCATGCAAATTCAAATTGTACACTTGGGGAAAAGTTTTGGTTTGGTTTTTTTTAAAAATAAAATTAAAACTCAGTGGACTAGATCCTAATGTGAAGTACTTCCACTTACTCTCGATGATATAGACTTACATAAGCTAGATATCTAACTCAATCGCTCTGTAGCTGTGTTGGTCCCAAGTCTGGGAGAAGCAACAGAATTGATGAGAAATCTACTTCCCATTGAAATCAGTGGCAATTATGATAGGATTTGAATTGCACTTATTGTACTTAAAATAGTCACGTAATGGAAGCATCATGTCCAAGACTCAGGAAGTTATAGTGACTCCTTCCCTGAAGGTTTTCAAAAGAAGACTGGACAGGCATCTCTCTGGGATGCTTTAGGTATAGGGTATCCTGCCTCAAGGCATGGGGTTGAACTGGATGTATGACCATTCTGACACTACAGTTTTATAACTCGATATTCCATGATAGTCTGTCATTCAGTAGTCTGTCCTGGTTTGGTTTTGACCCTGTAACTGCTGTGTGTCTTTTTACTCCAGTGCTCACAGAAAGCAAACACAAAAGGTATGTTGGAAAGCGGCTGTCCCAAAACACACTCAGTGGAATGAATGTTTGGGTGAAAACAAGCGAGACAGTAGCCCGCAAGACATCTACTCATCAGTTTGGTGGCCGCCAGATGTTCACCCACTCCACCTCAGGGCATGGCCTGGAGAAGGTCGGTGACAGACTGGGCTAAGGCTCACCCAGCCTGGCTCATCTGGGTTAACATCCGCCCTCCTGTCTGTTAGGCCCCACCCAATTTAGCCGTGAGGTGAGGTCTGAGGATCGGGCCCGGAGGATCGTGTTCACCCTGGCTGCCAAACAGCTGATCAGGGGGCCCGTAGGAGCACCCTCATCCAGTCAGGGTGTGTGCACCAAAAGCTGATGGGGGGAGGAGCTGGAGGCGCACTTTCACCCACCTTAGGGTTGCATGCCAAACAGCTGATCAGGGGGCCCGTAGGAGCACCCTCATCCAGTCAGGGTGTGTGCACCAAAAGCTGATGGGGGGAGGGGCTGGAGAAGCACTTTCACCCACCCTAGGGTTGTATGCCAAACAGCTGATCTGGAGGAGTGTTTGGTGCGCACGAGCAGGCCAGGTGAAGGCATGCCTCTGTGCCCCCTGATCAGCTGTTTGGCAACAGCTCCTCCTGGGGACCTGATCCTACTGGGTAGCAGGGGTCTGGGAGTCCTGTCGCATGTGGATACTCCTCAGCCGACCTGTGGCATGGAGGGACTTGGGATGGCAGCTTCCCTGCTCACATTCCCGAGGCGAGGGCTGCTTATTTGAACTGTCATTCCCGCCGACATGAGGAGTGGTAGTTGCAGTGGCCCTCCCCAGGGCTTGCCCCTGTCTAGTTAGTTTTCAACCTTTGTGGGGACTTTTTTGGCACTACTCACCCATGTGGGGTCATTACTAAGACTTCAGAAATTAAAACACTTCTTTCAATTAATTTTTTTTTCCTGGCATAAATAATTAGAGCAACCAAAAATTTGTCAATGTCAGATTTCCTGCAGAATGGGATTGGTTCATATATCATGAAATCCTTTAAATGTTTTAGGAATAATCACACTTGGGGACAAACTGGCTCTTCGGGCCAAACCAAGCTTGTAGATTTCAGTGACAACTGGAACAGGGAGCAGTGCACTCCCTGGATAAAACTCGTGGATATTTGGGAAGTTTGCCGGGTGTCCAATTGGTACCCAGGTATCAAGTCGGGCACCCAATTACCCCAAAATACAGGGTATCATTACCAATTTTCCATTTGTCTGTCTAACTTTGGTAATGGGAAACCAGTAGATCGATATGGGAGGTTAGTAAATTGGTATGGAAGATTGGTAAATTGGTACGAGGGGTCAGTAAATTGGTACACGAGGCTGGTGGATCAGTACAAGTAGTCAGTAAATTGGCAGGTAGTCTGTCAGGCAGTAATCCGGTACTAGTTAGTACCTTATGTTACCGGAATGAACCGGGTACCGTAATTCCAATAGGTATACCCATTTTGGAGGTTTGCTTCAGCTCTACTTTCAGTGAATAATTATCCTGCATCCCAGAGCAGATAAGAATGACCATTTCCCCAAAGCCAACATCCCCACTTGCAGAGAGGGCAGTAGATGACAGCTTGCTTCCCCTACACATGCAGGGTCACTAAACCTCCAGAATCCTCCTGGAGTCAACAAGAAACAACAATTAATCTCTGATGCCATTATGATACTGTGAGCACCCAAGGAGCAAAATCACAGGAAGTCCCTGCAGTGAATACTGAAAGATGAATAAATTCATTTCCAGCTTCTCATTAGTTTCACACATTCCTGAATACTCTCCACCCCAGTGATATAAAACCCAACACACAGACCGGTTGTGATTTTCCACTTGAGGCAAACTGTTCACTCCATAGCAAGTGAGCTTTAGAGGAGCTCAACCCTTAAATCCAACTCTCAGGAATAGACTCATGGATGCATAGAATCATGGAGTTGGAAGGGAGCATAGAGCTGCAAAAGGTACTGAAATTAGTACCCACGGTTAATGCCTGCATTTTCAGGCACCAGATGGGTTACCCAAGGACCAATGTCAGAAAATGTGAGCATTACCCAGACAAACAGACAAGCCCATTGGTCCCAGCTGGGGCTTGTCAGCTTCAAAGGTTGCTCAGTGCTTCCCCCCGCCCCCTTACAGCTGAGAGACGCTGTAAGAGGGGGAGCAGCTGTTGAAAGTGACCGGATCTGGCCAGATGGCCACCCCCACCCCCCGAGCATCTCTGGTGTGTACCGGGGGAGGGGGGAAGCGCCATCTGAGAGGTGTTGGGGGAGGGGGGAAGCAGCCTTTGAAAGTGACAGGATCCGGCAGCCCACCAGGACCTCTCGGTTTCAAAGGCCGGGGCCTATCAGTTTCAAAGGCCATCCAATGCAATTGAGCAGCCCATCGGGTCCTGTTCTGGAATCGATGGTGCCCGAGCAGAACCAGGTCACTTCAGGCACCTGCGATTTGTCCGGGGTGCCCGAATCCTCTCAAGAGTCATTTCGTCCAACACCCTACTTCAATGCGGAGCATCTGCAGCTACAACAGCATTGACAAATGGCTGCCCCAAAACTCCAGCAACAGGAAGTCTACAACCTCCCTTGGCAACTTGTTCCATTGCTGAACAGGTCTTATGATTTAGAAGCTTTCCCCCAATATTTATCGAAAAATCTATCTTCTTCTAATTTGAGCCCGTTATTTATCAGTTCATCCACTGTGCCAATGGAGAACAGATCCTGAACATCTTTGGGGCAGTCCTCTAGATACTTAAAGACTGCTTTCAGACTTTCTTTGTATCTTTTATTCTCTAGGCTAAAAATACCCATCTGTCCCACCAGAGTTCCAAGTCTTTGCACATGACCGGTCACTATCCTGCCCTACAATTTTTAAGGTTGAAGGGGGAGTAAAGTCAAAACTGTATCTCTGAACTAGAGGTGAAATCAAATGTCATTTCTGACCAGACTCTGGTTTTGATAGATTTGTTTAGTTTTGGTTCAAAAGAACAAAAATCAAAACGAACAGTGGTTCCAATTTATTTTTGTCGGACTGTTCGGAATTTCATTTGTTTGCACTTGTACAAGATAGCTCCAACTCATTTTGTGAAAGAACAGAACGTGCCACCATTTTGTGGATGCACAAATGAACAATCAACATTCTTATTGGAAATTAACATTCTGATTGGCTGGAATTTCCAGTCGGAATTTCGCCAGCTGTTCTATTTTCACAAAACTGTTTTGCAAAACACAGAAGGACTGCTTCAAATCGCCCCTACTCAAAGCAACCTCTACAGTCTTGTAGGGGAAAGCATCTAGATGGCATCCTGCACCATACTCAGATCTAGGAGCTAGACACAGATAGCAAATGACTGAGAATGGGCCCTTGCTCAGGACAGCAAGGCAAGAGAGCTCAGTCTCTTACCCTTAATCTGGGCATTTCTTTGTGAACTACAGCATGCCCTGAAATGGTGATGTTCTAAGCCCTCTTTACCATAATCACTAAGTCACAGATATGAAGCATCTACTAAACCAGGGATGCATGGACCACCCTCTTTTTGTCTTTTTAGAGATTTCCATTTTCCAAATAGCCCAAAGAAAAAAATGTTTAATACAAAAGCAGTTTCTAGAGAAATCAGTTTATGAAAGATGCATGCCTTTTCCACAACCGAATTTACTATTTGCTTTCTTTTTTAAACAAAAAATCATGTTAGCCATTAATCTTGAGATCCAGATATAAAAGGCTGAAAATGGACAATAATAACTTAGATGGCTGTCGCTTTGCTTTGGAGACTTGGGGAGAAGCTGGAATTCAAAGTGCCTCTGAAATCTGCAACTGGCTGATTTATGAGCAGACAAAAAAGCCATTAACAAAGGGTCTCCAAACAGTTTATGGTACAGCATATGCAGCGGGATTTGGGGGGCGGGGGCTTGCAGGTGCTAATAAACAAGAACATTTTGTGAGAATAATTCTCCTTCTCACCCAACAGAGTTCCCAGTTTTGAACGTACACATGAGAAAATCAAAGCTAGAATCCGCCATCCCAGGGTTCCTTAAAGCCACCCAAAATAACACTGGAGTAATGAAAACCAGATCCTACACATTTTTTTTCCCATACCCTCTTTGTATCTTGACATCCTAGTCTTTTCTCACGCCATGATTTTCTTTCTGATCCTGGCTCTCTCGCTATCTTTCTAAGTCAAGGGTCTTTTTCGTTTGGATGCCAATGGATGACGATTAATTCCTCAGCAATATGTTCAGATGTAAATATGAAACAGATGATTACTGCTCAGTCTCCAAAATAAAAAAGTGAGTCTCTCGATTCCCATAAAATATCTCAACCAGCTAGTAACTTCCAGCTAGTATCTCAACCAGCTAGTAAGAATAATGAACGAGAGAAAATATTTCTACCCTTTGGATCATACATATAGGATTTAGATTGTGCAGTAAAGGTGTGCACCAGGGACCCATGTCATTTTTTATTTTTCATTTTCGTTATTTAAATCTGTCATTTTTGTTTTCAAACACATCAAAATTTTGTTTTCGTTTTCAATTTCCATCGGTTTCAATGGAAAACACATTTTCAGTGGTAACTTCCCCCACCACCACTATATTTGGATGAAACTTGGTGGAATTGTACCTAGAATGGAAGGCATTAAGTTTACCAAATTCCAGAAAGATTAAATAAAAGAATCCAATTTTATAAGCAGTTGAATTATGCTATTTTTCAAAAATCTGCATATACATTCCTTGCTGTAACTTCTTGTCTCCCATCTAATGTGGATGAAACATGGCACATATATACCCCTCCTCATGTTTAATACATATGCCACCTTTCAGAAGGATTGGCTAAAGGGTCCTGCTGGTGTATGCAATTAACCTATAAATGTATATCTGACTGTACCATCTTAGTAGTCTAACCAATGTACATGGAAGTTGGCAAGGCTTATGTCACACTTTCAGGATCATCTCTGCAAAATATCAGAAAGTTGTGATGATGCATTACAATTTTATATGCCTGCACAGCCTATGCAGAGAATGAGTCTATGCTAGGGATTCTCTTACATGTCACTGTGGTATAAGATCGGTTTGTGATTCCAATTGGCCAGAAGAAATGTCAACCAAATATCCTCATTCTGTGCTGCGACCATCCCAAACTCTCTCCCACACTGCTTACTGGGAAGTTGGAAGCATACAGAGCCAATAGAGATTCTCTAATGTCCTCTATCACAGTGCTGCAGGATGTGATTGTGATGATTATTGGCCAGCTTGCATGTATAAACTATGGGTGATTTCAGACATTACGAGATCACACTCAACCACAGTGAACCACAGTCAATTCCGCAGCGGGGTCAAAGCGTCCTGCATGTCTGTTCGGAAGCTGCCAGATGTTCACCACGGTCAATACCCACATGGAGTCAAAATCAACCACGCTTCGGGTATTTTCAGACGTTACGGGTGGCCGGTTCACCACAGCGAACCACCAGGGGAGGCGAACAGCGCAACCACGCCCGGCGGTTGGAAAACGACCCAAACAGACGTGCCGGGAACGGGACCACGGGCCGGAACCGGGCCGCACCATCGTGGGCCGTGGCAGCACAACAGACGTGCAGCCGAACCCCCGCCGGGGGCTAAACCCCCACAAGGCACCGGGCAGGGGCGGGACACAGACATGGCCGCCTGAGGGCAAACGAAGCCACAAGGCACACAAGGGAA